>PVKB01003251.1:0-213636 GCA_004027205.1 Ctenodactylus gundi | reverse complement strand
CCCCCGCCCCCTGGGCTCCTGCCCCTCCCGCCGCCCACCCCGTCCTTCCCCTTCCCCATCTTGACTTCCTTCCTCCCCTGCTTCCCGCCGATACCCCCCGCGGGCGTCCCCTGCCCGCACCCCTCCCGCCCGGGTCCCTTGTCTCCTCCCTCCCACATCCAGGGTCCCGTCCCACATCTCTCCTCCGTCTGTACCCCTGCCCGTCCCCACCCTTGTGTACCCCTCACCCCTCTCCCATCACATGGCCCATCCATCCCCCATGGGGTCCCGTCTTCTCCCCCAAGGGAGTCCCTGTGTTCTGCTCCCCACCAGCGGACACCAAGAATACAGAGGATCAGGAAGATGTTGGCGCCCCAGAGCCGTCAAGGCCGCCGGTCCCGACGCGTTTCTGAGCCTGCCGCGGGCAGTCACGTGTGGAGGCGCCGCCACAGTCCGGAACCCGGATGTGTGGCTGGGGTCGCACGTCCATGACACGGACCGCGGCACCAGAGCTGCCGCAGGGATAGAGAGCCGGACAGTGGGCAGGTACTGGCGGCCCAGGGAAACTCAAGGCCAGCTTGGGCAGGGCAAGATTGGCTCTGGATGGCAGTGGATGGCGGCCATGTGGAAATGAACTCCCAGGTGCACTCCCTGTAACCGGGAATGCAGAAGAGCATTCCTGACGTTGGAGCAGCATGGTGCCCAGCAGTGTGACCTGCCCACAGCAACGAGGCTAATATGAGGGGACAGTGACTCCGGAACTGGCGCTAACAGGACTTGGGTTCTCACAATGCTGCTAGCTGACGCTTTTTCTCACAGCTTCATTTGAACCAAGTCACAATGAAGAATTCACCAGAAAAGGCCTCGTCAGGAAAGGGGTCGGAGGAGAGCTGCTTCCTGGACGGAGGTGGGGAGGACAACTGCTCTGTCCCCATGCGCAGGACATGCAGTACAGACTTCCACTCCTAAGTATGCAAAAGGAAATTACATCTGGGGCTGGAGGGGTGGCTCAGCAGTTTAGGCACGCGCTAAGTACCCAAGTTCAGTTCCCCAGCACATAATCAGGGCCTGGCAGCGCACGCCTGTGATCCCAGCACTCTGAAGGCAGAGGCAGATTGAAATGGTTTAAAACATTCCACACAGGTCAACAAACAAGGCTTCTGTCTTCCACTGAATAAAGCACAGCAAGTCCCTATGGACTGGGGCCCTGCAGGTTTGAGCTAGAATGCAATACCAATACATAACTGTGCTTAGAGGCCATGTAGATGGGAGAATATGTCAAGGCTGATGTGGCATTTGAAAAGTGACTTAAGAGGCAACAGATTCGGGGTTATGTACAGTTAGAAAAATCAGGTTTCAAACCTGAGAAAGGCTGGAAGTTGGGAAAATCAGAGGCATATTAAGTACATTTAGCTCCAACATTAGCCAAATTAAAATCGATTCTAAGAGTTAGGAATAAAACATACAGGGAAACAATGACAGAAAGTTTTGGGTTGAGTCCAAGCTTTGCCATTTTTTTAGCTATGTAGTTGCAACTACATTGCTTAACCTGCCTGGGCCTTCATTACCTCATGTGTAGGATAGGAATAATAATGTCCATTAAACTGTCCACAAATATTTTATGGCAAACCAGCCATGAACTAGGAGATATGTTAAGTGATAGGAGTATACGGAAGTGCTCATCTCTAAGCAAACATTTTACTGTTTACTAAATAAAGCCCTGGAGTGACAAAGGGGAAAAACAAAACATAAAAGCAAATGAGACTACTTAAAATACGCAGATACGGATGAGAGGAAGGCCTTGTGGAAGTGAGAAGAGGGACAGTGTCAAGTATTGGGAGATTAGGAGCATTTCAAAATAAGGGGACTGACCAACCACGACAATTGAGAAGTTGAATAAGATGGACAGAAAAGTGTGGATTAAGTCAGCTTTTCCATTGCTAGACACAGTATCCAGTACTCACAACTTAAAGGGTAAAAGGTTTAATTTCACACAGGGTTTGGGAGATGCAGTCCATAGTCAGCTGGATCCACGGCAGAAACATCATGACAGAAGGACATGGCTCTACAAAGCTGCAGTTCATGGCAGCCAGGAAGCAGAGCAGAGAGCAGTGCCAGAAAGAAAGGGGCCAGGGACCAGGTATAGTACCCAAGGGACATGCTCTAATAATCTGCTAGGCTTTTCTTACTGCAGTGAAATTAACATATCAGAATTAATGGTCAGACTGTATTTAGCAACTTGGGACTAATTAGCTACCTTAACTGCTTCAACATGCTCCAGTACAATGGTAGTTTCGGAAACTAAATTGAAGGGGATAAAGAAGAAATGGGAGGCTAGGAATCAGACACACAGTAAGAACATCTCTGCACAAAAATAAGAATGTAGGGGGGAAATCTGGGCATTATAGTGAAAGGTAAAGAAAGGAGGTCAGTGGAGACGTGCAGTTTGTAATCCAGGAGACATCTGTCATGTTTGTATGCTGACAAGCAAAACACCCTAGTGGAAAGCCACTTTATCAGAGACAGGAAATGCCTGAAGGCAAAGAGAGTGGAGTCCTAGAATGCAGGTATAAAAGAAGACTTCCAAGATGGGTGTGGGGCATGCACAGGTAATCCCAGCACTCTGCACCTGAGGCAGGAGGACAGCCGTGAGTTTGAGGCCAGCCTCTGATACATAATGAGCTCAGGATCAGCCTAGACTATAGAATGAGACCCTACCTCAATAAAAGGACTGTTCCAAAGGGAGATACACAGTCCATTGTGACAGGGAGCCACAGCAGGATGGCTGCAGGTGCAAACATGCTAAATTGAAGTATAAAAAACATGAAGGATTTTATCTCACTTTCCATAATGAAATATAAAGTGAGAAAATCAGCTGAAAGTGAGGTGAGGCAGAAGGATTGCTATGAGTTCTAGGCCAGCCTGGACTACATAGAGAGTTCAGGACCATCCTGGAATACAGAATGAGATGCTGTGTCAAAGAAGAGACAGAGAGAGAGAGAGAGAGAGAGAGAGAGAGAGAGAGAGAGAGAGAGAGAAATGCAATTGAGACCTTGTGTCAAAGAGAGAGGAATGCAATTGCTCTGTGACATTTAAGAACTTTTGCCAAAACAAACAATTAAAAACTTCTCTTATTAGGGCTGGAGGAATAGTGCAGCAATTAGAGTACTTGCCTAGTAGGTTCAAGGCCCTGAGTTCAATTCCCCAGCACCACGTAATAGCTGGGGCATGGTGGTTTAAGGCCAGCATGGACTGCATAGCGAGCTCAAGACCATCCAGGACTACAAAGCGAGAATATGTCTCAGGAAAACAAACAACAACAAAAAAAACCCACTGTAGTTATAAATGTATAGGCAAATTTTAAATTAATATATTTTTTAAATTAGCATGTATTAGCAATCCATAATAGTAATCAGCTTGAGAAATAGGTATATTTACATATTGCATATTAATCATTTTTACTTTCCCTCCCCCTTCCCACCTCTCATACTCCCCTACATCCTTTTCTGTCTTATTTTCTCATTGCTGTGACAGAATACCCAACATTCACAATTTAAGGAGGAAAGATTTCTTTTATCTCACAGTTTCAGAAGGTCTCAGTGTCTTCACAGGCAGCTAGCCATGGTGGAAGCACATGGCAGTGGAACGGCTGCAGGAAAGCAGTTCACCTCGTGTCGGGGAAGAAAGAACTAGCATATATCGTTCCAGGTTATGCCCCACTGATTTGCCCCTTCCAGGTCATCAGAGTTCTGCCACTCCCGAGTTAAGTCCCAGTGATCTTCCCCTTCTGGGTCACAGACCCAGTTATATACCACATGCTTGTAATCTGTAATCTATTACATGCCCCTAATCTACCATATGCCTGTAATATACACTACATGCCCATCATCCCTCACAATCCTATAATCCACCTTATACCTATAACTCCTCCATGTACCTGTAATCCACTAGATGCTCATAATCTGCAACATCCAAATACATGAGGCTTTTGGGGACATTCTAGATTCAAACCAGAACATCTTCCCTTCCCACGAGATCTTTGTAGTTTCTTCCATCTATCTTTTAGGTCTTTTTTTTGTTTGTTTGGTTGGTTGGTTGGTTTTCTCATATTAGGTAAACCATGTATCAATGTGCATTTTTCCTACAAATGATTCAAATTTACCATTATTTCTTACAGAGTAGTACTCCAATATGTGACATGTCTTCTTTATCCATTTATCTGTTGGTGGACATCTCGGCTGCTACCAAGATTTGGGTATTGTAAGTTGTGCTGCTATAAACATGGGTATGCATGTATCACTCTTGTATAAGGTCTTTAACTCCTTTAGGAAGATGCTCAAAAGAGGAATATCTGGTTAAATGGGATATCGATTTTCAGGGTTTTTTTTGAGGACTCTGTGTCTTAATTACCTTTTCATTGCTGTGATAAAATACCTGACATGCAGAAATTAGGGGAGGAAAAGTTAAGTTTAGCTCACAGTTTCAGAAGGTCACAGTCCATTCACAAGTGGGCATATGAAAATGATACTGTCATTATGGAATCACCTGGTGGTGGTGGGGCCACAGTTGGAGAGTGAGCTTCTCACAGCATGGCAGAGCAGAGCCAAGTCAAGAAGGAAGAGTAGGACCCAAATATCTGACCCTTCCAGCCAGGCCTACATTCCAACAATACACAGTATCCATAGGTATGTGAAGCTTTTGAGGGACGTTCCAGATCCAAATCACAGCCATATGCCATTGGCTCCCAAAACTCATGTTTGCCTCCTTATGCAAAATGCATTTAATCCTTCTCTAAGAGTTACCAAGGTCTTAACAGTTTTAGCATTGTTAAAAAGTTCAAGTCCAGGGGCTGGAGAAATAGCACAGAGGTTACAGTCCTTGCCTAGCTCAAAGCAATTCCCTAGCATTAGATAAACCAAGTCTTCTGGAACATACCTGTAATCCCAGAACTTAAGAGTCTGAGGCAGGAGGATTGCTGTGAGTTCAAGGACAGCCTAGACTCCATAGTAAGCTAAGGACCAATCTGGACTACAGAATGAGAACCTGTCCAAAAAAAAAAAAAAAAAAGAAAGAAAGAAAGAAAGAAAGAAAAAGAAAAGAAAAGAAAAGTTCAAGTCAAAAGTCTCCTCTGAGATTCAAGGCAAACTCTCATCTGTGACCTCCTGTGAAAATCCAAAATTAAGCTCTTCCATCATACAAAAGCACAGGGTAAATATTCCAAAAGGGAAGAATAAAAGGTAATTGGACCAAAACAAGTTCTAAACCCAGCAGAGCGAAGGTTTAATCCTGTAGCTCCATATCCAGCACCTGAGTAAACTGTTGGGTGGTAGGGCTTGATTCAAAGGGGTGGATGCTCTACAGATGTCTGCTAGCTCCAACCTTCCTCCCCGACCTGGCTCTGTTCTGCCATGCTGCAAGAAGCTCTCTGTCTCTGGCTCCAGTTCCAGCCCCTTCCCTGTGAAACCAGGTGATTCTACCTTTTCCAGCCGCCTACCCATAAATCTTCTGAAACTCTGAGCTAAAATAAATCTTTCTTCCTTAAAGTTGTGGATGTTGGATATTCTGTCCCAGAGAGACAGTAATTAAAATGCTCTCTGTAGTGCATTCCATAATGACAGAACCAGTTTACAGTCTCACCAAACATGTAAAAGAGTTCCTTTTTCTCCACAGTCTTGCCAGCATTTATTTTTAGAGTTCTTGATATCAGTCATTCTTACTGGACCTAAAAAGAACCTCAGTGTTGTTTTGATTTGCATTTCATTGGTGGCTAAAGATGTTGAACATTTTCTTCCTTTATTTATTGGTCATTTAGACTTCTTCTGAGAACTGTGTATTTATTTTAGTTTCCCAGTTTTAAATCAGGTCTTTTATTTTAAGAGGTCAAAATTGTTTTAGCTCTTTGTATATTATAGTTAATAGTTTCCTCTCTGAGGAGTAGCTGGCAAAATTTTTCCCATTGTGTAAGTTTTTCCCTCACTGTGCTGTGCAGAAAGCAGAATTTTTTTCTTTTTCTTTCCTTTCTTTTTTTCTTTCTTTCTTTTTTAAATGGAGTCTCACTTTGTAGCCCAGGCTGGTCCTAAACTCACTGTTCAAGACCCAGGATGGCCTTGGATTCATGGCAATCCTCCTGCCTCAGCCTTGCGAATGCTGGGATTACAGGTGTGCACCACCACGCCTGGCTTTATATGTTGCTGGGGAATCAAACTCAGGGCCTTGCACTTGAAGGGTAAGTGCTTTAACTGCTGTGCCATTTCTCCTGCCCCAGAAGCTTTTTGATAGAATTCCACTTGCTGAATCTTGGTGATGTCTCATGTGCACTAGATGTTTTATTGAGAATGACCTTGCCTATACATGTGTCTTAAAAGAGTTTTCTCTATTGTTCTTCCAGCAGGTTCAGTGTTTCTATTTTAATATCTAGGTCTTTGATCTATTTTGATTTGATATTGGTATGTTGTATAAGATGTGGCTTCTGCCTGTGGCTTACACAGCACTATTCATTGAAGAGGCTATCTTTTCTCCAGCATATGTTTTTGGACCCTTTGCTAAAAATCAGATGGCCAAAGATGCTCAAATTGTCTCTGCATCATTAATTCTCTTCTACTCATGTACGTCTCTATTTTTTGTGCTGTCTTGAGTTACTTTTTTGTCACTGAGACTCAGTTCCCAACATACACAATTTAAGAGAGGAAGGATTTATTTTAGCTCACATTTTCAAAAGGTCTTAGTCCTTTCATTGGTGGCTGGCCATGATGGAACCACATGACAGGCCCGAGAGCTGCTCACAGCATTACGAACAGGAATCCAAATGAGTAAGGGTAGAACTAGATATATCCTTCTTTCAGGTCATATCCCAATGATCTGTCACTTCCAGGGCAAGCCCCAGTGTTTTTCCTTTTCTGGGTCAAGTCTCCTTGTCCTGCCCCTTCTGGGTGAAGTCCATTTATTCTGCCCCTTCTGGGTCAAGCACCAGTGTTCTGCCCATTCTGGGCCAAAGCTCTGTGTCTGCCCTTTCTGGGTCAACCCCAGAGTTCTGCCACTTCTGACCAGGTCCCCACCTCTTAACAGCACATTGTTCCATAGGTACACCATAACATCAAAATACATGAGGTTTTGGGAGACACTCTAGATCCAAACTATGTGTTTTTTATCACTGCTGCTTTGTAATATAATTTGATATCCCAGATAGTGATGCCTCATGCTTTTGTTTTGTTGGTTTGGTTATATTTGGTGTCTTCCAGTTCTAAATAAACTGTAGAACCCTTTT
This sequence comes from Ctenodactylus gundi, assembly GCA_004027205.1. Lineage (NCBI taxonomy): Eukaryota > Metazoa > Chordata > Mammalia > Rodentia > Ctenodactylidae > Ctenodactylus > Ctenodactylus gundi. Next base: position 206,393 of record PVKB01003251.1, on the reverse strand, counting down.
ATTCTAGTTTCTGAAAAATGATGTTGGTATTATGATTGGGATTGTCATGAATCTATATATTAGTTTTGGTAGTATGGCCATTTTGACAATATTGGTTCTATCTATTCAGGGTGTTTTTCCATTTTCTAATATTCTCTCCAATTTTTTCAGAATTATGTAGTTTTCAGTATAGGGGTCCTTCACTTATTTAGTTAGATTGATTTCTATGTATTTAATTTTCTTTGAGGCTACTGTGAGTGGGATTGGTGTTTTCTGAAATCTTTGTTTTCCTTTTTGCTGCAGAGAAATGCTGATTTTTGTATCCTGATTTTATATCTTGCCAACTTGACTGAATTTATTAGTTGTAACAGTCTTGTGGAGTTTTTGCAGTTCTCCATGTAAAAGATCACGTCATCTGCAAATAAGAATAATTTGACTTCTTTCTTCCTTATGCATATTACCTTGATTCCATGTTCTTGCCTGACTTCTGTGGCTAAGAGTTCTTTATTTTTTTTTTCTTTTTCTTTTTCTTTTTCTTTTTTTTTTTTTTTTTTTTTTTTTTTTTTTTTTTTTTTTTTTTTTTTTTTTTTTTTTTTTTTTTTTTTTTTTTTTTTTTTTTTTTTTTTTTTTTTTTTTTTTTTTTTTTTTTTTTGGAGACAGGGTCTCACTCTATAGTTCAGGCTTATCCTACATTCACTGTGTAGCCCACTCTAGCCTTGAACTCATGGCAATCCTTCTGTCTTAGTCTCCTGAGTACTGGGATTATAGGTGTGCACCACCACACCCAGCTTATAATGACATGCTGGGAAACTGAACCAAGACCTTGTGTTTGCTGGGGGTCGTGATTTGGATCTGGACTATTCCCCAAAAGCCTCATGTATCTATGGATACTGTGTGGTGCTGGGAGGTGGGGCCTGGATGGAAGGAACGGATGCTTGGGGCTTGACCTAGAGGGGTGTATGCTGGTCCACCCTTCCTCCTAGGCCTCTCAGTTCTGCCAAGCTACTGTGAGGATCTCTATCTTCTGGAGGACAGGCTCTGGCTCTGGCTCCAACCCCGACCCCACCTTGTGATTCCACCATTTTCCAGCTACCCATCTATGAATGGACTGTGACTTTCAGAAGCTATAAGCTAAAATAAATATTTTCTTCCTAAAATTGTGTATGCAGGTATTGAGTCACAGTGACAAGACAGTAACTAAACCACTAGGCAAGCTCTTTAACCACTGAGCTGTGCCACCATCGTCTGGCTAAGGTTTCGAGCACTACATTGAAAAGGTGTGGGGAAAGTGGACTCTGTTGCCCTGTTCCTGATTTTAGAGGAAACATTTCAATTTTTTCCCATTTAGGATGTTCTCAATAGGATTTTCATAGATTGGTTTTATCAGCTGAGGCAAGAACATGGTTTCTGTATGGAGGAGGCTGACCACTCTGAGTATGCCTTTAAAGGGTATATCAAGACCCCAATCCTCTCTTGTCTGTCATTCTGTTTGTTTCAAACACACCTACTCCTGGCTGTTATGAAGTAATGACTCCATTGTGTTACTAGGTGACCACAGACTGAAACCACTAACATCATGAGCCAGTATAAATATTTCTTACTTTAAGTTGATTCCTGTTCCCCAGGTATTTTGTCACAGAAAGCAAACACCCAAACTGGTCAGTATACATGTTGAAATGCAGCTTTTCCTTGTTAAAGTACAATTAAGATTCAACTGGAAAAATTAAGTACTGTGAGATTCACAAACAAAAATAAAATGTATACATTTATTTTTGAAAAGTTGAGAAGTCAACAGTATTTAATACATGTAAGAATTATTCAAAATAAAGAGCAAATACCAAGGCCAATGCTACATAAGATTCAGTTTCATATTTAGCTTCTACCCAGCTGTCCCATGCAACATCCCAGATCCATCTGCTGGCAACCTGTGAGAGAAATTTTTAAAAGACCAATTTAAAATTGAACATGTTAAGTAATTTTTAAATCCATACTAGTTGATTTTATTACAAATATCTAAAAATGTTTTATTTAGGAAGTAATTTGTCCAATTCTTCCTTTCATGAAAATATATGGGAAGCGATGCTACATACTTTCTTATGGCTGTTCCTATCAAGAGGTTGACTGTTTCCTCCCTTCTTGAATAGGTGGCTGGCCTTTTGACTTGCTCTGACCAAGAGAATATGGTGCTGTACAACATCCAAGCTATTGGAGTTCTTAGAGCAACTGCTCTCCCATCATGCAATGCTGTGCCAAGATTCCTTTGGAAGGAAGCCCACTCAATCCACTGGTTCACATATGATGGTTCACATATGGGGAGGGGAGTCCTGGCACCCTGCACCAGTCTAGACATGGAAGGGCCACTTGTTAGTCTCCAGACCCAGCTGAGTTACCAGATGGCTATAATAGTACAAGAAAGACCAGTAGAAAAACAAGAAGTGAATCCCAGCTGGGGTGTCTCACAGAATGATAAACACAGATACAGTTGTTATTTTAAGATTCTACAATTGGGTGATTTTTGTTCTGTCATACTGGTTCACATGGAACAACTCTGCACTAGGTGAATGCAGCAGCTATACTTGTTAAACAAGTGCACCAAGTCCATTCCTGCTTTGGATGTTTACACTTGAAGTTTTCTCTGCTTGTAACAACCTTTGTTGTCTTTGGCACATCTGGTTGCTTCTCATCATCTGAGCACTGCCCTTGCCTTCTCTAGGTGTTTCTACTCTAGCATTCCACCATATCACCTACCTTTATTTTCTCTCTAGAGCACTTGTCTCCATCTAGAATTTTCCTGTAACTTAGTGTATATATCATAAGTGGCACAACTTCCCACAGGAATCAGAATTGCCTCTGTGGTAACTCCTGATTCACCAGCCCCCTCCACTTGCTCAGGTTAGTATATAGCGCCCTTTCTATGCACTCCCTTTAATTACTACAAACCGTTTTCAACTCCTTCCTCTCCAGCTCCTGTATATGCATAACCAACTCTCAAGGTACTTATGTGGCCGGCTGGTGCCATCTTTTTTCTTTATAAATGATGATAACCTCATAGAAGTTTTTATGCTGGAATGTATCTTAAGGATTTCAATACAGATAATCTCACTTAGCCCTCATAACACTTCTATGATTTTATCATAATATGTTAGAGATGAAAACATGCCAAGGGACAGCCAGTGAGTGATGCTGCCCATACTCTGACCTGGGTACTTCTTGGAAATATATTTTATCATACATGTTATAGATGAAAACATGCCAATGGACAGCCAGTGAGTGATACTGCCAGGACTCTGACCTGGGCAATATGACTCCAAACATGGCTGTTAAAATCATCCATATTATTCTGCTGACAGTACTTAACATACACTGGTGCCCAAAATAAGGTCTGGTGAATAATTATTTTAAACAACATTAAATTGTCAAAATTGGTATGATCAAGAAACTAGATAACTCTGCAGTTTAATTATTAATAGCAAAATGCTATTTCTAGGTCAGGACTTTTCAAGTAATTTACACTGAAATAAAATATATTTTAAAAACAATCCTTGCATTCCAGAAGTACCTCAAGAATGCAATGCTTCTGAGACTTCACTATAAATATTGGATCAAGAGGGAAAAGATACTTGATAGCTCTTATTCATAGATGCTGGATTGGTGGGGTACTTACATTTATTGCTTGGCCAGTCTTTTGAATAAATAATACTTTTATAATGAACTTATAACGGTGGTACCCAAATTCTTTGACTGCTAACAATATTTGGTCTGCCAACTGAAGTGATAAGTGAGGTAAGACTTTATGATCATATTTGACATCTTTAAGAGTTTCCTTTAAAAATTAAGAAAAATATTATAATAATCAAACTAAATATTTTGATATAAAAATCCAAGTAGAAAACATGTATATAAATATATACGACTGTTTAGAAATATAGGCTTTATAAAATAACATTAAATACATTTAATGTTTACTTTAATAGAATTTTGAAGTTGTTTGACTTTTTAAATTATGTTCAAATCTCTTCAGTAACTTTACTTAAAATGTATTGTGGTTTGGATCTGGAGTGTCCACCAAAAGACACATGTATTTGTATGTTGTGGATTATCTATGGAACCATGTGCTGTTAGGAGATGGGGGCCTGGTCTGGAGGGGTGGATTATGGGCATGTGGTGGGTTATAGGTGTGTGGTGGAAGACAGGTGTGTTAGGTTACACATTACAGGCATGTGGTGGATCAGGGGCTTAAACCTAGAAGAGGCAGAATAATGAGTCTAGACCTGCAAGTGGTACACCATGGGGACAGGACCTGGAAAGGTATATGCTACTTCCTCCCTTCCTCTGGGACTTGGCTTCCTGTTTGTAAAGCCCTGTCTTCACCTCCACCTCCACCATATGCTTTCACTGTTGCTGGCAGCCCATGAATGGACTGTGACCTGAAACTGCAAGCAAAATAAACCTTTCCTCCACTAATTTGTGCATATTAGCTATTTTGTCACATCAATGAAAAGGTAACTAAGATAAACTATAATTTCATATTACTGGATTACTCTGAAACAATTATTAGGTAGACATGGGAATTTAAAAGATGTCTGGAAACTCATAGGTAAAGAAATTGTTAATTCAGACTTGCATTTAGCTAAAAAGAAAATTTATCTGGACCCAGAGTCTGCCTCATAGTCTGGTTCATGGCTGAAGCATTGGAAACCCATGAATTAGTGTATTTTCTGTCATATACGGGCTCATTTTATCATATTACATAAAATTTTAAACCTTATTATTGTCTTTATTTGGATACTGTTCAGTACTAGCATCCAGTTGACAAAGACTTGTCATAATTACTCTTATGTGTCGGCTTGACTTGGCTAAGCCCCAATACCAATAAAATATTATGTCTGGTTTTGTCTGTGAGAATATTTCCAGGAGAAATATGCAAGCACATGAATCAATACACTGAATAAAGAAGATCCTTCTCACCAATGCGAGTGGACAATATTCAATCTGTTGAGGGCTTGAATAGGCCCTCAACAGGAGGGCAAGAAAGGTTGGTATGCTTTTTTCTCCCTGAGCTGGAACAACCATCCTCTACACCTATACACAAGTGCCTTAAGTCCCTGGGCCAACAGACTTGGGCTGGGGCTTATAGCACTAGCTAGCCTGGATCTTGGGCCTTTAGAATCAGACTGAATTACACCCCCAGCTTTCCTTTGGATTCAGACTGAATCATACTACTGATTCTTGAAGTTATATTGTACAACAAACTATAGCAATTTGAGCTCAATAACTGCATGAGCCAAATCCTATAATAAATCTGCCTTCTCATTTTCTTTCTAGAGAGTCCTACCATGCTAATAGTAGATATAGATACATGAATGAAATACTTACTTGAGCCCCTAACATACCTTTAATATCTGCTGAACTTTGGTTTCTACTGACTGAGCTTGAAATTTCTTCGGTGGCTCCATTCTATATGAATTAGCAAACTTTAATTTTGAGAGGGCAGTCTTCCACTCTTTACCTATATCAGCAATTGAGTCATTAAATGGAGGTTCCACAGACTGAACATCATGAAATGATTCCCTTAGTCTTTCCCTTAGTATCTGTGCATACTGATGGAGGAGATGAAGAGATAAAAAAGTAAAAGAGAGCAGAGAGAGAAAAGAAAGAGATATTACTTTTCAAAATCTAAATGCAATTTCAGATTAATCCTCGTACAGTAGGGCAGGGCTAACACAAAGCTTGGAAATGTATTAAAACAGACTTCTATGAAATGTCAATCCTAAGCTTATGTCAACTTGGAAAAAGAATAACAGAGTATCCTTTTATCCATACACACATGTATATGTAAATTTTGAGCAAATCTTTAGGATATCCACAGATACAAAGGAACTTGGAACTACGAACAAGAGTGGCCTCCAAAGGGAGTAATTGCATGGCTCAAGGTAGGGATGTAAGGAGAGCCAATCAAGTTCTCTACCTTAGGATTATGAAAATATTACCCAGCAGTGTCTTAAAACTTATCTACTTTGGGGTTAGGGCATAGTACGGTGGTTAAAGTGCCCGCCTAGTGTGTGCAAGGCAATAGGCTGCTAGGACAGATGAGTGAAGCTGTGTCTTCTGTCAGCATTCTTCTAATGCATCTGCTGATCTGACAGGAGGCAGAGATTTTCTCCCCTTGTCTTAGGGAGAATGGTCTTCAACTAAACCAGTCGCTAGTGCCAAAAGGGTTGGGGACTACGGGTGTACAGACTTGTTCACTTTATTCATCTTTTCAAAGAAATAGCTTTGGGCATGTTAATTTTAACTATTGATGTCTAATTTTAAGTTTCATTTGTTTCTGGTATAATTTTTATTCTTTTCTTACTTTAGATGTGTCTTTTCCTAATTCTTGGGATAGAAGCTTAAGATATTTTATATTAGATTTTTCCTTATTTTCTAATGCTTGCATACATTGAATGCAGTTTGTAAGAACTGCTTTTAACTCATCCTAAAATTTCTGACATACTGAAATATTTGCAAATTTATTGAGATTTCTTCTTTAACCTATGTGTTTATAAGGGTATTGTTTTTTGTTTTAAATATTAGTTTTATTTTTATTTTTTGTTTTGTTTTGATGACAGGGTTTCATTCTGTAGCCCAGGCTGGTTTCCAACTCACAGGTGTAGCCCAGGTTGGCCTTGGACTCAGGGCAATCCTCCTGTCTCATCCTCCCTAGTACTGGGATTATAAGTGTGCACCACCATGATTGGCTCATAAATATTAGTTTTTTATAATCTGTTTTCTCTTCAGATCATATAAATCTTTCACCTTTTTTAAGTAACTTACATTATTTTTACATTATCAAATTTTATATATTATTTACATAAAAGGGTATTGTTTAATCACCATTAGCAAAATTTCAGTTAATTTTCTGGTACTTATTTCTAACTTATTTTCTCAGACTAGAAATTGTATTTCTATTTTTAATTTGTTACAGCTGTATATTATGGCCGAGAATGTGGTAAAATTTGATGAATATTGTGAGCCTGAGAATGAGTTATTTGCTGTTGTTGCATGAAATAATCTATACGTGTCAATTATGTCCATTTGTCTGACAGTGTTGTTAAGATCAAATATGTCCTTATATTTTCTGCCTGTTAAATCTGTCCATTTTAGATGAGTGTCAATTCTCCATCTTCAATAGCAGAGTCCTACTGTTTTTTCATTAAGTCTTCCTAGTTTTTGCCTCACATATTTTGATGTTGTGATATCATTCACATACCCGTTATGAATGGCTATGTCAGCTGGGCCAGGTGGCACAGGCCTGTAATCCCAACAATCTGGGAGGCTATAGCCTCATCATGTGATTCCATCATTTTCCAGCTGCCTGCCTATGAATGGACTTTCTGAAACCATAAGCTAAAATCAATCTTGCCTCCCCAAAGTTGTGATGGTCACGTATTACGTCACAGTGACAGAAAGTAACGAAGCATCATAAATAAGTATTGTGAATGACTGTGATATTTCTGTGCCTATCTTTTAATTGAATAGGCATCCTAGCAAAACAAAGTATTTATTCTCGTTCATTGATTTTTTTCTCTATGGAAGTGATTGCTATGTACTTTTACTCTAAGTACACTGTCATATTGCATCATTAACGATGGTTCCCAATTGTAATAATACTCGTGGGGATGGAGCAAATATTCACAGCCTCAAAGTAAACCTCAGTGAATACATTATTCTGAAAATTAATCTGAAAGTTGGTTAAGTATGAAAAGAACTGACAATAATCTTAACATCAAATCTTGTGAAAACTAACAATAACCCTTAACAGTCAAATAGAAGGGGGCTGATGAACCCACATTCAGGATTCTGTTTCACATGTGAGAAAGGAGCATTTGGGGAAAGCTTTCCCTTGCTTTGGGCGATGAGAAGTAAGAAACTGAGAACTCCAAACAGTCGTGCACTCACTGATTCCTTCTCGAACATGCTAGCTTTCCTCTCTCTCTTAATCGCCACCGACTGCTGCTGAGGGGTCTGGCCCGAGGTCGGCTTCGAGCCTCGGCCTCGCTTCTCCATCTTGCTCGGCTGTCCAACACGCTACCCTGCCCTTTAGCCACTTAACGCCTCAGCCTCCTTAAGGGAGCAGCGTCGCGCACGGCCGGAGGAGGTGCCAGTATCGCCCGCAAGTCGGCTTCCGGGAGGGTGGGGCGAGCGAGGTGTGCGACTTAAGCGTGCGCCGCGGTGCAGAGCCGGATATGACGGAGTAGGAACGACCAGCGTCGGTGAGGACGGCCACTGCTTTACGAGACAGCGGCCCCCAGCGGAAGCATCGGAGCTCGCCATCTTGGCTGGAGCGGGAGATTTTTGAGGGCTGTTGGCGCGGCGTCCTTGCGAGTCGGAATTGCGCACAGCCTTGTCAATGGCGTTGGTCCACGTACAGGACGGGCAGAGTGCAGGGCTGCCGCACACGAGCACTGTATGCGTCTTCCCCCGGAAAGGGGCGGGAGTGGCGACCCTTGCGTGTCCCGGAAGAGGCCGAGGCGCGGAGGGGCGTGTAGGCGGCGCCCTGTTGCGGGCGTTGCGTGGACCTCTGCGGCCTCAGGCGTGTGGGCTGAGAGCTGAGAGCCCCCTTGGGAAGTGGCGTGCGTGTTAGTGGGGAGGAGTTAGAGTACCCAGTTCTGAAGGCTGAGGAGACTTGATGGAATTTAAGGCCGGAGTAGGAGGAGCCCGTAAATCCCTGCCTCCTAGTTGTTGGCCCGGGCCATGCTTTATCCTGGGGTTACAGACACTAGTGCAAAGTACGGTGTGAGCGTGGTAGGACATTAGTGGTTGGTTGTAGTTGGGACAATCTATTAAGATCAATTTTCTACATTCACATTCCCCCTAAAAATAATTTATTCTTTTAACTCTAGGGTAGTGAAGGAATGCTGGAGGGCATAATGCAATATTCAAAACTCATTGCACTTTTGTGAACTGTGCTAACAATTAAAATCAACGTAATGATTTTGCCTTTAAATAATTATTTTTAAATATTTACATAAATTACCTTGAATATTTAATTGCAGGATTTTACTCACATTTGCCATATTACCCAGAAAGTGTGTTAACATCTACACTTAGGTGCATTCTGCACTCAGAATTTCTTTGTGACTTACATATATGGTAATTACTATTCTTTCTTTTTAAGTAGTTCCCTTTATGTTTTATGTTTCAGATTTTACTAATGGATCACATTATCACATGTCTTTCTCCCTCCGTATATGACATAATTTGTAAACTTGGGTTCGAATTAAAAGAAAATTGTGATATGAATACCATTGTAACTCAGAATGGTAAGGTGTGCTGGAAGACAATTACAGATCGGGTGAGCTATGAGGATTCAGGTTCGTAATGTCTTTGTACCTCACTTATGCTTCCATCAGGACAACTCCATTGAAAATGTCTTGACCTTTAAAATTCCCTTCTGATTGCATTGCTTTTTTTTTTTTGGGGGGGGGGGGCAAGCAGCATGTTGTAATACAGGCCTAACTCAAATTAAATGACTTTGAAAAGGTGACAAGGCCAGAGAAGTATAGGAAAGTCAGAGGATACTGTTCTGAGAACATTGTATGTGAGTCAGCAGGCAGGTATGGCTGATGGGCTGTTCGTGTAGATAAGTAGCCCCCAAACTTTTTGACGCCAGATACCCGTTTAGTTTAAGACCATTCCCCCAAGGACTGGGTTGGGGTTACTTCTTTAGCAGTAATTTTTGTTGTCTGTAATAAGTAGGATATCCTCCTAGGTGAACCTATCTCAACCAGGGTTTCTTAAAGCTCACCAGAGGCTCCTTGAGCAAGGGATATTTCTGCCTCTTGGGCAAGTTCCACCCCCCACCCCCCAAACACACACACACACACACACACACACACACACACACACACACACACAAGGAAATGTCTAACAGCTGGAGGAGAGGGAAGCAAAGCTCTAACTCCTGTCAGAGGAGCAGTGCATTGGAAACTAACAGGAACATGCTAACAGAAGGTAGAGCTGGCCTTGCTGCTCATCACCTGCTCACTGCTTATCTGTCCTGGCAACCCAGTCCTTTCAAGACCACAAACTTCTATGGACTTAACTGCAGTATCAAGGAGAGTAAGGATGAGACAGATAATGGATAATAACACATACCTCTGGTGTAGATCTTAGAGCACTAAGTCAGATGTCTGTGGAACTCAGTGTGAATTAAGATTGTGGAATAACTTGGTAGATTATGCAGTCATTTTAAATGATTTCTAGGTATTGTGCATTTTTTAGAAAGGGATATAGTCTAGGAAATATATAAAAATTTATAAAAATTATAAATGAAAGAGAGGTGTAGTGCCACATGCCTGTAATCCCAGCATGCGGGAGGCTGAGGCAGGAGGATTACCTTGAGTTCGAGGCCAGCCTCGGTTGTGTAGTGAGTTCAGGACCAGCCTAGACTACAGATCAAAACCTTGTATCAAAAAACAAAGTGCCACATTGTTGATATAGTGGTGAGTGTAACTGCCTTCCCCCAAAACAAAACAAAACAGAACAAATGAACCTATTGTAAGGACTTTTGTACTGTAATTTCTTGGCTGTTCCCCCGTGTAAACTTGACTTTTTGCTTATGACCTTGGCCTAGAAACAGCAGTCCTTCCCCCCTCATTTTCTTTCTCTTGAGATAGCCAATATGCCCACACAAAATCAAAGCTTTGTTCACCCCATAACTTACCTTGGGCTTGCTACCCAGGCATAGCGTTATCAGAGACAGTAAACTTCCACTTCAGATTCACCTGCTACTGGTCATATTTTTTAGTTTGGGATCCTTCTTCGACCTGACATCTGCTCCCCAGTAATTCCATATCCATGAATTAGTAAGATCAGTATGCTCAGAGGGAGGAAAGTGTATGTGAAGGGTCTGCAGCATTGTTTGGCATAGCTCAGTAAATAATGACTGGTGGGTGGGGAGTGTCAAGCTGGGATGTGATGGAGAAAGGGATGAGTCATCCTGAAGGGTGGTGTGGGACAGTGAAATTTTATGCTGTTTAGTACAGCACACAGTTTTAACCATATGAATTATATATTTCTGAAACTTTCCATTTAGTATTTCTGGACTGCCGTTGGCTCTACGTAGCTGAATCATCAGAGCAAAAGCATCAAAAAACTGCTGTGTGCAGTGTGAGCTTTGCTTCATGTAAATTTATGCACAGTGATATTAAATAAAATAGTTTCTCCTTGAATTTTTAAAAACTCTATATTGGTAGAGTTTGGTTTAGGTGTTTTTCATGTGAACTGGAGCTATGGTACTGTAACATTTGTTTTGTTATTATTTAAGACCAGAGTCTCAATTACCGGCAAAGTGTGCAACTGTTGGGCCCTGTGTGTGAAGCAGTCCATCTGCATTTCTTATCTCTGACCAAGGAACAGTTTGAAATTCGGTACACATCGTGGTTCCAGTGGACAAGTTTTCCAGAGGTTTGGCTTTTGAACAATTTTAGAATTAAGACTGTTTACAAACACCATTTAGAAAACCATTGCCAGTTTTAAAGAGGTCTCAATAAGTAGGCCCTTTATGAAGAAGGCTTGAGGGGGGATTGTGAGAGAAACATGAGTTATTCTGTAAGATCTCCAGAGCCTAAGTTGAAGATGCACCCCTTTGATAAGAGGCAGCTTTTGGACATTGGGGAGGTAGTCTTTGGTATGAAGGTGCTCATTCTATGGCCTAAGCAAAATGGACCATTCCAGAATACAGACGAGATGACATCAGTTCTTAAGAGACCAAACTGAGGTTGCTTGTTTTATTTTTAATTTAAATAGTTTGGGACCCAGCCCAAATACTTTTGTTTTATTTTCTATTTGATAATTTTTCATCTAATGTGAAATTATCACTGTAAAGCAGAATTTTTAAATCTAATTCTAAAATAAATGGAATCTCTTAGAGAGTAGAAGGATCATTTCTTCTCTATTAGTCTACTGTCTGTCACTGTGACAAAGTGCCTGAGATAAAAGGAGGGAGTGGAGCTGGAGGAATTGCTCAGCGGTTAAAGTGCCTGCCTAGCAAGTGCACGGTACCCAAGTCTCATTCCTCAGCACCACATAAAGCTGGGCATGATGGCTCATGCCTGTAATCCCAGTACTCAGGAGGCTGAGACAGGAGAATTGCCATGAGTCCAAGGCCAGCCTAGCTCCATCGTGGGTTCTTTTTGGTGACACAGGACACCATGGCCAAAGCAAGTTGCCCTCTTCATGGTGTGTAGGGAGAAGATCAGGGTTGAGGTTTCGTATCCCCTTCAAATGTTTTTCCCCAGAACCTCATTTCTTTTTTCTAGATCCCACATGTTAAAGGTTGAACCACCTCTCAATAGTGCTACAGGTCAGGGACCCCGTCTTTAGCACATAGTCCTTTGGGGAACACATTTAAGATCCAAACCATACCATTCTCAGTCCTTTCCCTCATTCCCACACCTTCTGTATGAGGGTAGAACCTGAAGTCTTTGCACTGATCTTATTATGTACCTAGGTTCCACATTTTTTTTTTAAATTTGGAACGGTCTTACAGAGTTGCCCAGGCAGAATTTATATTTGCAGTTCTTCCGCATCAGCCTCCCAAAGTGCTGGGATCACAGGCATGTGCCATCATACCCAGCTTAGTGTCCTCTATTTTTAATAATGTTTTAAATGTAGAGTGAACTTGTGTTTATTACTAGGAACGAAAAAAATCATGATGAGGAACAAAATTCAGTTAACTTTTTTGACTTTCCAGTTCACAGTTATGCTAGTTTTATTACTTTAAATGCACATCTAAATAACGTTCAAAGAACCTCTTAGGTATTAGTGTACTTTTCTTGATGGTTTTGGGCATTGTAAATTTGAATAAAAATGTTTATACAGAAAGTTAAAACAGCAGCTGAAATCTCTAGGTTTGAATTTCATGAAGAATTATTTTGAGAAATACTTTGGAGTCTGAGTTCTGACATGTCTTACTATAGTTATTTCCTGAAACATTTGAAGCCTTGGGAAGCCTGCCCTCTCCTGCCATGTGTCTTAGCTTGATGAAGCTGACTTCGTGTCTGGAGCGAGCTTTAGGTGATGTGAGTATGAAAACTTCTCTCACTGGTCCTTAAAATGTCTGGATGGATGTGAATCTGGTTTTTAGTTACTCTCAGATTCCTGGATTTTAATTGTTTTTGTATAAAGTGTAGTAATTTAGTACAGGATTTTTCTTTTTGAATGATTATGAAATGATAACACTTGGTTCTGAGTGTCTTCCTCATTTGTACAACAGTTGGTTCATGGATAATGTTCTTAGCATCAATTGGCTCATTATTATGTCATTGCTGTATGATTTTTTTTTAATTTTAGGTATTTTTATTGATTGGGAACGAGTGTCCCTTTCTTCTGAGAGACTTGATTGCCTCGGAGGAGCTTGCTCAAATCTTTGGGCAGTCTGTGGTAAGCTCTTTCACCTTTATCTTCCAGAACAGTCACAACACAAAACAGGTAGTATCAGGGATGCTTCTGCATCCAGTCTTCATGTGTGTATTCTGTCTCCCCTTTTAGAGTTATTCCTTTCATCCATGCAAAGGGCACCCTCATCCTGAGTCTGAGAGGAGTAAAATAGTCTTCGGTGTTCAGAGGAACTATTTGAACTGTATTTCTTAGATCAGTTGTGTACTTACATAGTGATTCAATACAGAATAAACTTTAATCCTTTAGAAGAGTGACTGATATTGTGGTTTTGTTTTAAAATATTACTATAATGTAGGAACTTATATAACCATTCATACTAACAGTGGAAAACTTGGATGTTGATAAGAAGTCATTCAGAGCTGTACACTTTTTTCACAATATTCTAGGGATCACAAAATCAAGAGACCTAGGACTACTGGGTGCCTCATGGTCAGCTGAGCAAGGCAGGCCATGCTGAGAGGGAGGGCAGAACAGTGCACAAAGTGGTGCAGGCTGAGCACTCTTCACCTGGTCTTTATTGTTATTTACAAATGGTTTTCTTTCTTAAACATCAGGGGAAAAGGATAAAGGGCACAGCTGTTATTTCACTGAATTCTTCATCAAATTTGTGGGGTTTTTTGACCTCTTCTTTGCTATCGTGCCTGTTTAATTAGGCTTTTACCTACCTACAGCCACTTTAGCCTCTGAATGAAATTCCTTGATCATCGCTTGCCCAGATGATATATATGTAAGCACGTTAAACATCAGAGGGAGAACAGAGATTTCCAAAGGCCACACTGAAGCTCTGGTTTTTTAATGTTCTTAGGTTGGGTTGAAATACCTGTGTATAACTTTTGTGTGATAATTCTGCCTTCCAGAGTTGGGAATGCACCTCTTCCCAGAAGCAGTCTTCCATGTCAGTGAAGACTACTTCTGTTTCTTTCCCTGAGGATCAGGTGTCTTTCTCTTAGAACATAGTTTTATTTTTTTTTTTGACTCTGTGCACCTTCTGTTTTCCTAAATCAGAGAGGGTGCTGCCCACCCTGGAGTGGGGCTCTGGAGAGGGCTGATTGCTCCTGCTCTTCAGTCAGGTCCTGTGATGGTGTTCTCCTCCATCCACAGCATGGGGATGGAGGCAGGTAGAAGCCAGGGCTCACCCTGCTGCCTGCCTATGCCTGCTGCCCTCCCCACCAGCATGCTCAGGCTGCCTTCTACTGAGTTTCTGTCTGGAGTTTGCTGCTTAGTTTAGATCTTCAGCCATTGGCCCACAGTGGGAAGAGCAGCAATACCTTCCTTAGATGGGGGTCTAAAGACAAATGAGTTGTTAAATCATGTGAAAACTTGTAAATATTGATTTTATTACTATTTCTTGATGCCAGCCAAAACTATTGGCTTTGTTAGTTGTAAGGAAGAAATCAAATATGATCTCAGTGCTGCATTGATCTCTTGAACAGTCAGTAGTGATGTAACCATTCAATGTTCTGCTGCTACCTGGGTTAGATGGATGTGCTGAAAGTCTTCATTGGTTCTCCTCGTGGACTCAACTTGAGAAATGTCTTATGGCATGGGTTTGCATCGCCTCAAGAAATTCCTCCAAAGTAAGTTGGTGAGCGAGTAATTTTCTCCTATTTTACTCTACTTAAAGAATTTGTTGAATTTATTTTATATTGAACTTCCAAGAGGAAAACATGTATTTTATGAAAAATAAGAGTTTGAGACAAGATTTTAAAGATCAATTTATTATTAATAGCAGAATTACTATAATGGTGATGGTTTGGTTTCAATTTCTTACACCTCAGAGGTCATTCAGATCTATGATGCTCATGTCCTGGTCCTGGGAGAAATTTTTGGACCTCCGAGTCATTACACAGTTTAATTCCTATGTCTGTAGGGAGTTTTCTACAATTTCATGATATTTTGTCTTCTTAATATAAAACTATTTAAATTAAAGCTTTTTATGTGTATGACTGCATTCATTCCTCATTCTTCTTACAGATATCTATGGTGTTTTTCCCTAGATACTGTTCAATGATGTTATTGTTGACAACAGGATTGGGTCAGTTACTTGAGACTTATCTTCAACAAACTAAAGTCACATTGACACATCGATCTTTCATAACTCTTACAAACTTAGAGGATTTGATTATTTTTCCTGGCAAGTACTACATTTAACATTTTCTTCCTTACTATATCTTTGTAAGTATATTTGTTTTTTTTTCTAATATTTAATTTTTTAAATTTACATATCACTTTCCTTTCCCATCCTCTTATCCCCCCCTTTTCCTTTCCATCTCTACAGAGTCCCTCTTTTTACTTTTTTCTGTGTCTTGTACATTTTTTATGGTTTGGTTTTCTTATACTAGAGAAACCGTGTGATATTTAACTTTGTGGGTCTGATTCACTTCACTGAGCATCAAGGTCTCAAGGTGCATCCATTTTCCTACAAATGACTCAAATTTGTCATTGTTTTTTATTTTTTTCCCCATTTTATTGATATGTACAAGTGCAGAATTTAAGGTTTACAATGGAGTTGAGCATTTTGTGCACATACGTTTCTTTTCAAAGTGACAAGGGCTTTCCCACTCTCCTTTTGTCCCTCCCCCTACACTTTCTTCCCTCCCTTCAAATTTGTCATTCTTAATGGCAGAGTAATACTCCATCGTGTTATATATCACATCTTTATCCAGTCATCTGTCCTTGGGCATATTGGCTTTTTCCAAGATTTGGCTTTTACAAATTTATGCTGCTGTAAACATTGACGTACATGTATCACTATGGTATGATGATTTTAACTCTTCTGGAAAGATACCCAGAAGAAGTTAGCATGGGTCAAAAGGATTGCCAATTTTCAGTTTTCTGAGAATTCTCTGTACTGCTTTTTATAGTTTTTGTACCAGTTTATAGTCCTACCAGTAGCATGGGAGAGTTCCTTTTTCCCCCCAGCCTAGCCAGCATTTGTTTTTTGAGTTCAAAGGCTTTCTTAATAAGACACCAAAAGCAAAAGAAATTATCCCCATTATCAACAAATTGGGTCATGTCAAATTAAAAAATTTCTGCACAGCAAAGGAAATTATTAACATTGTAAAAAGAGAACCAATAGACTGGGAAAAAATATTCACCAATACCTCTGATAGGAGATTCATAACTAGAATATACAGGGAACTGAAGAAAAGTAAGTACCCCAAAATCAAGGATCCTATTGAAAAATGGGCAAATGAAATGAAGAGGCAGTTCACTCATGAAGAAGTTCAAGTGGCCAATAAATACATGAAAAGATGCTCAACATCCCTAGCCATAAGAGAGATGCAAATCAGAGCATTGCTAAGATACTGTCTAACTCCAGAGAGATTGTCCTATATCAATAACTCAAATAGCAATCAGTGCTGGTGAAGCTATGGGGAGAAAGGAACCCTACTGCAGTGCTGCTTGGAATGTAAAATGGTACAACCACTATGGAAAGCAATATGGAGGTTTCTCAAAATATTGGAAATAAATATCCACTTCGATCCATACATGTTCATAGCACAACTAACAATAACTAAAATATGGAAGACACCAAAATACCCATCAACAGACCAATGGATACTCAAACTGTGGTATTTGTACACAATGGAATACTATGCATCTATAAAGTCCAACAGCTTGGAGGCTTTTGTAAGCAAATGGAGGAAACTTGAGACCATCATGCTTAGTGAAGTGAGTCAGAAGCAGAAGGTGAAACATGCAATGGTCTCTCTGATATGAGAAATCCAGATTCCAGATCACAAATATCTCATGTAACTTAAAGTGAAAA
Organism: Ctenodactylus gundi; assembly: GCA_004027205.1. NCBI lineage: Eukaryota > Metazoa > Chordata > Mammalia > Rodentia > Ctenodactylidae > Ctenodactylus > Ctenodactylus gundi. The sequence goes on along the minus strand of PVKB01003251.1, from coordinate 189,196 downwards.
ATAAAGGGAAAGGGGGTGGGAGGTGGTTTGAAAGGGTGGGTAGGGGGTAGATCGAAAGGAGATTGGGGAAGGTCTTGTTACCTTGACTAGATATGTATGTGCACAAAATGCTGAAGATAAATGTAAACCTTAAATTTTGTACTTATACATATTAATAAAATGGGGGAAAAATAAAAAATTTCAACATCTTTAGCCATCAGATAAATGCAAATTAAAACAACGCTGACTTTCCATCTAATGCCAGTAAGAAGGGCTGCTATTAAGAACTCCAAAAATAAATGCTGTAAATATATTTGTTAAGTCAATAAGTAACACAAAAACTTGAACTCTTGAAGTGGTAGAAAGTAGTTACTCTCCATTGGCAGGATAGCTTTGAGGTTGTCTCAAGAGTCTCTTAAACTTTACCCCTTCTCACCACACTCTGGCTGCCACAGGATTTGGCAGTTGTAGTTGCATGAATCTTTGTCATGGCAGAGCTGGCCTGTGACATACAAGAGGCTTTGGACTGGTCGTAGCGTGTTTTCTCCTTATACCTCATATGCATTATATTTACAACCATTATTCCAAAGGCACCTATGGTATAAAGTGTCTCCTGTGTTTTGAGAAAAACTTTTATTTCTCTTTGTCATTGTGCTCAGCTACTTGATGCTGAACCCTTCCCCAAGCTGTCATCACTCAAGTTACTGCAGAGATGGACAGTTGTCTGTGTCCCCATTTGTAGCTCCTTGGACACTACACTGGCTGTAGTCGATGGCCTTCCTCCTTGAGAAGTGCGCTACTATGGGAGTCGGTTTATTGGCATTTCTCCCCAGTTATGTTCCCAACTTTTTTTCAGTTGATTAGTGCAGTTGTGTTTAAAGAAACTTTTTTTTTTTGCAGATGTTGCTTATGAAGTACTTTCAGTATTTGAAGAAGTAATGATGAAATCCACCTTTATATTAAAAATCATGTTACCGTATTGGGAAGTTGTCTTGATGAAGTTTAGGGCACACAGGTAACTGAAGAGTAGCAGGACAGAGTGGCTCCAGGTTTTTAAGGAGAGCCACAGCTCTTTCCAGCACCCTACAAACCCGTCTGTTTTTGCTGCTGGGATACAGGTGAACAGGTGGGGCTGATTGGGAGAGTAGACCAGACATAAAATACTTTCGTATCACTACTAAGAGACAACTTGTGATTGCATTCGAAACGTTAAGTGTTATTAATGTAGTTGATTTTTTTTTTCTTTTTGCAGTACTGGGGATTGAACCCATGGCTTTCTCACTGCTACTATCTACCACACTGTTTTGAGACAAGGTCTAAGTTAAGTTGTCCAGGCTGGGCTCTACCTTTCAATCCCACTGCGTTAGCCCAGAGTGTCAGGATTGTAGGCTGTACCTTTCAATCCCACTGCTTTAGCCCAGGGTGTCAGGATTACAGGTGCATGTCACCATGCCTGATTTTGATATAATTGTTTCCCAGAATACTTTTTAAAGCTCTTAGTGTTAGAGAAATACTGAGTCCATTACTAAGGAACCATGAAACAAAGATAGATAAACTTGGTCATCTTGTTTCCTCAGCAGCAAACCCTGTGTAGGAACAAAACACATGTGTGACATTCAGACCAGAAAGGCTAACAAATTGATACTGGTTCTTTTTTAGGTGATGTCATCCTGGTCTGTTCATATTTATGCTGTGACACACCACTGAAATATTAATGTTTAAGTAGTTTTCAAAAGTGATGGAATAATTTAGATAGCTCTTCAATAATATTTTATTCTACTGAGGGCTACAAAAATGGTTCATCAAACATTAAAACACCACAAAATAGTTCTATTTTATTTTACTAATTTATTTATTTATTTTTGGGAGACAGAGTCTTGGTCTATAATCCAGGCTGGTCCTGAACTTATGGTGTAGCCCACACTGGCCTCAAACCAGAAAATGACTTTAAAATCACTACTCCAATGGAGTTTAGTTTTTATTTTGTTTTTGTGTTAGCAGTATCACTTCTTGCTTTTGATCCCTCATTTGTTATATGTGGACTACAATATAATTATTGGGGTGTTTCATACTGTTATTTATTTTTAAAATAATGGAATTTTGACAATTTTTTCCCTTCAATTTTGCAGGTTTGCTGATTGTACCATGTTGTTGTTGACACAGCTGGAGGTTGGGCTCAGAAGAGTTTTTGCTGCAGTTAACAAATGTCCAGCTAGACTCCTAACTGCTGAGGTACACACACTTTAATCAGTTATGATTGTGGTTGCAGTGGGAAAGTTCTATGGCTAATTAAAACTTTTAAAAAATGTTTATCTCCTTCTCTTTGTCATTAGAAAAGGCCTCTATCTTTTTGTGGGTATACTTGGGATAGGGCTCAGGGCGTTCCCACAGAGCTACACATCCAGTCCATTTTTATTTTTGATTTTGCAACGGTTTCTTGCTAAGTTTCCCAGGCTAGATTTGAACTTGCCAACCTTCTTCCACCTCCCAGAATGCTGAGATTACAGGCCTGTCTCACCAGGACTGATTGTATCATTGTTTATGACTTCCTAGTTTAATGATTGTATAAAGTTTGCTATAATTATGATTGTTTTGGGTATATCTAAATACTCTTTTAAACTTAAAGATAGGATGAAAATAGTCATCGCTTTGCCTTTAGCTGTACCAGCAGCTCTCTTACTACTTTTATTTTTTTTTTTTTTTAATTTTTTGAGATAGGGTCTCACTCTATAGCCCAGGCTGGTCCTGAACTAAGTATGTAACCCAAGCTGGGCTTGGACTCATGGCAATCCTGTCTCAGCTTCCTGAGTTCTGGGATTGCAGGCATGTGCCACCATACCAGGCTTATGGGTGCTGGGGAATCAAACTCAAGGTCTTGCACTCCTGTGCTACACCTGTGCTAGTGATCTCTTAGAGCCTCACCTGTTCAGGCTTGATGGCTACTTCCCTGCATTCTGCTCTCATTTTCTTGGAAGCTGTTATGTTTTGTCTTCTTTGCTTCCCTTTGAGACATGGCCTCTCAGGTCTTGTGTTGCTGTTCCCTGCTGTCCATGTGGCCTGTTGGTTGCTGACATTGCTCAGCACATTCCCTTGGAGTGACTGTCTCCAGCAGAAAACTAAGATCCCACTCCTCGCAGCTCCCTGCATCTCAGTGCACCTGGCTGCAGGGCAGTGTGCTTTGTTACTATGTGATCAGAGGGAATCAGATTTTATTGTGTACTTGTCACTTGACTATGAAAATAAATAACAAATTATACAAGGTATAATTTATCACAGAATATCAAAAGTTTTATCCTAGACTTTTGCTAGAAGAAATTATATCAGTTTATAGGTTAACATATGAGGGTATTTTATAAGCCTTATCAAATGCTATGCAAATGCCATTATTATTGAATATATTTTATGGTAGATAATCTCGTCAAGCTCCATAGGAGATCAAATATTGGTAAGACTGGTAGTGTCACATTACTATAACAAAAACCTGAGATAAACAATTAGTAAAGAGAAAAATTTCTATTTAGCACAGTTTAAGGTTTCATTCTATGATCTGTTGACCCAGACTTGTAAAAGCGATATTTTAACATGCTTTGACTGTCTGATTCTGTGAACTCGGCCTTTTTTTTTTTTTTCCAGTGATAGAAATTGAACTTAGGGCTTCTCAAGTACTTTCCTACTGAGACCCACACTCAATCTTTTATGTCTTTTATAATGTATTAATTTTGTTCCAAAACATTAACGTATGAAGGTCCATTTTCAACAGAATGTTACAGCTTCTTGGCTATGACCAGAATTTTTTTCCTACTTTGAATAATGTTACTCTTGCATTTTACTTAACTATTTTGATCTCTTCCCTTCTACAGTCAACAACTCTTTATACCACGTTTGATGAAGTAAGTGAGTTTATATGGCAACTTGAGACATTGTCTTCTTTAAAAATTTAAGACAAAATGAAAAGATTGGCTAAATTCATACGCTTATAGGAAGATATTGATAATGTAAGCTTGAAAAGTTTATGATAGGTTTAAATACACCTTTCAGATTAATTTTGAGATGTGATAATCTGATTTCTAAAGTTACACAAACTTAAACGTTGGAATATGCCGAAGATGCCCACATTGTTTCCTATTCTTATTTAAGGAGTCTTAAGGTTAACATTCTTTGCATATGGCTTATACTTCAGCTACAGGTGTGTTTATAGAGGATGCTGCTGCCTTTAGTCTGCATATTGGGGCATAATTTTAAAAGTGAAAGCCCAAAATAGTTAAGAATTATAGTCAAATATACCTTTTTCACTCACAGAGTATAGACACCTTTGTGTGGTAATTCTCTTGTGCCAATGTGGTGATGACATAAGCCTGTGCAGACAGCCAAGTGAAGGCCACAGTGGAGGTTTTGGCATTCAGGTCATTTTCCCTTGAAAGTGACTCTCAGACTCTGACATAAATGACTGTGCTGCGGCAGAGTTATGAACATGCCTGCCTTCCTGCAGGTTTCTTCCACTGGTAAATGATATGCTGTTGTATAGTTGATAGCATTGCAGTAGGCAAGTTAAACTCTGAGGTCCCAGGTGCTGTTAGTCTCTAGGGTGATTCATATGGAAATGACTTAAAGAGTGACCCAGGTGTGCACATATGTGCATACCTGCATGTGAGCACACATACCACCCACACATACATACCTCCACACAACTTTCAGTCAAAGAATAGAGTACATTTAACCTAACAATTTATTGTATTAGTTACACGCAAATTAAATGAAGTAAGGACAGTCTACATAGCAGCCATTTTTTTAGGAAAACTGTTCTTTTAATCAATATAATTTCTTTAAGAGTATTTATATTTTAGTGATGTGTGTTTGTGAGTGAAGCCGTGTGTATTTACACATCCATGTGTATGTGAATATGTGTTGTGTATGCCTGTGTGGGATGTGTTAATTAATTAATTTTTTGGTGTTTTAGATACTGGCTAAACATTTGAATGATGGTAAAATCAACCAGCTTCCTCTTTTCCTTGGAGAGCCTACTATGGTAAGGTATTAAGTGTCTTCCAGTATGGTATTCTTGTGCTTGTGAATGTGATTACACTTCTCCAAAGTGAAGTTAATGTGGCATGGTGTGCCCAGGAGCAGAGTTGAGCCACTACTGGGCTCTACACCTTGTTTTTGGCATGATGGGTCGTACCTCCAACCTCGGCCTTATGCTTTATGATTGTTATTTAGGGTTTATTTAGACCAAGCTGTGACTTAGCTGCCCTATTCCTAAGATTTCTGTCACTTGTGTATATTTGTGCTATAGAAGGTACTATATTTGCCTTGTTGAATGTAACAACATTCATATGTAACTAAGAGGAATGGTTATTGGATAAAAAAGAATTTTTAATTATTTAGAGCGATGTCATATTTATTGGAGATTTTTTGGAATTTTATCAAGATACTGCAATGATTGGACTGTAAGTAGGTATTTATTCATTCTACCTGAGAGTCAGCAGATTTAGACTTAGTCCCTGGATTCCTTGTCTCATTGGGCATCCTCACCTGCCATCAGAAAGCAGATGACTGAGCTATTTTCTTTTTCCATCGTGAGTCTCTAAGACTCTGTCCATTGGTGGTTTGACCAGGTCAGCAGCTTTCTGGCATCTTTTCCCATGATCTGAGGAGACCTTGGGAGAGATCGTCAAAGAAAGAAGCATTATTTTCATTGGCTTCTGGTGGAAGAGTGGCCACAGATGAGCACATGGGATAGGGGGGAAGGAAGAGGCCATAGTACAATAAGCTCTGCTGTTACAGGTGAGAGTAGTATTTTTTTTGTCGGTGTTTGAAAAGCTTGTTTCCAAATGTGGATAGCCCCATTCCTTTCATTGGAGGAGAGTTAGGCTAGCAGACATTTCACTAGACACTGGCACTTATCAGGTTGCTCTGACCCTTTGGCTAGTCCTCAGGTGTCTTGAACTTTTGCATTCCTCCTGCCTGATACTCAGAGAGAGCAGGGCTTCTCTCAAGATCATTTAGAAGACACATTTTTCCATCTTTCCATCAGTTCCATAAATACAAAAGGTGTTGCCCTGCTCCAGCTTTGTACTTGACCTTGCCTCTAGAACACTGACAAGATACTTCCTCTCTTTATTTTTCTGAAAGGATTTTCTCTGGGATTTCCTGAACTATCAGGAGGGTCCCCGTATTCGTGACCGTTTAAGCCATGGGGAGATGAACTTACTGGAGTTTCCAAAGGAGTTAGCAAGTCAGTTGCTTGCATTTTCCGTCATACTTTTACTGAGATTCTCTGCTGAAGAGGTGTTCTCCATTTTTAAGGTAATGCAAAGGGAAGAAAATGATGAATAGGAATTGTCATTCAGCACTAAAATAACTGTCAAACCATTACCTATTGGTCACCTTTAGTTTATTTGAGTTGCAGTACTCTTCTGCCTGAACAAGTAATTGAGAATTGATCACAAGCATTTTTGTATTCTTTATAACAAACCAATCAATATTGTTTAATCTAAAATAATTCAACTTATTTTTAAAAATTAAACATTTGCTGTGTTGTTTGATCATACCTTGTATTGCTTGTTATTTGTCTTTAGCTTTTCATTCTTTTTTTCTTTGGCTGATCCTCTTGGCACAGTCTTGTAATCCCAGCAGTCTGGGAGACTGAGGCATGAAGATTGCAAGTTTGAGTCCAGCCTGGGAAACTTAGTAACTCAGTGAGACCTTGTCTCAAATTCAAAACTGAAACATGAGCTGGAGATACAAAATATTACAAAGATCCTAGGTTTCATCCCTGGCACCAACAAACCAAGCAAACAAAAAAGTCCTTACTTTCCACAGGTACAAGTTTATTCATGTGTCTTCTGTGCACTTTTACCATTTCTTTTTTCTGTTTACCGCTTTTTATCCATGAGGAATTTAGATTATCTTGGAAGTAAGGCAGAGAATCTACCTTTACTTTTTTCCCCTTTGTGAGTTTCTAACAGGTTGCCTGTAATCTATTGCGCACTGGATTTGCTGTGGCCTTTTTCTTGAAAGCTTGAGTCTACACTTGGGTTTCATAATATACTTACATATCTGCCAGATGAGTCTCCAGTAGCTCTTCTTTTCTCAGCCCTTTCCTGCTTTTTCTTTCATTATTATTATTCCATTTGAACTTCTGGTTAAAATAAAGTCCAGACAGCAAATGGCTTTGTGCTTCTGGTGAATTCATGTAAGGAACTGACAGGTACATCTCAATGACTTGGTGGCTTCCTTTCCTTATCTACTGGGGGCCTTCCCCAGGCAACTACCGAAGTGCACTGATGACCCTGTAAGCCAATGCCCAGGCTGTGGGCTGTTTGTCTTGTGAGGATGGTTCCTGAGGGTGCTGTCGGTGTCCACCCCTGCCATTCGCCTTCCTCTCAGCTGCCTGAAGGAACACAAGATCAGCATGCATCTTCAGTAGTTAACCTCTCGCCACTTCATTCCTTTGTTCTGTACTGTTGAAAATTCTGCAGTCACTGCTTACTACACTTGTCAATGATCCATCCCCGGGCCTTTCTTTCTTCTACCAGTTTTTGCTTCCCTAACTTGGATTTTCCAGTTGTGTAGTTATATCAGCTGTAGATAATGTTTATCTTTCTAAAATATTTATATGTTGGCAGTTAAGTGTTTGTGGTTACGTAACTTCCATTTAGTTGTATTGATTTTTAGCACTTAAAAATTTTCCAGCTGCTTGCAGCCTTTTGCTCTTCTGCATCTACAGATGGACATGGCTTTCTTAATTTATCATTGCTATTTGGCTCCATATAAAGATTGTTAACTGTGACTTGACTGCTGGGTCCAACCTATTTTGATGAAAAATTTTACTCTGATCTAACTCTGTAAGATTATTTGAAGAAATATAATGAGAAACCAGAAATCTAGATTACCTGCAACTCATTGGAAAAAAAACTAAAACCTAACCAGAAATTTTAATATCTGTTGTTTTTAAACTAGGAGGAAAAGACAATAAAACTGTTGTCAAGTTTTGCAGAAAACTACAGTTCTCGCTGCCATCCCATACCTCTGCTCAGAAAGCAGGTAAGCTGCATGCCAGGTGCAAGAGCAAGGGCAATGTGATGAAACTGCCCTTTCTGCAGGGGCCTCAGGAGCCTCCAGGCCCTTTTCAAGTTAGATTTTCTGACAGCAGTATGTCACTTGCTCTGTGATCTTGGTCCAGTGGATTAGTCTTTCTGAGCTTCCATGGTTAGGGTTCTGTATTTAGTAGTCGAGCTTATCAGATGTTCCTGGCATTAAATGAAGAATGTGTGGAAGTGTGTCACATAAAGCCCTGGGAGACTTGTCTATGGAGAGAAAGATTGCTTGTTCTTGCTGAGTAGGACCACCTTTTGTGAACTCAGTAATTTAAACAGAAACCAAACCACCAAGGATTTCTGATGGGAACTTCCAATTTGAGAATGGTCTACAATGCCTTATTTTGTGTGTGGCAGGGTGTGAGAGTTGTACAGGAACAAGGATAGTGGCTAGGATTCACATCATGAGCATGTCCCCAATGGGTCAGTGGTCCCATCAGCATGTCAAATGGGGACATCTGCAGAGGCAGTGAGGAGAGGCCAAGGCTCAGATGACAAGTGTGTGAAGCACATCATCTCTAGATGGAAGCAGTTGGTAAGCAAAGAGACCAAGAGAACAAGTGCCCTCAAGCTGTCTTGGGACAGATGCCAGCTGGAGTGGAGTCAGATGAGCCCTGGTTTAGTCCAGATGCTTCAGCTGTGATGTTCAGATAGCGTTTACCATTGGTATCATGATTCGCGTTCTCTGTTGCAATTAGCATTGTTCACCATCAGTACTATGGCCAGTGTTCTCTGTTGCAATTGATATTCTTCACCATTGGCACAGTGGCCAACATTCACTGCTGGAGTCAATCCTGTGCACCATCCATACCATGATCAGTGCTCCCTGTCACAGTTGATACTGTTCCCCATTAGCACCATAACCAGAGTTCGCTGTCATAGTTGATACTGTTCACTATTGTCAACATGACAGTGTTCCCTGTCACAGTCAGTACTGATCACTATCAGCACCATGACCAATGTTTCCTGCCCCAGTTGATACTGTTTATCATGAGCACCAATACCAGTGTTCCCTGTCATAATGTATAATGTTCACCCTTGGCACAATGACCAGTGTTCCCTATCGCAATCAATACTCTTCACCATTGACACTTTGACTGGTGTTCTCATTGATACTGTTCACTATTGGCACTATTAACAGTGTCCCTTGTCACAATTATGCGACAAGGTGGAACTTCAGAACACCCCTACAGGGTCTAGCACTTAGAAGGAAGGGAAAAGGAAGGCTTCCAGAAGTCAGAATGTTTCCTCTTACCTGGATGTGGGTCCCCAGTTGTGTGCTACCCATGGCCCATGCCATCTTCTTCCTTGGCCCTAGTGGCTCTCCTCCTGTGCCATCCTCTTCCAAGACTAGGTTTCCTTTCTGCTGTGCTGTCCTCTTCCAGAGCCCCAGGTGACTCTATCCAGTCATTGTTTTGATTATTATTGTGGCATAACGAATTATCCCCATTCAGTGGTATTTATAGGTACCATTTATTTCAGTATCATGGATTCTGCTGAGGACCTGTTTTTGGCTTCAACTGTGTTTAATAGGCCCTGGCCCTCCCCTGTCTTCCAACCTCTGCTGGCAGGTGTCAAAAGCCAGAGGCTGCTTGGAGGCTTTATGGGCTGATAGCTGGCTGAGAACCAGATGAAGGTATTTGGGGGACAATTCTGCTGTTTTCTCTTTGTCACAGATCAGTCACTAAAGCTAATCCAAATTTAAAAGAAGGTGTAGGTCCCACCTCTTGAGCTGAGAGTGTGAGAGGGATTTGTGACTGTGTCCCAGCCACACAGAGGTGACCTGCTCACTAGTCATCTGGTCTCATGACTGGCCAACCCTAATTGTAACATACCAAATTCCTTAGCCCCAGCGTCTCGTTTTCAAATAGGATCTGTAGGAATTTTACAAAGAATAGTACACAGGAAATGTTTTAATGTCTATAACAATTGGAAACATACTTTCTAGTGTGTTACTATAAACCTTCAAACACTGTTTTGTGTCCCCTCCCAGGTGTTGAGCTGTGAGGGAAGCATCCGGATTTGGCCTCTGTTGCCTTGGCCAGAAGAATGCAGGCAGGAGGCAGCCAGGTGTGTGTTGCCCTGAGCCGTGAAGAAGAGCAGTAAGAATGCTAGAGTTCCTCTTGCTGTGGGGCTGCTGGGAGAGGCTAGGAGAGGTCCCTGGTTCTGTTGACATCCACAGGGACCAAAAGCTGGAGGCCCTGTGGGTGGCCAACTCCAGACAGGATCTCAGGAGGGTTCGTGGGGACAACAATGGAATCTACTGAGAACTATTTAGAAGAAGAGAAGTCTGTCCAGGTGTGATGGTCTGTGCCTGTAAGCCCAGCTTCTAGGGAGACTGAGGCAGGGGGATTATAAATTCAGGGTCAGTTTGGGCAACTTAGTGAGACCCTATCTTAAAAGACTTGGAGATTTAGCTCACTGAGGAAATGCTTACCTAACACACCTGAGGCCCAGTTCTCTTTTTTATGTTGCCAGAGATAGAAAATGAAGGGTTTGGAACTCAGGTGAAAGTGTAGTGGAGATGTAGATTTTGAAGTTATTCCATGTGACACACATACTTACTTGGTTGAGACAACTTCAGTTACTCACAGATCACATTTTGTCTGCAGAGGATTGCATATTACTTATGTTTTACTACTTTATGATGGTGGCTTTGGGGAAACTTGTAGGGGTCTTCATCCCACGGAAACTCCCAGAATAGCCGAGGAGGGTTTGAACGACAGAGAAACCACTCCAGAGACTCGCTTTGGTGAACTCAGACTGATTTATTAAGAAAGTGCAGGGCTTCTATAGACTACAATAATGCACAAGTCATCTTGGCCAATCAGGGAGGGAGACTCAAAACCTTTCCTTATATTCCTCAACCAGTGGGGTCACCCAGAAGGAGGGAGGAGCTAAAGGAAGGAGGATGGAGCTGCCCATCAGTTTGTCACTAGACAAGGGGCCGTGAGGCCTGCCTCAGATGCCATCTTTGCTGTGAAGCCTGCTTACACCATTGTGTCCTGGATGTGTGCTAGATAGGCTTTGACCCAACCTGAATCCCCCACAGGTCCCCCTCCCTAATAAGAGTGACAACCTCCACCAACATGATAGCTTTTCTTCTAGCCTTAGAAACCCTCACAAGCAATGTTTTTACAACATACCCAAAGAAGATTACAATCATAATAACAGTAACAATTGTGATAAGATTATGAGAGAACCAGCTGAGTAATAAAGACTTTCAATGATTAAGCAATCCTTGAATAAAGGATGTAGAGGCCAGAGCAGAGACTTTGGTGGAGTTAATTTTAAGTATCTGTTATGTGGGGTTTAGTAAGGATTACATATACATATTAGACCAGGGGCCTGTAATCCAGAAGGGCAGATTATGTCTTGGAATGATTTTGAATTACTGGAAATTGAGACACATACATAGCTACACCAGGGGTCATACGGTACTTGCTGCATCTGTAACAATATATCCAGTTGTCCTGTTGTAAGTCCATCTGTTGTTGTAGGACTAGTATGGCCTGTCAAGTTAGTTGATTGATCGATTGTTCCATTTGTAAACCTCTGGCTATGGCAGTAAAGAGATTATTGAGTGCAAAAGCAGTTTGAATAGACTAGGTTAGAGAAACTGAGGTAGTATCAGCCTTTGCAACTGCAACAATGGAGATGATGCTGCCGGTAATGATGACACCAAAGGCTTAGTGCACCCAGTGTGTCAACTCATTGAACTCTATTATGTCTTTATCTCTTCCATGGGGTCTCCAGCCAAGCAGGGATCCACAGGGCTGCAGGCATCTTTACTAAATATATAAAATAAGAGGCATTAAATTATATGCAATTACTAAGAGTGCAGTTGATACCAGAACAATTAAGCATGGCTGTTTGTTTATGAAGGCTTGTAGTAGGGAGGTAAGACACAGGTCTGAATGTACAAAGCAGTGTCATTAGGAGATGTAGAGACATTGGTAAACTGAGTCCAGCCAGAAACATTAAAGGAGATTGTCACATTGGTAGAAATATTGGAAGATCTTACAGCCAAAAGAAAGTAGGTCATATCCATGAGCTTATAGGTGGACCCGAATAGCCTTCTAATTAGAGTAGGTCCCACTCAGCACCTGGTTTTACAACCACATTCCACTAGAAAATGAGCAGCAGGGTATGAAAAGGGCTTGGACGTGTTTTGTTACCATGTATATGTAGAGAAGGCTATGCCTGGGGATACCATAGATGAGCTCCATTTTTTTCTACAGAACCTCCATGAAAGGAAACCTGAAGTTAGTAAATCCAAAGTAGGGCTCAGAGAGCAAGTAGGAAGGAGATGAGAGGTGGTGAAATGGAAGAGAAATTAATGCAGGTACCATAGGGAGAAAAGACATCCATAGGAGTGATAGCAGTATCATCTCCATGTAACGCGCAAGGTACCAAAGGAATGCAGTCAGAAGAAGAGTTATAGGTTATCACTGAGGCCGGTAGTTCAAAACGCATGGCATTACTCAGAACTGCAAAGAAAAATGATGGTGAAGGACTCCTTTATGTCAGCAACACCCAGAGCATACCTAGAATCACAGTTAAGCCACTGTGGAAGTGGGCCATCCTAATTGGCAGTTGTCAGTATGGGAGTTCTGAAAATGAGGAACCAGTGTACCTATTGGGCTTCACTATTGGTTGCTAAAGCTGCACAGAGAAGAACAAGCATCGTCGGGCCAGAGACAGGCCCTGGAGTGTAAGCAGGTTTCATGGCCTGCTCTTTGCAGCCCTTGACATCACCCCAAGCAACCTTAGCTTGTTTCTGTTTGGGTAGTCCTCTCCTGCGATGGGGAGGTCTTCATCGTTCTTGTCAGCCGTTTCACGTGTTTGGTGGGTAGTCGTGGAGAGCCAGGGGTGGATGAGGTGGACGGGGACCCAGATTAGCTGCAGTTCATCCTGGGGAAACACACAAACAAAACCTCTCCCAGAAGTTAATGTACCAGGTCCCTTCTAAGAATTGAATATAACATCTTTCCAGGTGATCAAAGAGAGCATGGAAGGTCCAGTTAATGAGTCCCAAAGCATATGGTCAAACATCTCAGAGGAATCTTTAGGGAAGGTGAGAAAATTGAATGTAAAAAGAGCCTTGTGTAAAGCATCATGGTGGGAGGCATATTTCTCCCTCTCTTTTAGTATAGGAACTTTAAATCTCTATGGCAGTGCTCTACTATACCTTGAACTTGTGGATTGTTGGGTATCCCAGTGATATGTTTGATATTCCAATTGGAGTAAAACTTTTGAAATCCTTTGCTGCTATATGTGGGGCCATTATCAGTTTTGATAGACACGGGGATAAACATTATCATGAAACATTAGAGAACATGAGATATTATATGTTTAGTGAATTCCCCAGAAGCCTCAGAGGCTACCAGGAAACCAGAATAGGTGTCTATAGTGACATGGACATATTTTAATTTGCCAAAGGGAGCATGATGTGTAACGTTTGCCCTAAAGCACTGGACTTAAGTCCTCTCGCGTTCACCCCTGTAGATTGTAATGGACCCAAGGGCAGAAGGAGGGCACATCTTTGACAGTCTTTAATAATTCGCTTGCATGTTTTGATAAGAAGTTCAGGAAAAAATAAATGGGAGGCTTTGGGCAGATTGGTAGAACCTGAGATGTAACTGTTTGACCTGTTCAGTTACAGAAAAGGCAGTGGGCTGGGTTAGAAGGCCCACCATGTCATTGGCTTCGGCGAGAGAACCAGGAAATTTACTATGTGCTCCAAGATGTTGGACAAATAACAGGAGGAGCGACTCTAGCAGAATCTGAATACTAGCAAGCAGGGTATTAATCGGGCTAGAGACATTAAAGGCACAGTGAGCAAAGGGCAGCAATGGAAGTAATCTGGCACAATAGTGACTATCAGTAAAAAGATTAAGGGGCTCAGAGCAAAGCTCCAAAACCTTGTAGATGGCTAAGAGCTCAAAATAGTGAGGGGACACACAAGGGAAACGGAAGACATGTTGTTGAGAGGGCCCTTTGAGTAGCCATAAAAGGATTGTAACACCTCCGGTTGAGCTCACGTCAGTGAAAGCCAAGGTGGCTTGAGGTGTAGGATGTCTAGTGATGCAAGAAGAGTATTGTAGAGGCAGTAAGGAAAGTGTTTGTAACAACTCATGGTTGGGAAAGTGACTGTCTGCTTGTCCCGTGAACCCTGAAAGCATAACTTATTAGTTATTAGTTATGATAACATATTAGTTAGGCATAACATATTAGTTTAGAGTAAAAAATCAAGCTGCTTCTTGGACGCGGGAAAAATTATGCCATCAGGCTCACAGCCAAAGATGGCTAAGGATTTAAGCTGCATCTTTTGAACTAAATTTGATAAAGAGTGAAAAGGATCCGTTATCTTAGTAGAGGGCTGTACATTGAGATGAACCCATTCAAGAATGTGAGACAGGGCTGCCATAAAACCCCTGTAGGCAAGCGGGGTGGGGGTAGGTAAAACCAAAGCATAAAGAAGATGTTCAAGGGAATAGTGAGCTAATCTTAAATGAGTCAAGTTCTTTTGAACTGATTGCAGGGCTTGCTTTGCCTGAGGTGTTAGAGAGCGCATAGAAGTAGTATCTCTGTGGCCCCTCAGGCAATCAAAGAGTGGTACCAAATCAGTGGTAGGTATCTTTAGCCATGGGCGTAACCAATTTATATGCCTCATTTGAATTTGTAAATCATTAAGTGTTAAGGGGATATTAAGAGGGTCCCCTATTGGAAAGATTGAGTGTGTCCAAATTTAGGAATCTAAAAAGGAGAAAGTAGGGTTTTTTTGGACTTTGGAGCAATGCAAAGGCCAAGGCAACGTAAATTATTCGTGAGGATGCAACTTGCCTGCTGTAAATGGTCCTAATCCCAGTGAGCCATGAGAATATCATCCATGTAATGAATAACATGCAATCCAGGCCATGAAAGAAGCAGCTTGATTGTGTGATAAATATTTGATAAATAGGCTATTTTTTATTGCTTGTGTGGCAACTTTCCAATGATAATGCCAAGTTGGCATCACATGGTTAGTGGAAGGAACAATAAAGGCAAATCTTTTCCTGTCTTCATGTCAGGGAATACTAAAAAAGCAATACTTTAAATCCATGATTTTTATCACAAAGCCTTCAGAATAGCAGTGGCTCAGGGAAGATTGGCTCGAGTAGAACCCAGTTTTTTCATGGTGTCGTTAATAGCTCTTAAATCCTGTAATAACCAATATTTCCTCGAAGTTTTCTTTTGGATCACAAATATGGGAATATTGTAAGGACTCGTGGAAGGTTCTGTATGACCTGGGTTGAGCCATTCATCAATTAGCTTCTTTAAATGTGACAATTTAGCCTGGCTTTTTAGGCCACTGTTCAAACCTTATGGGTGTGTTGGTCATCCATTGTAATTTAATTGTAGTTTAAAGTCACCAGGAAGGGTGTATTTGTTGAAAGGAACAGTGGCCTTTAAAATTGGGGTGTTCCTGAAAGCTGTTCAACATAGAGTTGGTAAGCTGATCCTCAAATCTGCCATGATAAAAGGCCTTTTCATTAGTAGTGATTATTGCTCCAGTGCTTGAGAGAATATCCCTGCCAGTTAGGTTTTGAGAGAGACTGGTCACTATTAGGGGCTGTGTTAACCCCTTGTTATCATCAGTATCTTCCCAAATGACAGGGTTTTTTAAGGACTTGCTATCAGTTAGCCCACCTACACCAGTGATCTGTGGGCCAGGAGCTCTCTCCCAATCTAGAGGAATCTCTTCATGTCTTAGCAGGGTAACATTGGCACCAGTATTAGCAATACCTCTGAAAAATTTTCTGTTAATCTTGATTTGGATATGTCACTTAATCCGGTGACCTATAGGGATGGTCCAAAAAAACCCAGGCTGTTTTATGTCCATTTGATTTGAAAAGGAGTGTTTCTCTCTTGAAGTTGGGGCTGGGAGGTGCCTCGCAAAACCATTTAAAGGCTCACTGTTAGCAGAGTATTTGGATGTACTATCCTTCATCCAGTGAAACCCCGTCTTGCAGTAGGGACAAACATTGGAGGGGTGCCCTTCAGAGTTAGTGGGTGCAGAAGGTAATTGAGGGCAGTTTCTTTTAAAGTGGTCCAGTTGACTGCAGTGCCAGCAGGGAGCAGTGGTAAGCCAGGGTGTGGTGGCCTGACCATCTGGAACCTGAAGACCGGGTTGGAGAAGAGCCCCAAGAGCAGAAGCCATCCAAGAGTCCTGAGAGCAAGTGTGCCAAGGTCTTGGGCGGCTACAATCCAGTCATCTAAGCGCTTGTTTTTAACAGGGTTGCCACGACAGCTCTATGTTCTTTGTTAAGACATTCCCAGACTAATTCTTTAATAAAAACGGCTTGGGCAGTTGAATCAGTAATGTTGTTTTCAACCACTTCGGTGATCCTGCCTATTAGCTGAGTGAGGTCTTCCACAGCCTTTTAAGGCCGTGGAGAATATGATTGTGTCCCCCCCCCCCCCACCCCACCCCCACTCGCAGGGAGTTTGTGCCATGACCTAAAGGCACACGTGTGGACCTGGTCAAAGTAAGATCGTGTACTGGTCATGGCTTGTATTTAGGGGTCATTAAATTGGCCTTTGCCTGGAAAAACTACTTTGCCCCAGAAGTGGGCATTGTTGGCCCTATTTTCTATCATCCTGTTCACATTCGTCATAGAAAAAAGCCTTCCATTTAAGGTAGGTGGAATGGGAAAGAGCCTGGTGGCATAAGTTCTTCCAATCCTGAGGGCAGTTCAATTCAAGAGAAATCATTTCCAGCACCTGTTCAGCAAAGCACCGCCCCCCCCCCCCCCCCAGGGCCATCTTCCTTCACAGCCTTTTTAAAGTCTTTTAAGGTATTGAGATCATGAGGATACCATTGTAGGGGCCTTTGTTGAGTGGGGTTAACATTAACTGGAAAAGCCTGACAAGAATTAGGCATGTTGCCCAATTAGTGTCCTGGAGTTTGCAAAGGGTTGCCAGAGGGTTGGGTGGAGCAGTCAGGAGTTCAGAGAAAGGAAGTGGCTGCTAAGGAAGTGAGGCCTGAGGACCAAGTAGGCGAAGCAGGTGGGGGAGGAGCAGGGCCATGTTGAGAGAGGGCAAGACTTTAAAGGTGGTTATCGGGTTAAGTGGGGTGGTGAGGGAGAGTGAGGTGGTAGAGGAGAAGGAGGAAGAGGACTGTTAGGAATAGAAGCTTCATCGCCATATTTGGTGATTTCAGTTTTGTGAGTAACCTCAGTTGCCGAAGAGCCTTTACCCTCAGATTCATAGGAATCTTTGGAGAACAGCAGATTCCCTATGATAACAGGGAGCCCAATCCCACATTTACCCCATTTCCTCAGGTCCCTGTTCAGGCACCAATTGTAGGAGTCTCCTTCCTGCAGGCACTCCCAGGACAGATGAGGAGGGGTCAGATGACAGAGAAACCGCTCCAGAGACTCGCTTCAGTGAGCATAGGCTGATTTATTAAGGAAGTGCAGGACTTATGTAGACTACAACAATGCGGAAGTCATTGCGGGCCAATCAGCGAGGGAGACTCAAAACCTTTTCCCTATATGTCCTTAACCAGTGGGGTCGCCCAGGAGGAGGTAAGAGGTGGAGGAAGGAGGATGGGCCTGCTGATCAGCAATTTGTCACTAGATGAGGGAGCATGAGGCCTGCCTCAGGTGGCATCTCTGCGGTGAAGTCTGCTTATACTTTAGTGTCCTGGGCTAGATAGGCTTTGATCCAACCTGAATCCCCCACAGAAACTAAGTTTCAAATTGAGTTTGTTGCTCATTGAGCATTGAAATGAACATTACTTTGTGTTGATACTGATGTGGGCATTTTAATTATTGTCATTTACCTTTAAATATTTTATAGATTGGAAGATAATTCGGAAACAAATGCCTCCTGCTCTTTAATTACAAACATCCTTCATGAGCTGTATCTCCATGTGCCTGGCAACCATCGTGCTTTCAGTGCCACCAGTGACTGTCTCCTGGAGAAGTGAGTGTAGGATGCTTGCGAAGCAAGTGAGGGTGGAAAGCTTAGCAGCTCTATTTTAAATTCTGTAAGTTTGATGGCAGTATTGGGACCTACTGCTAGCACTCCAAGAAGAATTACCTGGTAAGGTTTGGTCATCTGTGTGAGCATGGGGATGTCTTATGAGGTTAGAAACACTATTTTTTGGTCTACAGACAGTTCAGCATTCCGTATTTCACACTGAACATGTGTCCCTGGTCTATTTCTGGCCCATGCCCCACAGGAGTGCAGAGTCACCCACTTGGCCATGAGGTGTGCTCCCTAAAGGTTCTGCTGTCACTCACAGGTGGCCCCCGCTGCTTGGTGCTCTCTTCAGTGCGCACATTCCCACGCTCTTCTGCCCGAGAGCCGTCCTGGAAGTTCTGGGCGTGTTACGTAGCATCAGCACCCAGTGCCAGCGTGTGTCTAACCAGGTGGCTGCGGCCTTGCAGCTCAGGCACCGGCAGTGGGAAGAGCGGAGGCTGCGCTCCCGGCAGCGGAGGAATTACCTGTATATGCGAGGCAGGTATGTGGGCGTGTTGTGAAAGAGTCCTGCAGGACCGTCTTTGGATGCGGTTCTGTCTTCGCTTTGGAGAATGGTAGTGCATTACTGTTTTAAAATAATATCTGTGAGTCTGGCAAAGGAGTAGGTTCTATCTAACTACATAAGTATTTGGATTTAACAGCCTAACAGTATATTAATTTGGGTTTGTCAGCATTATGATTTCTTCACTTAATAGTATATGTTTTACAATGTGCTGCACTCTCGAAAGACTACTTTGGATAAATTTCTAAAATTCTGGGTTGAGTGGTGTGGGTGTTGCTGGAGGAACGTGTTCTCAGAAAGAGGGCTCGATTTATTCTCCTGCCAGTGATAAGGTAATGCCATGACATCATGTTACTCCTGAAAGTATTTTTTGAACATCTCTATCACTTTAAAGGAAAAAAAGAAACCTGATATCCTAAGTTAGAGTTTTGAGTCTGTAGACACTGAACACACTTTTATATTTAAGTCATTTTTCTCTACTTGTGAATAGCTTTTTACTGAGCATGAGGTTTTAAGAAAGATGCTAATGAGTAAGAGCAGAGGATAAAGGCACCAGCCCTGGCAGCTAGGCTGCAGTTCTGTTTGAGCATGGGCTGTGTGGTCAAGGCCGCTGCATGGTCCAGACTTGGGCAGAATGCTACCAAGGGATTTGGGGGAGTGGCCCAGTGACACAGTGTCTGGGCATGAAGGGTAAGAAGGCTAACTTAGTGTGGCTGCAGGTGGCAGACCAGCCAGGAGGCAGTGCCTGGAAAATCAGTTTCTGATATGTTTAGATTTAAGGACACTTGATAAAGTCATCCTTATTTATTTATTTTTGTTTCAGTTTTTATTATTCATTATTTTATTTTTTTGAGGCAAAGTCTTGTTCTATAGTCCAAGCTGGACTTGAACTCGCTATGTAGCCTAGACTGGCCTCAAACACGTAGGAGTCTACTTGCTTAGTTTCCTGTTTCCCAAGTGCTGTGATTATAGGCATGTACTGTAACACCCAACTTATGTGCAGCTGGAGAATTGAACTCAAGGCCTTGTGCTTGCTAAGCAAGTGCTCTAACTGCTGAGCTATGGCTCCAGCCTCAGGATTCCTGAAAAAGGCACTGGTTAGATGAAAGGTGGTTTTCCTTTTGAAAGTGGAAGATACTTATGATTTGCAAGTTTTAACTTACTTTTATTCATTTTCAGTATCTGGCTTCTGTCTCCTGTACTTTGCCTGATTTTATTGTTCATTGCACTGGAATTGGTCAACATTCATGTTGTCCATGTAAAAAGTACTTCTGAGTATCAGCAGTATCTAAAGTGAGTAATTTTTACATAATGTTCATTCCTACTTACCAATCACCTTTGGTGAATTTTTTTAACCGCCACAGATTCTGACGGACCTTAGCTTAGGACCTTTCTCTGTCTATTTTGGTGTTAATAAGTTCGTAAACATTGGCTGGTGATAGCCATGTGAGCCCATTTCACGAAATTGAATATGGTGTGTATATGAGTCCTTTCAAAATTCTCCAGTCTATGCAAAAATAACATGGCATCCAGGTACACGCTGGGTGAGACTCTGGAAACTCTGGGTGTTGGAGGAGCCCAAGGTATGGTCTGGGCCCTAATGGTACCTTCAGTGGTCCCTGGCAGAGCTCTGAAATCTGGACTGCTAGTCCAACCCTGCCATCTCCATCTGGCCCAAGCTAAACAGATTTTTTTTTTGTATGTAATAACAGTTTCAAATTTCAGGAACCCACTTTTCAGAACCATCCAGATCGAGATAACTGTCAGGACAGCAACCCGTATGTGACCCTCTTCACATCCAGAGATCCCATAATTGAGAAGGCCGTTTGGAAGGGGTACCTAAGTACAACCTGTACTTAGATATGACTTCTGTCACTGAAGCCTCACTCCCCTGCCCTGGAAGCTCAGGGACTTCATTATCTCTGAGCTAGTGCTTTGCCAGTGGCAGGCATGTCCTTTCTTAATTAAAAATGAAGAGGAAAACATGACTGGCATTTTATGGAAAGACACATAGAGCCCAAGAAGTATATAGTGTCCATATGAAATGTACATGCTGCTACTGCCTCCGTCACTTGCTGTGGAGGTAGGCACAGCTGTCCCGGTAGCCTAGTTTTTCACCAAGGACCTAGGCCTGAGTCTCATTCCCAGCTACTAATTGGATCCTGCAGACTTGGGCTGGTGTCTCCCCACCCACAGCCATCACTCCCAGCAGAGCTAAGGCTAGTTTCCCCACCTGCAGCAATAGCTTCTTGCGGAGGCCAGAGTCTCACCCGTCGCCATTGCTTGCTGCAAACATGGGCACAGCCAGGTCCTCCAGTCTGCCACCAGTGCCAAGACTTGCTAGATATAGCCCAGGGCCTCGAGACCTCCCGTCTTAATTCCCTGCGGACTAATCCCACGTCTCACTACCTGTCACCTTCACCCATTGTGGATGGAGCCCAGATACCCTACATTCTGCCACCATTGCTCCCTGCAATCCAGGGCCTTATCTCCACTTCCAGCACCATATCTTGTGGTGGAAGTAGGCACAGATTTCCAGACACTTTTGTTTTTATTGCCAAGGACCTAGGCCGGAGTCTTGTCCTAAGCTACTAATCAGGTGCTACATACTTGGGCTGTTGTCTTCCCAGCCTGCAGCCATCATTCCCAGCAGAGCTAGGGCCAGTTTTCCCACCTGCACCCATAGCTTATTGTGGAGGCCAGGGTGTCTCCACCAACTAACATTGCTCGCAGTGAACATAGGCCCAGCCAGGTCCTCCAGTCTACCACCAGTGCCAGCACTCGCTAGATACAGGCCAGGGCCTCCAAACCTGCTGTCTTCACTCCCTGCAGACTAAGCCTTGACCTCACCACTGGCCACCTTCACCCACTGTGGACCTAGCCCAAGTACCCCACCCACCACCACCATAGCTCACTTTTGATTTGAAGCCTTGCCTTCCCATCCAACCTGCCAATATCATTTGCTGAGGACCCATTCCTCACAGTGGATCCAGGCCAGATATCCCTGCCAGCACCCATACCCTGCTGCCATCCTTAGCCTCAGATCTTGATCAGTGCCCCCCCCACCCCCACGCTCTGCCATCACTAGTGTAGACATAAGCCCAGGTCTTAGAGCCTACAGTCGTTGTTTGCCACAGATTTAGTCTCCCCATGCACCACCGTTTTCTGCCTTGAAAGTTGTAATATTGTTGTGATGTTATGTTTTGGTCTATGATTTATCGTTTTAAGTTTAGCTCCAGCCCTTTCCTGCAGCAGATCAAGTTTTCTTTCTTTTTTTCTCCTTTTCTTTCTTTTTTCCTTTTATTTTTCTTTTCTTTTTTCTCTTTTTTTATTCTTTTTTGTTTTCCTTTTATCTTTTTCTTAGCTTTTTTCTTTTCCTTTTTTTTCTTTTTTGGTTTTCTGTTTTTACAATTTTTGTTTTCTTTTTAATTTTTATTTTTATTCACATTTTTATTTTCTTTTTCTTTTTCATTCCTTTCCCTTTTTTTTTTCCCTTTTTTCTAATTTCCATCAACCCTTTTTTGGGCAGACTTTTTTGTGTCCTTCTTTGTTTTCATTTTTTCCCTCTGTTTTGTTTTCCTTCTCTTTTCCATCCAACTCCTCTCTCTATCAATTAGTTGCTAAATCACTACCTCTTTTTATTAACTCTCTGAACCATGTATTCTAAAGTGTTGTATGGATCTGGAAGCTACGTTCTCCCTGTTTCACTTTCAGTTCTCCATAACTCTTCTGAAAGTTGCTTACAGTGAGTGCTCTTCCATGTTAATTTCAGTCTGGGGTAAGAGTACTGACAGTTTCTCCACTACCATATAAGTACTCTCCTGCTGTTTGGTTGATACCTAAAGCTAAGCTCTAATTATAGTCTACTCCCAACCTTCTCCAATATCCCCTATCAATAGAACCGTTAACTATCAATAATTAAAAGTTATATAGACATCATACCCAAATCCCTGCCTGTACCTCAGAGTCTGCACAGCTGGGCTTAACCTCCATCCGTTGCTGCTCTGCATCAGAGGCATCCAGGAAGCCGTATCCAGACTCCTCACATGCACCTTGGAGCCCACATAACCGGGCCTACTCTACACCCATCACAACTGCACAATGGGGCACCCAGATCTTGATCACCCAGACCCTTGCCTACACCTCAGAGTCAACACAATGGCGCTTACTTGGCACCCGTATCTGCTGCACATCAGAGGCATCCACTTAGCTGCGCCCAGACCCCTGCCTGCGTGTCAGAGCCCACACACGTGGGTCTAATCATCACCTATCACTGGGGGCACCCAGAGGCATCAACTCCCTGCATGACCTGCCAGAAGGTGAAAGGGTGCCAAGCCTGACAGCTTCAACAGCAGAAAAAGTCTCAAAAACAGACCAAGTAGCAACTGTTAGCTAGTGGGAAAAAACAAACTAGTTATCCTATAACAAGGAATGACAGACAGCATAATACACACCCATAGAACAACATTCTTTACTATCAAAAAATAGAGATTGCTCAAATAGTAACCACAGCAAGGCAAAGGAATAGCCAACAGCAAGATGAGAAAACTTGGAGACAAGATGCCACAGAAACTTCCCAGCCCACCAAGGGAAACTCGTAGAACCAGAGGAAGATCCAAAATTCCTCACCTACAAAACAAAAATAGTTAGCCTACTAGAAAAACACAAGTCTGACTTAGACCACAAACTACTCAAAACACCTAAAAAATACAAGACAGACTCAGACAACAACTTATGCAAAATACTTGAAGAATTCAAAAAAGATTTAACCAAAGAACTTAAGGAAGTTGCAAATGCAAAACTAGGAGAACTACAGAAGTCAACAGAGGAAATGAATGACAAGTTCACTAAAGAATTCCAAAAACATGAAGATATGAGAGAAGAGCATCAAGAGATGAAAACTTCCATTGAAAGCATAGCAAACAGAACTACACAAAATGAGGAGAGAGTTTCGAATTTAGAGGACAAGAATCTAAGAATAGATCTGACTGTTAACAAACATGAAATAATTCAACATCAACAAGGTAATGGAATGCTACAAATTATAGAAGATTCAAACTTAATCTCAATAGCAGGAATCTAAGAAAAAATGGAAATCCATACTAAAGATATAAAAAAATTTTTTCACTAAAGTCATAAGATAAAATTTCTCATATATAGAAAATGAAATAGACACACAAGTGATGGAGGCATATTTTACACCCACTAGGTATGACCAAAAGAGAAGTTCTCCTAGACATATTATAATAAGACTTACAGAAGTACAAAACGAAGGGAGAATTCTAAAAGCTATTAGAGGAAAAAAAGCAAATGACATATCAAGGCAAACCTAACAGGGTAAGAGCAGACTTCTCAACACAAATCCTAAAAACAAGAAGAGGCTGCAATGAAGTCCTAAAAGCCTTAAAAGATAATAACTTGTCAACCAAGACTCATACCCAGCAAAAATAACATTTAAAGTTGACAATGAAATAAAAACCTTCCATGACAAAGAAACCTTGAAGAAATTTATGACAACCAAACAATCACAACAAAGAATTCTCAAAGGTCTGCTGGATAGGGAAACAGGAAACAACCATAACAAAGAATACAGTGGCAGGTTTATCCTTAATAGAACATTTAAAAAATAAGTAAACAAAAGAGTGGGATATCCACAGGATTAAAAACTGGCAGGACTTAAGATACACATATCAATCATAACCCTGAATGATAATGTTCTGAACTCACCAATAAAAATACATAGAAAAGGTGTCTGGAGGAATGGCTCAGCAGTTAAAGCGCTTGCCTAGCAAGCACTAAGTCAAGTGCTAAGTACCGAAGTTCGATTCCCCAGCACCACATAAGCCAGGTGTGGTGGCGCATGCCTGTAATCCCAGTACTTGGGAGGCTGAGACAGTAGTATTGCCCTGAGTCCAAGGCCAGCCTGGGCTCCAGAGTGAGTTCAGGACCAGCCTGGGCCAAAGTGCAAGACCCTGTCTCAAAAAAGAAAAAAAGACATAGATTGGCTAGCTAGATTTTTAAAAATACAATCCAACCGTGTGTCTTGCAGAAGACACATTTCAAGCATGAAGATAAACACTGAAATCTGAAGTTCTGTATTCCACTCAACAGGGGGACAAAGAAAAAAAAAGCAGCAATACTCTTTGCTGACAAAGTGGAATTTAAGTCAAAACTGGTCAAAAATGACAAAGATCACTTCATTCTTGTAAAGGGAATAATCCAGCAAGAGGACTAACAATTCTAAACATTTATGCCCCAAACAGTAGTGCACTCAGCTACATAAAACAAAAGCTACTGGACTTCAAAAAACACATAAACTCCAATGCTGTAATAGTGGGAGACTAACACTCCTCTTTCCCATGAAGACAGGTCAACTAGACACAAAATCAAGAGACATAACAGATCTGAACTACCTTTTACAAGAAATGAATCTGACAGACATATAGAGAATTTTTAATCCAACAAACAATACACATTTTTCTCTGCCGCTCATGGAACATTGACTGAAATAGACCACATTCTAGGCCACAAAACAAGTTTAAACAGACACAAGAAAATTGATATAATCCCATGTACCTTGTCAAACGATGGTGGAATAAAACTAGAAATCAACTAAAACACAATCAAAAGATACTACTCAAATCATTGGAGACTGAACAGTATACTTCTAAATAAACATTGAGTTACAGAAAAGTTCAAGGAAGAAATAAAAAAGTTCAGAGAGACAACAATGGCAGCACATCACAACACAACCTCAGGAACACAGTGAAGGCAGTGTTAAGAGGAAAATTCATTTCCAGAAATAAATGCACACATGAAAAGAACTGAGCAGGGACTGGAGGAATGGTACAGTGGGTAAAGTCTTTGCCTTGCAAGCACAAGGCCCTGAGTTCAGTTCCCCAGCACCACATAAAGCTTGGTGTGGTGGCACACACCTGTAATCCCAGCACTAGGGAGACTGAGTCCGGAGGATTTCTGTGAGTCCAAGACCAGCCTGGGCTACAGAACAAGGGTCTGTCTCAAAAAATCTGAGCAAGTCTAAATAAATAATCTAACCTCAGAACTCATGGTACTAGAAAAACAAGAACAAGCCAACCCCAAACCTAATAGAAGAAATGAAATTATAAAAGATCATAGCACAAATCAGTGAAATAGAAGCTAAAAAAAAAATACAAGAAAATGAAAGAAAAAGTTGGCTTTTTGATAAACTTCTTGCTAAATTCACATAAAAAGAGAAAGAGAAAATCTACATCGATACAGTCAGGGACGAAAAAGGCAAACTTACAACAGATAACAAGGAAATCCAAAGAATAATTTTTAAAAAGTTACTTTGAAAATTTGTACTCCAATACATTTATAAATCTAAAAGAAATGGATGAGTACCTAAACATATATCAACCACCAAAACTGAATGAAGAAGAAATTAAACATTTGAATAGGCCAATAGTCACCTATGAAATCGAGGAAATAATAAAAACACTTGCAACCAAGAAGAGCCCAGGACCTGTTGGACCCCCAGAAGAATTCTACAAAAAAATTAGGGAAGATTTAGTACTAATGTTCACCAATTTTTTTCAAGAAATAGAAAAGGAAAGGAAGTTGCCAAAATCGTATCGTGAAGCAAGTGTAGCTTTAATCCCCAAACCAGACAAAGACTCAACAAAAAAAGCTATGGGCCAATATCCCTAATGAATATAGATGCAGAAATAATAAAATCATTGCCAACAGAATGCAGCAAATCATAAAGAAGATTATACACCATGACCAAGTGGGCTTCATCCCAAACATGCAAGGATGGTTCCTCATATGCAAATCAATAAATGAAATACACCACATTAACAGATACAAAGATTAAAATCGTTATTATCTCAATAGGCAGAAAAGGCATTTAATAAAAATCTGGTATCCATTTATGATAAAGACTGAAGAAAATAGGAATGGAAGGACCCTACCTCAACATGATTCTTAAAATTTTTTTTCTGAGTTTTTGAATTTTTTTGGAATATCTCAAAATAGTTTCTTACAATCCTCTGGCTTTCAGTAGTTTCTACTGTGATTTTACCTTTCTTCATTTCTAATCACACTAGTGTGGAATTTTTCTTTCCTTTTTGTAGTGCATTTGACTAGAGGTTTCTGAATCTTATTCTTTTGAAGCAGCAATTATTTGATTCATTGGCTTTTGTAATTTTTTTTAGTTTTAATTTCATTGATCTCTACTCTGAGTCTTACAGTTTCCTTTCTACTGCCTTTGGATTTGGCTTGTTCTTGCTTCTCCGGTACCTTGAGCTGCATCATTAGATTGTTTATTTGAGATTGCGCTTTTTCCTCATATGTGCACTTATAGCTATACATTTTCCTCTTACTATGCTTTCATCGTGTCCCATAGATTCTGGTATGATATGCTTCCATTGTCATTTGACTTTAGGAAGTTCTTGATCTCTTTCTTGGTTTCTTCTGTTATTCAGTGCTTATCCAATAATGTATTATTTAATCTCCATGTTCTCTGTATAGTTTTTATATTTTCTTTTGCTCTTGATTTCTAGTTTTTTCCCACTATGATCTGAAAGTATTCAGGGAATGATTTCAGTTCTTTTATTTATTTAGGCATGTCTTATGGCTAAAGATACAGTCTATTTTAGAAAAAAAAAATCCTATCTGCTAAGAAAAGAGTGTGTTCTGTTGACATTGGATAGAACACTCTGTAGATACCTATTAAGCCCATTTGCTCCATGACATTTTTAGCTCTGATATTTCTTTGTTGATTTTTTTGTCTGGTTGACCTATTTATGAGAATGGGGTATTGAAGTCCCCTAGTATGATTGTATTGGAGCCTATTTGGCCACTCGTGTCAAGTATTTTCTGTTTTATGTAGTTGGGTGCACCTACATTGGGTCCATATATGTTTATAATTGTTAGCTCTTCCTGTTGGATTGCTCCTTCTACCAGTATATAGTATCCATCTTTGTCTCTTCTAATCAGCTTTAGTTGAAATCTGCAATGTCTGAGAATAGTATAGGTACTCCTGCTTGTTTCCTGACTCCAGTAGCAGGTAGTGTTAGTTTCTATCCTTTTACCTTCAGTCTGTGTGCTGCTTTGTGGGTGAGATGTGTTTCTTGTAGACAGCAAATGGTTGGGCTTTGTTTTTCTGATCCACTCTGTCAGTCTGTGTCTTGTGATTGGCAAGCTAAGACCATTAGCATTGAGAATACTTATTGTAAGATTTTTACCAAATTCTGTCATTGGCCTGTTCTTTTAGTGTTGGTTCTTTGCTTTTATTTTTCCTTTAGATGTTTCCTTTCCTCAATATTCTTTCATGCAGTTCCCCCCCAACCTCTCTCCATCTCTCTCTCTCTCTCCCTCTCTCTGTCTCTGTCTCTCTCTCTCTCTCTCTCTCTCTCTGATTCCTTCAAGTATTTTATGCAATTCTAGACTAGTGGTTGCAAATTTCTTGTAGAGCTTCTTGGTTATGGAAAATTTTTGCTTTAGTTTTTGGGAATAATTTTGCTGGGTTCAACAACCTGCATTTACACTTGCTTTCTTTTAGAGCTTGAAAGATTTTATTCTTGTCTCTTTTGGTCCCTAAGATTTGCATTGAGAAATCTGCAGTAATTCGAATGGGCTTTCCTTGGTAAAATAATGCATGTTTTTCTCTTACTGTTTTTAATATCTCTTTTTATTGATTTCTGAGATACTATGGTACGTTGTGGTGAGTTTATTTTCTGGTCAAAGCTATTTGGTAGTTCCATAAACTTCTTGTACCTGAATATTATTTTATTTTCCTTGATTTAGAAGATTTTCTGCCATGATTTCAGTGAAGAAATGGTTTATACCTTTGTGTTGTCTTCTGCTCTTTCTCCTACACTCATAACTCTGAGGTTGGTTCTTTTTAAATTGTCCATCAGCCTTTACCATCCTGAATATACCTGATCTTGTCTGAATTATCATCAGCTATTGTATCCAGCTACTTTGCCCACTTCTTATTTTGGTGTTGTGCCTGATTATGGCATTTATTTCCTCAGCCTTACCTTTAAGATCTGAAATTCAAGCTGACTTCCCCTGCTTTCAGTTTAATTTTTCATATCTTGAACTTCAGCTATTTACACCAACCGTTTGTGTCTTCTGTATGCTTAGTAAACCTTGTATTCATATAGCCGTTATTTGTTTAGTAAATTTCTCTTTATGCTTATTGATCATTATTTGTATTTCCTTAAGAATGTCTTGTTTGAACTGTTTGCAGAAACCAACTAATCATTTAGTTTTTTACTTCCTTTCCTATGAGTTCCACTCTTTCAGGGCCCATGACTTTAGCTTCTGGGATCTCAGGTGTTTCTGTGTATGCTGTTACCTTGTCTTCCCGTGATTCTATTGCTGAGGAACTTCACTTCAGTGGCCTGACCGAGAGGCTTCCTTGACCATATATGAGGGTGTATGAAGGGAGCCAAAAGTCCTGTGAATTCTGTGTTGGCAGTAAGACTGAGGGGAAGACCGAACAGTTTGATGGTCTCTAAGTTGTCGTGTTCTCGCTAAGCCCTTCAGGAAAGCTCTTCCATTTGCTCTGGCTTCCTTCTCCTGAGGGCAGCACTCTTTGCCCTTGTGGTGCCCCCACTCTCACCTGAGCCATTCAGGAGGTTGGCAGCCTTTATTGCCTCTCCACAACAGACTCTTGTGTCAGTTTCTTCCTAGGCACTGATTTCAGAACATCCAAAATCCCTGCTGTGTGGCCCATCTGTGGCTTCTTTTACACTAAGTAGCTCAAACTCTGGCCCTTTTCAGAATGGGTCCTGCCTGTGTCACTATGAGATGGCTGTCAAGTGCTGATTCTCCCCAGCTAGTCTAAGCCCAGAGGCCTTTTTCAGGGGAAGCTCATGGTATGTTTGCAGTTTACACTCCCACAGGCTTATTTCTAGAGGCTTGACCTACCAATTGCTGTCAGCTCCCTCATCTCTTAGATCGCAGCTTGTCTCAGTCTGAGGCTCCTGGCTCCAGGCTTACCTCGGTCCATGGATGTCAGCAGCTCATGGCCCTTCGCGGATGACCTGGAGAAGCTTCCTGAGTTGGTATTTTCTTCAGCTTCTGATATGTCTTTAAGGTTTCCAGCCTTCCTGTGGCCTCCTTTCAATTCCTGGAACTGTCCTCCCTCTCCTACCTAGGTTGAGAAGGCAGTATATATAATGTTTTTCAGCTGCTATCTTGCCCAGAAATCCCTTCTCTCTCTCTCTTTCTCTCTCTCTCTCTCTCTCTCTCTCTCTCTCTCTCTCTCTCTCTCTCTCTCTCTTTAGGTAAGGTCTAGCTCTGTAGCCCAGGCTGGTCCTCAGCTCACTATGTCGCCCAGGCTGACCTCAAACACAGTTGTAATCCTCCTGCCCCAGCTTCTCAAATGCTGTGATTGATGTGCATATTCTACTACATCTGGCTTATCTGGTGCCAGGGAAGGGAAGTTGAAGCCTTGTGCTTTCTAGGCAAGCACTCTAACCACTGTGCTATTCCTCCAGCTCTTAACTTCTAAGTGAAAAAGATTTTAAGATAAAAATTTGGGAAACTTTTAGAAATAAAAATGACATTTATGCTTATCACTCAGAAATAACTCATGGTCATGTTGATAAATATTTAAGGAAGACCACTTCCACGGGCCAAGCTATCATGTAGTGGGGTCTCCAGTGGAAGTCTGAAGCTGGTGGGGAAGTGGCCCCTCACACCAAGACCTGCACCTTCATCTGTGCATGTACCATGTGTTTGTGTGGAGTCAACTTGATCCAGAAGGTCCCGGAGAGACTGTTGTTCACTTAAAAACATAATGTCTAGATTTTAGAACATGTTTAAAAAGGCATTGAGCGGTGTCCGCACTCTGCCACTTGAGACCTCCCAGCAGATAGTCAGAGCTTTCGCTTCTCTGACATTTGTTTCTAGTAAAGACCTTTTCTACACCTTGGAAAAAAGAAAAAGCGTTTGGATTTTATAAAACTTCTAGAGGTCTATGTAGGTATTGATAACATTTATCTCTTAGCATTTTTTACTTTCTTATAATTTATGTTCTTATTTTTCTTTTTGTGTGCATTTCATTTTCTTGAGTCCACAGACAAAAGTTAAGTAGTGCTCAACTTTAGGAATGGTTCTAAGATGTCAAGAAGACATTTAAGTTATCATTGCACTTCATACTGGATAAAGTTAGTTTCTTTCTTTGTTATAGGTTCTTAAAATCCATCTTGCAATATGCAGAGAACCTCGTGGCCTACACTAGCCAAGAAAAGAACAAATGGAGAGAAACTGTTCATCTTACACATACAGCTTTGCTGAATATTTGGACTTTTAGTGAGAAGAAACAAATGTTAATGCATTTATCCAAGAAATCAGTAAGTCAAGTAGTCTTACAAAAACACTTCTAAGTCAGGATGTTTGGGTTATAACAGAAAAAAACTCAGCTGAACTAAATTTTAATAGCATATCCAAAGGGGATATAGATTTTGGGGTCTGCTGGATCAGAGCTCTAGTTGTCAAGTCAAGTCAGCTTTGTGCTGTGCTCTTCTTGGGAGGTTGGTGTCATCCTCAAGCTGGCCACTGGTGAAACCAGGTGGCTGCAGCAGGTTGTTTACTCGTGATATATGTTGGAGGAAGGAGGGGCTGCTTTTCACCCAGATAGTTCCTAGGAATCTGTGGCTTCCCTCTTATTGGCCATAGCCAATTCTGGACAGTAATCACTGTGGCCAGCAGTCAGACCATCTGGCCTCTTGGGCAGGGAAGTTGGGCTCTGATGGACTAATATATTCCACCCATTGCATATGTCTGGAGCTAAATGAAGTATGTATGGACTGAGACCTGAAACTGTCAACTAAAATAAACCTTCTTTCTCTTAAATTATTGGCGTCAGGTATTATGTCCCAACAATGAAAAAGTAACTAACACACCTGTAATGGCTATTGGCATGCTGAAGAACCAGAGGATCAGCTCAAAATGATGGAAGTCATAAAAGAAGCTTCCAGGAGCACCAGTCGCAAGTTGAAGGCTCAGAAGCTTGCTAGAGCGTCACTGTTGCAAATTTCTGTTGAAAGACTAAAGAAATGAGACAGATGTCCAAAGAAAACAACAGCAAAGGATGTACCCACTCAAGAGGACTGGAACTCTTTAAAACCTGGCACATTTCCTTTTCTGAATTTCATCAAACTAAAAGCCTATTTGTTGGTGCCACCCACACCCCGGGTGGGTCTTCCTCTCTCTGTTTGCTGACCTAAATGTCAGTCATCCACACATACACCCAGAATTGTGCCTTACTATTCTGCTTGTGTTTCTTACTCCAGTCAGCTTGACATATCACAGTAGTTTCAGGAACACAGGACCCATATATGTGATACCAGATCCGCACTTACAGCCTCAGGACACAATCCACACGTCAGGCTGTCAGTGGACCACAACCACAGAGACACATGATGCCAGGTATCATAGTGTACCATCTTAGGGAAATGTGACACGTATGAGGCCAGAATATCAGTGGGTGACCTTAGGGACGCATATCACATAGGATGCTAGGTTCTCCAGGGACTTCTGACCCATACATGATGGCATGTTCTAGCATATCACCTGAAGGACACAAAGCCCATACATCTGAGACACACCCACATCTGATAGAAGACTATTAGGCTTTATTTTAAGGGCATTCTATTCACTGTTTGATCCTTGGTGTATCACAGCCAGATACATGTAAAATATACCTGTTTGAAGAAAGACAAGGGCAGAATTTCTTCATCATAAGGTATCTCTTCCATTTGTAACTAATAACTGAGTGTGACTTGATGCTTAAGCCCATGTAGGTATTTTTATATTACCTTTTTGGCAGCTAATTGCAGTTCTTTCCTGATCCCATATTTTTAGTTATTAAATAAGTGACTACTGCTAGTGTGAGTTCTGCATTAATTGTCATTTTCCTCTGAAGATATGCTTTCTGACATAATTGGCACATTAACTGGAGTATTTCCTGCTCGCAATAAAACATTTGTCATCTAAGAAACACATATAAGGGTGGTGGATAAGTGAGACCAAGTGTTTTAAGTTAGTGTGGACCCATGACTTACTGCACACCTTACCAGAAGAACCAAATAGATGATGCACGTTCAGGTTCATTTTAACTTTGTTAAGTAAGCAATGCTTTGATGCACACCAGGGAGTGGTAAGTGCGGTGCTGCTCAGGGTTGACAGACTGTGCTATCTTGCCAGTTCTTCAAAGGAAACAATAATCAGAGGTCACATGTGTAATCTCACCACTCATGAGGTAAAAGCAGAACTGAAAATTTGATCCCCACCTGAACTATATATTAATAGTATGATCCTGTCTCCCCACTAAAGAATGTCATAAGAGGGCCATAATAGTCATAATAGGATTCATTTGGGATCTGCATTACTCAGATAATTCTGATAAAAAATAATTATAGAGTGAAGGGGGCTCCATTCTCAGCGATTTTGGGAATAAGCTACTCTTGTGGGCAAGTTTGGGATTCTAGGAGCAGACCCCTGCTGAGTCCCCATTAGTAACAGTTTCCAGGTCCATATTATGCTTGTGGTCGCATTTCCTCTGGTTCAACCCTAGGGGGCACTCCTTGTTAAGCAATGCCTACTAGACCTGCCTGAGAGTAACTTGTAAGGAAGGCAGAAGGGTACTGGGGGGGGGGGGGGGGGGGGGGGGGGGGGGGGGGGGGGGGGGGGGGGGGGGGGAAGTGGCTGTAGCAACATCAATTTGGGGACAACACATTCTTTTCTTTCTCCTTTGGCTATGAGTGATAGAAATAAGGCTCCATTACATGAAGAAAGAGAACCTTTGGCCCAGAATGGGGACAATGGAGCGTTATCCTCACCTGATAAATGAGATGGCCATCCATTTATTTATGTAGTGATGAAAAATAAGTACTTCCCGAAGTGTTTGAAAATTTATCCCATGCAGAAGACTGAATCTGGAAATGTGTCATGTGAGGCGATCCTATCTGGGAGACAGCAGCATGGCCGGCCAATGATGGTCAGGAGAGTGAAGGGGGCACCCAGGTCAGTGTTACCGAATCATCCCCGTGTGCAGAGTTGTCAATAGCTCAGGGGAAGATTGCCTGGGGGACAGCCCTTTGGCTGAGTAACGAGGAGGCTCCTGGGAAGACCAGGCAGGCTACAGACCTGTAGAAGTTGTCTTCACACAGCTCATCTTCCAGACAACAAATTTGCACCTGGGAATTGCTGTAAATCTTCCAGTGCTTTTGCAGCACTGGGAGCAGGGCTTCCCCAGACATGTGAAGGCTCATGTGTGTATCACGTTTATAGGCTCGAAGGAAATTCTTTACACTGGGAAAAGGGAGTGGTTGTGGTTTGGTTTACAGCCACACTAAATAATTATAATAAAACTAAATCACTCTGTTGCTAACAGTATCTGTGAGCATTACAGGGAGACTGAAATCAGTCTTCCTGCAGTTCCTTGCCCCTGGATTTCCCAGGGTCCCCAGATGGTAAGACAGTATCAGTGTGAACTAATTTGGGGTTATTTAATAAAACAGATCCATGAACACATCTTAAATTTTTCCAAGTGAGATTTGGGATGCATTCAGGAAGTACTTTTGACACGTCATTTAATTACTTCAAAATAAAAGTATTTTATGTTAGGTTCAAAAAAGCCAATCATAAAACTAAGCCTTCTACCAGTGATTATAGTTTGTGAAGCTTGTAAGCACAGACTTATCATTATAAATATTAAATACTACCCTTGCAAGTAAGCTCATTTATTTTCAAAGCACTTTGCAATCATTAATTGCTCTCATCTGCAAATACCCCCGAGACAGACAGACTCCACTTAAGAGGGTGGAAACTTGGGTATAGAAGACCTGGGACTCACCTCCTTGAGAGGGAAAAGGAGATGGGGAGACACTGACTTGTCCTATCCTGCATTCTCTGTCAAGGGCAGAGCTCCGCTGCTGCTCTTGCTAGGATATCCAACACTGACTTGTCCTATCCTGCATTCTCTGTCAAGGACAGAGCTCCGCTGCTGCTCTTGATAGGATATCCAATCTCTTCCATGTATAGTGTCATTTTCCTGTCTCGCCATACCACTTTCTCTGAGTCATGACGGTCGTGTTGGGGAATGGCAGGCAGGTTGGTTGTCCTGATGTTTACTGTCTCAAAAAGTACTTTTCCTGGCCACCTTCAGAAGAGACAATATCAGCTTCATTTCATAACAACCAGCCCCTGACCCACAGAGCCATCCTGGGCTGTGGGCTGGTTCTTCCCACCCCCACTTGTGGACTAGGAAGCTGCAGCCAGTAGGGTGAGCCCTGTTGGGTGCCAAGGTGGTGGGCACAGACCAAGTCCTGCTTTCTTCCAATCCACCTACACTTGTCCTGAGTTTTATTTAAGACCTGTGAAGATGTTTAGGTCCTCCCTGAGGCTTTTTGCAGTAGTAAATCTTCCTTCTGAAATGCTTCAGCACTCAGTTCCTTTTGGATTCTGACTTGGCTGTAAGTGCTCAGACTATGGTGGGGTCATTTCTCTTCTCTTGCCTGGGCACTAATGTCTCCTTGGGGTTGGATCCCTGCCTTCTTATCTCAAGACCTGGGGTAGCCACTGGCTCCGATTTCTTGTTTTGTTTGTTTGTTTGTTTTTTGTTTTTTTCTCTCCAGAGTATCCGACTTGGGTCGCTTATGTATAGGATAAAAGCTAATGTTGCTTATTTCAGCCTGGTCCACTGTGTCCTCAGAGAAGGTTTTGGAGGTAGGTGAAGTTTAGGACATCCAATGAACTAATAAATAAGCATGCTTACCTTGTGATTACTCATAATGCCAGCAGCCGTGAGAGTGAGAAGCGAGGTGTGAACCACAGCTTCAGGCTCCCCGAAGGCACAACACCCCAGGCAGTCAGGCAGTAGGAACACTCCTCTCTCGGTTTGGACATATCCAGATGGTGCTGAAGCACCCAGTGGGGTCATGCACCACTTCCTGCACAGCTGGGGCAGCATTACTCTGCTTGCCTTCCCTCCTGCTTTCTTGGTCCTCTTAGACTGACCTATGCTCTGTGCTCTTCAAGGTCAGTACTGGCCAACCTCCCTGCCTTGTAGCCTGATGACCATGTGATGCATCCAAGCACCCAGGAACGTGGCACCCTGAATTTCAGGACCTCAGGGAAGCAGCTTAAAAACTCAATCTCTAACGCTACATGCTGTCCTTCCTGAGAGCCACCCTTCCCTAGTCCTGAGGTGTCACACCTAATTTCATGTGTTTTCCGCAGAAGGGGACTTCCCAGTTCTGATTGCTGTGGCTTTTCTTAGAGTGCAAGCACTGTGAACCAGAGAATCCACAGACCCAAGAGGAGCCATGTCTGCTGCCAGGAGGACAGCCCCGGCAGTCAGAGATCAGAGCGCCTGCATGTGTGCCTTAGTTCCCATGCCTCTGCTCGTTTTTCCTAGAACACCAATACAAGGGGTGATCACAATATGTATGTATAAACAAAAATTATTATAGCAAGTATTTTTTGCTACTAATTTTCCTCAAATTTCTGTCCCTCCCTTTGAACATACTTATCCCACTGTTCTTGCCTCATTCTGAAGCAGTTCTTTTTCTCCTCTGAATCATGATAATCACATTAGTGGAATGGTGGGAAGGTTGGTTATGCTGATGTCTACTGTCTCCAAAAGTTCTCCCCTTCACAACCTTCACAAGCGACAGTTTAGATTTATTTCTTAACAACAAGCACCCAACCCCAAAATCAATCTGGACTGTGGGGTTCGTTCATCTCACTGTCCAGGAGGCTGGGGCTTGAACCCAGGGCCTTCACACTGAGCTACTATATCCCAAGCTTTTGATTTTAATGTTGAGACAGGGTCTTATTAAGTTGCTAAATGGCCTAGGTTGGGCTTGAATTTGCAATCTTCATGCCTCAGCTTCTCAGTCTATTAGGATTACAGGCATACACCACCTGGCCCATTTCTCTGAAGCAATTCTGGAACCCCTCTTTTGTGATTCTTTATAAGGTACAATTGAAAATTTAGTGAGTTCCGATGCTAAATGACATCCAATGGAAAGACAAGCTTATAAAATCATGACAGTATGTCCTCATCCTCCTTATCCAACAGGTTTGGTTCCAGGCAGCTTCTGGTCCTTCTCCAAAGTTAAAATGATCATGAAAGGTCGACATTTTGAGTCAATTCAGGACCCTGGGGTAACCATGACAATGCAACTGAAGACACTTAGGAAAAAGGACTTTCAGAACTGCTTCAGAAAGTGACACAGATGGAAGAAGTGTGTGTTGTGTTTCGGACCTGGAGTGTCCCCCAAAAGCCTCATGTACCTATGGATACCGTGTACTATTGAGAGGCGAAGCCTGGTAGAAGGGGACAGATGTTGGCGCTTGACCTGGAGGGATGCGTGCTGCTTTCACCCTGCCTCCCAGACTTGGCTTTGTTCTGCCATACCATGAGGATCTCTGTCTCCAGCTCCTGCTCTAGCCGTGGACCCCGCTACAGCTCTGCCACGTGATTCCACCATTTCCCCGCCACCTACCTATGAATGGACTGTGACTTTCTGAAACTGTGAGCTAAAATAAATCTTTCCTCCCTAAGTGGTGGATGTAAGATATTCTGTCCCAGAATAAGAAAGTAGTTAAGATAGTGTGTTGGAAGCAAGGGGGAGGAGTAGAAGAGAGATTTGTGGCCATGTGTCTTTTACTGAAATGTTTTGTCTTTTTAGTTTAATATTTAAAAAATTTAAAAAACATTCACCTTATTTTTTAACATACCTCATAGGTCTGGTTTCCTTATGCCTCTTTGTAGAGAGGGGCTGTAAAGGAGAGAGCAGTTTTCACAGTAACCTCACCTTGACACAAGCAAACCTTACCACATGCGCCCAGCATAGATGGGCTCTTTCCACCGCTATGACTGTGCTCCTGCTAACTCTACTGCTTATGTTTGTTCGATTTTTTTTTTTTTTTTTTTGAGATAAGGTCTGACTGTGTAGTCCAGGCTAGTCCCAGACTCACTATGTAGCCCAAGCTGGCCTTGAACTCACAGTAGACTCCCACGTATGGAGATTACAGGTATACAAATGTGTAACACCCATGCCTAGCTAATTTTTGTGTGGTGCCAACCCTGTTTAAATTTTCTTAAATAATTTTTGAGGCTTTTAAAAAATGTTTTTAGTATAGATTTTACCTTTTGTAACATATCTAGGAGCTTATGGTTCATTTTTGGTATTAACTAAATGAGGCTAATTCTTCTAATTTTTAAATTATAGCTTCCCAAGTTATTGGTTTCTATATATTAATTTTAGGACCTGTTCCCTTACTAGATGTTATTATCATATGTAGGATGATTTCACTTGGTAATTGTCTTTTAGGCTAAGATCAATATATTTTACTATGTTAAGAAAATATTCTTTTAATCCTATTTTATTAAAATTTTAAATACCAAAATTTATCAGGTTCTTTTTAAGATTCTTGATTAGTTCCTGATGTGCAACTAAAAATGGGTTGGTGCAAGAGTAATTGTGGTTTTGGACTGTGAATTTCAAATGTTTATAGCTAGGCTCAACACATCTTTAGTGAACAAAATAGGAACCACTACAGTCAGCCCATTTCTTGACCAATAAGAAATAAGCTTATTTTTGTAGTGTAAAAATCCATGTGTTGTGATTCAGTGAACTTTTGGGAAGCATTTTTTGCATATTGCTGGTTATGGAAACATTTTCCCTGCAAAAAGTTGTTGATATGCATGCATGAAGAAGTGATTGTCTGTTGGTGAGAGGTCATGTGAATAAGGCAGAGAGACAAAACTGTAGCACAATTCATTCAATTTTTGAAGCGTTGGTCATGTGACATGGTCAGGCATTGTCAAGGAGAAAAATTAGGTCCCAATGGATGGTTGCAGGCATTTTAGTTTTCGGTGCCTCTCGTCAATTTGCTGAACACATTTCTCAGATGTAGTGGTTTTTTGGGGATTCAGACAGCTGTAGTGGATGAGACCAGCAGCAAACCACCAAACAGTAACCATGTTCTCTTTATGGTTCAAGTTTGATTTTAGGAGGTGCTTTGGAGCTTTGTGGTCTGACTGCTGAGCTAGTCACTGCCAGTTGTATTCAATCCACTTTTCATTGCATATCATAATCCAATTGAGAAATAGATTATTGTAGTTGCATAGAATAATGTCTAACAACCATAGAATGGTCATTGTTTGGTTCTTCAGCAACTTGTGTAGTCGAAGAGGATCAGCTTCCATGATTGCTCTAAATTGATCCTTGCCGACTTCTGGTGGCCAATCACTGTGTTCCTCATTTTCAAGGCTCTTGTCTCCTTTGAAAACTCCTTGAACTCCCACTTCCCTGTAATTCCTTAGCCCTTAGCAGTTCCTGTGCCAAATGTATTGTTGGTGTTAGGACTTGTCTCTGTAGCTTTATGACTCCTTTTGAACTCTAATCAGAAAATCACCCAAATTTGTTTTTTATCTAGCATCATTTCTATAGTCTAAAATACATATAAAATAAACAGAAAGTAAGTTGTTAGTAAATCAAACAAAAAGTGAGAAATGATCATTAAAATGACATATAACACATCACGTTTATTTAAGAATAAATTCCAATATTAAACAGCAAGTTTCAAAAATGAAAAACTGCAATTTGTCTTTTTGCTCAAACCTAATAAGATGATCTCATTTTTAATATGCCGAGCTGTTAAAAGATAAGGCAATTACGAATAACCAGCTTTTGAAACCTCTTTTTTAAATTTTTAAGTTATATTTTGATATGCCATTATACTTAGCTGTCCTCTGTCACATG
The DNA here is from genome assembly GCA_004027205.1 of Ctenodactylus gundi. Lineage (NCBI taxonomy): Eukaryota > Metazoa > Chordata > Mammalia > Rodentia > Ctenodactylidae > Ctenodactylus > Ctenodactylus gundi. The sequence goes on along the minus strand of PVKB01003251.1, from coordinate 149,807 downwards.
CCATTTAAAACTCAATTTTTTTATGAGGATATACTGTTAAGCATTCACAGTTCAACAACATCTTGAACTCATTTGGCAAAATATTAAGCACAAATAAACTTGAAGCACAGTCACGCCATGATTTAACAACTTGTCTTTTTCTTTGAGATTGAAGAATAAATGTGTGTGTTAATGAAGGTTAATTAACAGTGTGCTCAAGCTAAACTCTTTCTTTGAACAGAACAGGCATGTGTGGATAGATGAGTAGCAATTGGAAAGTGAGTAGATAAATGGATTAAAGAAACACTTAAGTAAATAAATTTAAACAGACATGGTGCACACCTTCTAAATTTCTTTATAACTAAAAAATGAGAAGCACATAAGAAATTTGGTCCACAGTGTACTCCCGTTAGGTGGATGCCTGAGTACTGGTCTCCATGGCAACAGGAGCAAGGAAAGGGAATCTAAGGAGATGCTGTGGAAAGTCCACCTCACCTTCTGAAACGGCATCACTTCCTTGATTCGATGATCATTTTTCACTTATAGGAATCGCATTGCAGTTTGTGGTGACAGGGCTCAACAGTAGACAAACACACTCACCTCCACGGCACAGAGGAGGAGACTGGCACTCCAAGGAAGCAGTGTTCTGGTGCCGTAGCAATCTGGCCTTCTGGGACACTCGACAGGAGAAGGAGAGCAGCCCTAAGTCTGGAGTCAGCATCACCTCTGTGGGTAGTTTAGGATGTTACACGTCTAATGCAGGTATCTGTCAGTGGTTCCCAAACACTGACATTTGGATTGCCTTCCCTGCGATGAAACTGGCAGTAGACACGTCTCCAGGAAGTTGGGATGACAGGACAGGACCAGCCAATTAAAAACCCCTACGTGGATGGCGCTTTTCTGTCCTTCTGAGTTGTCTTCCATAAAGCAACTGAACAGGAACTGCACCCCATAGGGCTGGTTGTGACAGTGGATGGGTTTGACAATGGAAGTTGCAAAATGAAGATGGGGCTCAGTATCTGTCTTCTCAGATTGTCTCACTTCAGAATTAATTTTGTTTAACTCAAGGGTGAATAATAATAATATGAATTTTAAGGCTTTGACTTCATTTTTCAAATAGGACTAACCATCACGGACATAAATTCATTAGTACCACACAGTGTTAGGGGCTGAGACCAGTGTTCCAGCTTTCCAAGGTTTCTGCGTTTGCCTAAACAGATGTGTGCCAGTCAGTCCAGCAGAGGCTGAGACAGAGGTAACACTTTTCTTTACCAGAGAGAAGCTTGGAAACAAACTAAAATAATTTTCTTGACAAATTGTATGCCCGACAAGCAGAGGTCACTGTAAATGCTTGAGGAAAATTTGTAGGACAGACACCCTAACCCCAGTGCCCTCTCTCAAAATACAGAAAAGGAGTTTCCAAGGTTTGGAACAGGAGACCCTTTAGGCCTGCCCTCCCCCACCTCATCCTGTGCACTGCCCAGCTCTTCTGTGGAATGTTTGAATGAACCTGATAACACACAAGATGAACAGGTGGACCTGTTTGTAAGATAAACTTTCCCCAAAGCAACAATCTGACAAATGACCCAAATCCTGCTATTTGGTTAATGTTTCTCTTGGTCTTGCTGTATACGCAGCACCCCAGCCAGCTCTGAGGTGTGCCCTTGTGTGCACTGCCCCGTCCAGCGGTCGCTTCTCACCTGGAGGCTGTAGTCAGGTACTGAGGTCAGCACCTATGATTGCTCTGCACGCCAACTCGAAGGTCACCTCCTTCCTTCCACATGTTAACTCAGCCTGCCCAGTCTGCCTGGCGTTGGATGAGATCAACAGATGCAGGGTTCCATGTCTGGGTCCGTCCCAGAGAAATGTGCCTCCTGCATCATGGCGCTTTGTCCCCTGCCCCCATAACTGCTGTGACCAGGGACAAAAATCTCCTGTGCCTAAGGGGCTTCCATCCCCACAGGCTCTTCATGCCGGCTTTAGCCTTTGTTTCCTACATGTTCACCTCCTTGCTCAGACTGCCAGGTGGCTCAGCAGAGGCATGGGGCATGGCAGCTCCACAGGGACCTCTATGGGCGAGCAGATGGGTCTGCCTTGCCTGTGGCTCAGGCTCCACACATTCTTTGTCCCAGCCCTAGGAGAGACAAACAGAAGCAGGCCTAATGGGGCTCACAGAGAGGGCTGTTTCTGTCCCATAGCAACATAAAGTGTGAGTAAAGTGTGGTGCAGACACACAGCAGATACATGAACAGGAGGCAAGCCTGGGGTGTGTTGAGAGTGGCTGGAGACTCCGGAGGCAGAGCTGGGAACACTTGGGTGCTGTGACAGTGATGCACAGTCGCTGTCCTACATAGGAACTTGTTTGCTCAGGGTATTGTCTTACAGAGAGTCGCTGGCCTGGGGGCTTCCCAACTGTGGCTGCCTTGGCACAGAGACTGGCTTTAGCTGTGTTGAGTAGACCCAAACACTGACACACTTACTATGGCTGTCTTCAGACTACAAAGTTACAGTCTGGCCCCCAGTGTGGCTCTGTGCTGTTTTGGGGAGCTTCTATGTTGATTTCTAAGCAGACTGGCCCCTTATTCCAGCATCTGGGAGGGGATTCTCAGGCACTTGGGCCCTGATATCTCTGTCCTTATCAGCATCCCACATCTTGATGTCAACCAGCTTCACAGTCTGTTTCCTGTCCTGGCCACTTGGCTGCAGGAGGGAAGCCGTGCACATCCACTCCCAACAGAAGGAACAGATCCCTGCCCGGGAATGGTGGGCCTAGATGCTGTCCCATGAGGCTGCAGGATGGTTGTCACTTGCTTCAGGATTGGCAGTTCTGCTGGCAGGACTCTAGTCAGGCCAAATCACAGTTTCTGCATGTTCAGAGCCTGCTCTACCCTAACCTCCCAAAAACTCAGTAGTACCTTCTCTGGGCAATCGTGCCCTCTGCCCTGACCAAGTTTTCCTCCCACAGTGGCTGCTCTTAACAGTGGATTATACTTGGGCCTTCTCCTCAGTCACATCCCACAGGTGTAGCAACGCCTCCTCTCTGTTTGCCTCTGTCTCCACGGACAAGTGCTGCCGTCCTTGGTGACTCTTAGCTCCCAGCCACATTCCCGTCCACATGTGTGTTGTCTTGGTCACTATGACCTATGAGCAGGTGGTTGGTGCCTGCTGCCTGTATTGTGAGAAGCTGCAGGGTGGTACAAGTTGTGGGTGTCCGCTGGGCAAAGCAACAGCCCTTTCCCCAGGTGATTATATGATAGTAAGAGTCTCCACCCAGCCAGTAGTACAGAGCAGGAGTGTCTGGACAACCCTTCCTTTGAGATGATCACTGCAAGACACTGCCTCATACCCAGCCTCACAGTAGACAATTGTGCTACAAAGAGGAGTCCAGCTGTTGTAACAAACATCTCCTGTATTCCATAGATCACTGCAGGAAAGTCCACTTCCTGTTGTCATTATTGGCCATGTGGCTGCTTCTGTCTCTGCTTCCACCTTCTTTCTGTAGATGGCCATGTGGTAAGAGCTTCTGTGGCTTCCATCTCATTGGTCCTCCCCCTGCCCCCAGCCTGTGGCCATCAAGCAGGCGCTCCTGAAGTCCAGGGAAATGTCAGGCCACTGCCCATGGCCACAGCCTGCTGGTGGCCAGAATTGGATGCCCTTGGCTGGGAGCCACCTCTCTGCCCTGTGGAAGGGCAGTGTGGGTCTGTGGTATAGATTCCTTGTTCTCTGCTGGCACTTTGCTGAATTTATTTTATGGAAACAATTCAGCGAAGTCATTCAGGTCCTCTTTTCTAGTAGAGTAGGTCAGAATTTGAACCAGATCTGTCTGTCCTTAACATCTGTGCACTCTTGCCCAGAACAATTCAGCTCTCGCTGCTGCTGCTAGCTCTTATAGGGCCCTCATTGGGTAGATTTTTTAATGTTCAGATGTACAGATTATTCATCTCCTTTCTCCCAGTGTCAAGAAGTCCACTGGTGGCCTGGATAGAGTATGACCCACTGAACAGAGTGGCCACTACTCCCCTGGACATTTCTAAGTGTGTCCAAATTCTCTCCACTGTAAGTAGCTTGAGATTAAGCCAGGAGGGTAGGTGACAGGCCACTGCCCAGTCCTTGAATAAGAAAGTTTCTGAACTGCAAGTCCTGCCTATAAAATAAAGACCAGAATAGTGTATGATTTCTCACGTCCTTCTTGAATGGAGACTTGGCATGACTGCACACAAAGCTGTCCACATCCAAGTGTGTCCCAGGCAGAGTCCTGAGTGTCCTGTTGGGAGTGCCTGCCCACACCTACTCATGCTCAGCCCTCCTCAGAGGACAAGGGACCCCAGGGTCCCGGGTTGTGAGTGTGCTACTGCAACTTGGGTACACAAACATCTTCGTGCCCCTGTTTTAAGTTTCTTGGGTTGTATGTGGGTTTGCTGGATTATACAATATTTCTATGCTTAATTTTCAAGGAACCACGAGACTTTTCTGTGGCAGTGGGACCATTTCCCATTCCTTCCACAAATGAACACACAGATCTTTTCTGTTCATCCATATTCCTACCTCGCTTGAAGTTTCTACTTAAAATTGTTTCCATTAGTCATTTTCTTACTTGTGAGGTACCATCTCAAATATAGCTTTGACTTGAATTTGCCTCATGACTAATGGCTTGTGATTTGTGTATTTTCTTTGAGGAATTGTCTCTTTAGCCTCTTTTCTGTTTTTAGGAGTTATTTGTTTTAGGTATAATCTCTTGCAAATGTATGATTTATAAATACTTTCTCCTCTACAGTTTGTCTTATTTTAGTTTCTTGAAGGCAATTTTTGGTGCACAAATGTGCTTAATCTTGAAGTCCAATAGATCTGGTCTTTCTTAGGCAGTTTATGGTCATAGTGTTATGTTAACACTTCTTTTTAACAGTATATTCTTCCCTCACTCATTTGCATTGCTACCTCTGCCATATATCCAGATTCCAGATGTGAATGTCAGTTCCTGTGTTCTCTGCTGTCCTCCGCTTTCTCTGCTGCTCCCTCCACTACCTCCTATAGAGTTAGCAGGGCATGTTCTACTACCTCCTCCTCATCTCTTGGGAAACACCTCACCCACCGGCCCAGTTCTGTGGGATGATAACTTTGGCAGGCAGCTGCTTACCTGTGCTTTCCGGAGGGGACTGGAGGTGACGGGAACATCGTGGGTGCTGGCTAAGGAAGGTGGTCACACACAAAGCACATTGTGATTTCCCAGGGACTTACTTCTGCTTGGACCAACTCGTGTGACCTCTTCTGATAATTAAATCCTCTAATATTGACCTTACCAGACACACAGAAGTTCCAGGCGTGACTCCCCCAGTTTCTAAGGTACAGGAGAAGCTGTGCAATCCAAGAGGGACTGGGTCACCAGGGGCCCTGGGGGAATGTTTCCTGGGGGAGTTAATCCTGAGTCTTGGTGGTGTTATGATTTACTCATTGTGTAGTTAAAAGACCCACATTCAATAGGGGCAGCTCAAACCTTTGCCCCTGGGAACAAAGAGGAAAGATTAGCTCTGTGTTATCAATCAGCATTGTCAGGGTGGAATAAAAAGGCTAACTTTAAAGGCTTCACCTGTTGCAGCCTTAGTTAGGGCTCCAGTGGAATCAAAGGTCACTCCTGCTTGAGGTTTTGTGTCTCAAGTCCTCCAATGGGCACACTGAATTACCTTTAAAAGTGGCCTCAAAGCACCGGAGATGAAGCATGGATTAGTGTCTAAATCTTAATAGCACGAGGCCTGTAGTTAGGGCTGGGGACTTGGAGGGATAGGTAGCATTGTCTCAGGCTGTCCCTGGCAGGCAGTATTATTGGAGGTGGACTGTGATGGGGTGGGCTCTGCACACAGATCCTTTGACTGGCTCTGGGGGTGTCTCAACAAAGCTCTGCCAGCTGATTAGTGTCAACTCTTGGACAACGGGATTTATCAAGAGCCAAATAAACGCGATCTTAGGCTAGAGTAGAAGGAAGGACAGGCACCCTGCCTTCAGCACTTACCCAGAGAACAGTGGTGGCTGCATGTGAACCTCACACAGGAGAAAACCCTCATGAAGAAACGCTACCTGGTGTGTCTACTCAGTACCATGGAGTGCAGCCAAAAAAGACTGGAACTTAGATTGAATCTGCCTCCTCTTCTGCCACCCCCACTTAGTGCCAGAGTGGCTTCTAGATTCTTTGCTGCCTCTGTACAGTGAGGTGACAGGGTGACTCCCACAGCCCCTTCTTTGCAGAGCAGGTTTTAGGGTCTGCCTTGGGGTGGTTTGAGGACGGATACAAAGGCACCCTCGGGCTGCACGTTGTGGATGGTGGTTCTCATGGCGTCATTGTCCTCATGGGACTGATCTGAAAGACACTATGTGTCACTAGCCATGCTACCACAAATGCCAAAGGTAGGGTTTCCCTTCATGGGTAGCAAGCAAGTGGCTGAGGAGCCAAGCCTCACCTGTGAAAGTCCAAAGCTGTCGCTGGGCACCCAAGTGGCTCTGGCAGGGATGCCTGCATTTTTCCTGCCCATAAATGCTGGATGTCTTTCCTCTCTCCCTTCTGTCTAGCCCTCTCCCTTGTCTTCCACATACTATACCCCAGATGCCTGCAGTGGGGTTTGTTCCCTCTTCTTGCCTTTGGGGTGAGCATATCTGTCTCAGCACTGCATTTGGTAGGTAGGCAAGATGTTTGATTGAGGAGTTTGCCAGGGATGGCTCACCTTGCAATGTACAATGTACAATGTGGAGGAGACTTTGCTTTTGGAATCTGTTGTTGTTTGGATCTGGAATGTCCCACCCAAACCTCATGCATTTGTTAAGGATTAGCTATCTATGGAACCATGGGCTGTTAGAAGCTGAGGCCTGGTCAGGAGGGTGGATTGTGGGCATGTAACTCATTGTCAGCCATGTGGCCTGGAGGAGTCGTGGAATCACTGTGGATTAATCCAGAAGGGAAAGGACACTGAATCTTGACTCAGAAGGGATGGATCACTGAGACAAGAGTGGGAAGGGCACATGCTAGATCCATTCTTCCTCCCAGGCTTGATCTCTTGCTCTTGATATCATGAGAAACGCTCCAGCTATTTACCTGCCATGTATGCGCACTGTGGGGGATGCCCATGTATGGACTATGACCTTCTGAAACTGTGAGCTAAAATAAATCTTTCCTCCATTAAGTTATGGATATCAGGTATTCTACCCTAGCAACAACGAAGTAACTAAGACAGAGTCGAAGTTAGCACTGAGGACTAAGGGTCCACCGCCATGTGATGGACTCATTTTGAGTATGAGAGGCACTTGAATTCTGGGGGACAAGCGTGGAATGTTATGGGGCAAAAGTTCATGTGTTGGAACCATATTCCTAAGTGTAGGGTGGGAGGTTTTCAGGTGGTAAAGGCAGCCAGGCTTTTATGCAGAGACGGGCTGGTTCTCACACGAGCAGGTTATTCTTAAGGGAACGGGTTGCTTCTGACAGGAATGGGTTGGTTCTTTGAGGAGGGGGTTGGTTCTCACCGGGCAGGGTGAGTCTTGTAGGGATGGCGCTGTCCTGGGTGCTGGGTCCCATACTTCCTGCCCTTCTGCCCCAACTCCCAACCCTACCTCTGAACCTGAGCCAACACTGTGCCCCTGTGCCTTTGTAGCCCAGCCTGAGAGGCTGCACACAGGAGTAGTCGGGCTGGTCACTTCAGGGTTTCTGCTGTGTTCCCTTTAGGCTTGTTCCCTGCCATCCACCTGTGTGTTGCTGGGTTAGGAACTGGGTAGGGTGTCCCAGGGTCAGAGCTCGTGGTTTGAACAGTCATTGCCTGAGTCTTCAGAGGCACCCCACATACTCTGTCTCCCCATGGTTGGGACATCCTGTGCTTCCCCCTCCCTGGAACCTCTTACCTGGTGACCCAGTGCACCTCCTCTGAGAAATTCCCACCTTTTAAATTGTTTTTTCTCTTGGTGTAAATGTGGCTTAGGTAACTAGTGAGAGGTGTGCACCCCACTGTCTGCCATAGTGAACTCCATGGTGTAAGCTGGTGGTGGCCAGGTAGGGCACAGGGTGGTTACAGCTGCAATTGGCTTGTTAAGAATAGTGGTTATATATAACAATACAATAAATGTAACACACCACATTAACATATGCAAAGATAAAAATCATACGATCATCTCAATAGATGCAGAAAAGCATTTTGCAAAATCCAACACCCATTAATGATAAAGACTCTGTGAAGAAAATAGGGATAGGATTCTACCCCAACATGGGAGCTGGAGGAATGGCACAGCAGTTAAAGCGCTTGCCTTTCAAGTGCAAGGCCCTGAGTTTGATTCCCCAGCACCACATAAAGCCGGGTGTGGTGGTGCACACCTGTAATCCCAGCATTCGGAAGGCTGAGGCAAGAGGATTGCCCTGAGTGTAAGGCCAGCCTGGGCTACAAAGTGAGTTCAGGACCAGCCCGGGCTACAGAGTGAAACCCTGTCAGAAAGAAAAAAAAGGAAAGAAGGAAGGAAGGGAAGAAAGAAAGAAAGAAAGACAAATATGAAGCATTTGAACAAAAATGGGGCTACCTTGAGTCAATAATACTCAATGAAATGGACCAAACAAAATAGACTGAGTATAAATGGGTGTTCCTCTTATGAAATTCACAAAAAATAATGGCATAAAAAGTCCCCAACATGAGTGACAGGGTAGAAAGTGGGGCAATGATCAGCTAGGAAAGGGATGAATTTCTGAAAAGGATGAGGACATAGACATTCATTGACTCCTCAAACTCCAAGTCTCTAGTGTATTACAGAATTCATATATATATAAATACAGAATTACAGAGTTCATATATAAATAAATAAATAAAATGGTAAGATATTGATCACCTAGAAAATACATTTAAAACAATAGAAGGCCATTGATCCTCTTGTTGTGTATGATTGTTATCTTAAAATGCTGCATTAAAGAAGTTATATAAAAAAGCTGAATTTTCATAAAAATTATCAAGATTAGATTTTCATGTGTAAAATTCAATGTAATTAGTATGTATGAAAGCTCCTAATAAAAGTCATTTTGAAAAAGAAAGGATAGTAGTTGAGTGGGCTGTCAGGCTGAAGGTTAGACAACCATGGCTAGGAAGGGAAGCGAGCTCAGTCTGGACAGCGCTCACTGCTTGCAGTAAGCACCACGGACAGGTGGCAGAGACCCTTCCCTGTATCTAGTCTTGTCCCTGTTAACCTGGAAGCTGCTGACTTCATTAAGCCACTGCAGAAATTCTTCAGGAGACCAATACAATTGAAGCAGGAGGAGGGAACACCTGTCTTCCAGAGACTTTGACCCCATAGGTCTGGATTTGCTGACAGGCCAGAAGGAAATATTGAAGAGGCTGGCCCACTGGCACGACTGCGGCTGTCTCATGCATATAATCCATGTAAGTCCTTTCTTTATTTTCTTTTTTGCAATAAGATAAACTTTTAAGTTCTGATGAAATTTGTTTTCTAAAAAATCCCCTAGATTTTCTGATTGCAAAATTCTTGGCAAGTTTGTTCAGACTGACCTCTTCATCTTTGTTGCTGGCTTTTGATGTGCCACTTTGCACATGCTAGTGGACTTACTGGGCCATGTGTTAGTCCCTTGAAGGGTGGACCCTTCTCCTACTGTCCTAACAAGTGATAGAGCAGTTCTTTAAGAACAGATGTGATTGTGGCTGGGCTGCCCTGACATGGGTTCCTCATGGCTTCCCCAGCTCGGAGAGACAAGAGCTGCTAGCATCAAAGGCTATGGTCATCCTTTTGGGTATCTTGTGACACCACTTGCTTGTTCATAGAAGGGGCCTTTCAGTTCACATGGCAGGAAGTCCAGACCACTCTGTGGGTCCTTTCTTAGGGTGTTGATCCCATTGTGAGGGCACCACCCTCTTGACCTGTCTCCCAAGGGCCTAGTCTCTTACTACCATCATCTTAGGGATGAGGATTTCAGCATGGAGATGGTACGGCGACATAGCTTTCAGATCAGTGCAGTATCCCTTGGTCTTTTGGTTTTTACCATAGATATGCCGAGTCCCCTCTAATGAGTCACCCTCCAACGCAATCTAGCTGCTCATTACCCAGCAGTGTGAGGCTGGGAGAGGGTGTGAGGGATTTACTGCTTGCCAGCTCTTTCCTGTCACCATCTCTCTGACGCATCTCCCTGAAATGCCCGGGAACTGCTTGGCTGACATAGCTTCTCTGACAACAGCGGGCCTTATCTTCAGTTCTCTGGGCTGAAATACCATAGCTACTGCTGCCTCCTCCTTGAGAAGTTACTCAAGGTCTAAATGCAAACATTCCAGCCCTTCCTATGCCCCATCAAGCTTAATGGGTGACTGCTTCCTTCTTGGCATAAAGCCACACCTCTCATCTGAGGACTGTCCAAATGGACAGGTTTTATATCAAATGCTTCATTGCAGAGCTGGTGTGGCTAGATCCTGGTGAAAATGAGCAAGGCTCCTGATAGCTCCAGGAGTAGGAAATGTCCTTTGGTGGGTGAATGAATAAGCAGTTGAGGTACATCCACACAATGGAAAGTCCACTCAGCAACAGAAATATGTTCTGTACTATAGGTGACTGTCACAGGCATCCTGCTTTGTGGGAAAAAGCTGCCTACTATGTGATTCAATGTCTGTGACCTCCTGGAAAAGGCAAACAGCAGAAGCAGGGAACAACAGTAACTTGAGGGAGGTGTGACCTCAGAGACCTACCTGGCCCGAGGGGACTTTGAGGGTTTCAGAATTGTTTTGTCCTGATGCAATCACCTGAGTCAAGGCATGTCAGAACTCATAAAACTACACCAAAGAAAGTTTTATTTTACTGTTTGTAAATTAAGAAAACTTAATCAGGAGAAGCCCAGTTTCTTTAAGCAAAAAAATGTGTCTGGCCCATATGTCCAAGAGTGGGGTTGGGGATGAAGTTGAAACAAATATTTTTTTTTCCTTTCCTGAAAAAAATGTGTCCTGATTTATAATTTATCATTTATTAATCTAAAAAGTGTATTGTTACAGTTTAGATCTAACTGACATGTGCCCCAAACCTCTCGTGTTCAGAGGTGAGACTTTCAGAAGGCAGTTGGATCATGAGGGTTCCAACCTATCAACAGACAAGTTGATGCTTATGCAGAGTCAGTCTAAAAAAGGCCGTGTAGGCTGCCCCTGTGAAGGCTGTAGGGACAGAGCTGCCCAAGACTTTGGAGCTCACATTGCCACCAGGTGCAGGGCTGCTGGATATAGAGCTATGATATTTAATGTTTACCCTCATGGGTTTCTGTCTCAGTTTGGTTTTATCTCTTCCTTCTCCGAGGTGTGAGGACATTAACCCTGTGCCGTGTGTCTCTGGAGAATGTATCTGTCCTCTGTTTTTTTATTTTTGTAGGGGCGCACCACTAATAATTTGCCATGAATCTCAAGGGAAACTTTGAACTTGGACTTTTCAGCATTGCTTAGAACTGTTAAGATTTTGGCAATACTTAGAGATGTACTGAATGCATTGTACATAAAGAGATGTACATGAACCTTTTGGGGAGCCGAGGCAGAGGGTTATGGCTTAGATTTAATATGTTCCTCCGAAGTCTTACGCGTTCAGAGATAGAATGCTCAAGAGGCAACTGGATTATGAGAAAGCAACCCACATCAGTGGTTGAATCATTGAACTCGTAGCTTCACGGGCTGTGAGGAGTCAGGGCCAACTTGGAGAAAGTAGGTTAATGAGGGTGTGCTTGTGAAGGGCAAATCTCCTTTTTCTGTTCCTTGACTGTCATTTGATGAGCAGATTTTGTCTTCCGTGTTTTGGAACCAGCCAGCCTGGGACACCATGAGCCAAATGGGTCATCTTCTTTTAAGTTGTGTATGTAAACTATTTGGTTACGATGACAGGAAGCTAACCAATACCTTATCTTCATTGCATTTTTCCCCACACAATTTGTCTTCCTGGGGGCATATACTATGCAAAGGGCTCCACTTCCTCATCCAACTACGTGAAGAAATGTGGCTATCTTGTCAGCCACTGGTAAACTTTTTCCTTAGCAAGTATGAAATAATTTACCTTAAAGTCCTCTTGGATATTTGGGAAGAATAGTGGTGCCCCACAGATTGTATGTTATAATCTACAGATCCTGTGAATGTTAGCTCATATGATCAAGAGAGATGAGACAGATGGAACTGGCATTGCGAGTCAGTTGCCTTAGAGTTGTGCAAGCAGCACCAGGATCCTCACTGGGTCCACAAGTGGACATGAGACGCTACATCTGAAATACTAGAGGGGGCTGGGGATATAATTTAGCCCTGAAATACTTTCATTTGCATGCACAAGGCCCTGGCTTGGTTCCATCCCCAAAAATAAAAGAAAAAAGAGAGAAAGAAAGAAGGAAGTAAGAGCTAGGGCTTCTGATTTCAGAGCCCTGTGACAGTGTGCCACAGCAGGTGTACCCTGGGCTCAGGCAGGACCTTCTGTATGTGATCCTTTAACCATGTGCTGTCTCCTCCAGTGCTGTAAGAAAGACTACCTCCTGGGCCCCCCACAGGACCCACTGTGTCAGGACCCAAGGGACCTATCCTGTCACTTCCTGGCTGGCTCTGTGGCTGGGGCGCCACCCTCATCACCCTTGACCCCACCTCTTGGCAGGACCCAAGGGGCTTTCCAGGCTAGGGTCTCTTAGGAAGTGGAAACCCATGGCCTGGGTCAGGCATTTCCTGTGTCCTGATCAGACACCCAGCCTTCTGGCTGTTCACTCATCTCAGTTGGTTCCCATCAGTGCCTGAACATGATTTCCTCTGCTTTGCCCCTCACAGAGCAGGGCCAAGAGATCTCTTAACTTTGAGGGTTACACTCGGGACTCTGCAAAGACAGTGCCCCAGGCTGGAATGGGAGTGTCATCTTGCTCCAGATGCTCCTGCTGCCATCTGTGCCCCCCGTCCCCTCTGCCACCCTTGTCAGGCTGTAGGCTGCAGCAAACCCTGACAGATGGTGATACTTGGTGTCGGCGTCTGACCAACCCAAAGCCTCCTGTTGGAAGCCCCAATTACCACTCCATCCCCTCGGGGATGGCCCATGCCTTGAATGCAGAGCTCATGACAAATGAATTGGAAGGAAAACCTGCCCTCTGAGCACCATGCGCTGGGCACTCATGTCAGCAGGTTATAATTAGTTAATTAAATGCCCAGACTGACAGAATAGCCCTGACGCAGGCTGGCGGGGGTGGGGGGGTCACGAGCTCCTGACACACAGCAGGAAGCAGCAAAATCCACAGAGCAGCAGCGAGGGCCTCTTCTAAACGGGCCCTTCCTGGAAAGGTCACTGGAGGTTTGGGGAGGAGCGAGGACCGCCAAAGGTCTGAAGTCACTGAAACAAAGACGGAAGAGTACTCACAGAGCATCAGACACCTGCAGATGCCAGGCTTGGCTGTGGTGAGTAAGGAGAGAGAGCCAGCAGTGGGGGACTGAGTCAGGGTAGCCCGGTCAGGGAGAATGAAGAAGGAGGAAGCAGGACAGCAGAGGAAAAGGACAATGGTAGAGAAGGTGCCTGAGTGTCAGGTCTTCCCACTTGCCACTGGCAGAAAGAGCTGAATCGTGGGAGGTGTGCCATGGCTCCCATTGTGGAGGTGACATCAATTCCTTGCCACATAACTCCTTATAGGACAGTCAGCATGAGCATCCTGAGGTCCAAATGAGATTCACTGAGTGACTCAGACACTATTTAAGCTGTCTCCGAGCCTGTCACCTCAGACTCCATCTGGCGCATGGGGTACCTTGTACAAGTGCCACAGGCACATTGTAGAGTGGTAATTTAAACACTGAGTCCCACTGTCATGGTGGACTTTCGAAGTCATCTCTTCCCCAACATTTCTGCCCCTCTTTCCTCCTTCTGCATCTCCTCATGCATCCCAAAACAGTGGCTCCCTTTCACCCAGAAATCTCTCCTATATAATACCTGATTCCAGCCAGCAGTGTCTCACCTGGGCAGGAGCAGTAGCTCCAGGGTCCTGTAAGCTTTCCACTTACCGACTTCCACCCTTTCTCCATACCCAGCCACAGCATCCAGAGATGTATCTTTTGCCTACAGCCTCGCTAAATCCTTAGACCTAAGGAAGCACACCTTCAGCCTCTTTCGGACCTCCTGACTGCTCCATGGCTGCCTGGCTACCCAGTTTACCCACCCTATACCCATCACATCCTTCGTGGCCCTCAGATATCCTGAGTCTGTGCCTGTCTTAGACCTGGCAAGGCTGGCTCTTGTGCTGTTTACTACTCACTCAGAACGCCTTTCCCACGTTCTTTGATCATATTTTTATTTCCAGTGGATTTGCTAAGATTTTCCGGACCAATCATATGATGAAATCTGCAAAATATAATAGTAATCTCATCAAACAGTATATTATTATGTATTATTAAATTTTAAAAAAGCTTTAGGAGCTGCCATACTACCACCAGCTTCTAAATATAAGCACCCACGTAACGGCGAATCTCTTGCCATTTGGTTGTAACCCTCATGTTGAGTCCCTAGGCCCAGGAATTGGTTCCTCTTCCTGTGGCTAAGGAATAGTCTGAAGAGACACAACCTGAGCAACCTGGGGCTGAGAAGATGGTTCCAATGAGGACAAAGAAACACCCAGGTAACCTCAGAGCAAAGTGACAGCAACACAGAACAGAGTGACCGGGCCAGATCCCAAACCTTACTCTGTTAGTGTTTTCTCAACGCCCTCTGTGTTTCAGACACCAGATAGTCTTTTGGTGATCTGGAAGGTTTCTCTCAGTGAGTGCTGATGAAGAGATAGTGGATATCGCTGAGTATTAAAAGTGCACTGTTACACATTCTGACTGGAATCAATCACTCATCCAAGCGCATTAGGTCTTGAGAGGAGAGTAGCAAGTTATCAGCAAGAGCTCTGTGATGCTCAGGAAGAACAGCGTAACCTTGAGGAAGGACTTAGGACAAGTCTTTATTTCTACACCACAGTTGCAGACTCAGAACATCTTGACCAATCATTATTCAGTTTGATGGGAAGCAATTGGCAATTGATATTCAGGAGATGTTCATTGAATTGCACTGATTTAAAATCTAAGTGTGAGTCCTCTGAACCCAAACAGACGAGAATACACTCCCAACTCATCCTGCTGCATATGAGTATTCTTTCTCTCTCTCTCTCCTTCTCTCTTTCTTTCTCATGGCAACCCTCTGAGACACCACTGAGACTCACTGTTCTGGTACTCATCAGGACAGAGCATGTAACTTGCTACCCTTGATTACCTTCTGTCTGAACCTTATCTCCTTATAAGGATATTGTTGACAGCTAAGCTCATATTACTTTTCCTCTCTTTTGAACAGTTTCTTCAATTATTGTTTAAGCCAGTTACTTGGAACTTAAATACTACTCTAAACCATAAAGTATGTTTTTTTAAATATATTTACATCTTTCTTTCCTATTCAAGATCCTTGAGAGCACTTACTGAGAACAGGGGCTAGGTCTTATGTTTAGTTGTATAACCTATTGATTTTTCCATCATAGTCTCTCAGTATGTATTTAAAACTTAGTTCAAAAATTAACAGTCTCGTTATTTTTATGACTGCAATACTCATACTTTCTCTTCTACTCTCAGGTAATTCATTTCTTTCTAACGTATCAATTTTTGTAATAACTTTCTGAACCTCTATAATGAGATCTTGAGCCACTGAGGTAAAATCACAAGGTAGAATGAAAGGAAAGAGTGTAGGGATTTTGCTGTACAGTTTTATTTAACCACTATCAAGTCTACGTATACCCTTGTGCTCAAACTTAACCTCCAGTTCACAATGGGTAGACCAACTTGCTCTCTCTTTTCCAAGCAAGTGCTGATTAAGCCGCAATTGTGTCTATGTCCACCAGAAGGTGTTGCGCCCACTGGCATGCTTCCTCTGGCCTGTAGGGTGCTCCTCATGGAGCCACAGGGGTCCATGTGAAACCCACTGAGGGTATCTTGAAGCCTCACACGTGTCTGTTGAGGAAGTATCTGGGTTGCAGCCCCCTATTCTAGGCCCTTACATTTGTTACTCAAGAGTTTTGATTTTGTTACTTAGAAGTTACTTGGGGGGTGGGGGGGTGTTCCTATACCCCTTCCCATCACTCTTTCTGCAAATGGAGACATGGGCTCCCAGATCTTGTCTTCCACCAGGGGAATTTCCCAGTGGAGTTGTCTAGGGTGTCTAGGAGGCTGCCTTGCACCTGTGCTTTTTAGGGGGTAGAGAGCCACAGTACCGTGTTATCTTCATTCAGAACAAGTGGAATGTGTGGTTGGGCTCTTGACACAATCTATATCCATCAAGTATTTTAGTAACTATAAATTAACACCTCCCTGTCTTTGGCTTTTTTTTTTCCTGAGTCTAGGAAGAATGTCTTCAGGGGAAAGAGCTTGAGCCTGCCGTCTAGTGAATCGTCTTAATGCAAAGAAAACAGCCAGTACATGGGAAGACCAAGATTATGTCCTAAGGCCTGTTGTTGTCGGTGATCTTACACTTCTGGACAGAGCTGATGATATTTAGTGACAGGTTCAGTTTCAGCAGAATAATCATGAGACTGGAGCCGTGGTCTTTACTGAGTCATGTTGACTTGGTAAGTTAGTGAGAAGGCTGGGTTGTGTGGTGGGATCACAAGGATCATAAACATAATGCTTTTTCTCTGAGCCAGAGCTATCAGTGTCCCCTATTTCAGAGATCCCTTGTTTTACTTAGTTTGTGCACAGTACTTAGAAAGTAGAGTGCAGATGGGTTCCTGTCAGTGGAGTTGAAGTTGTGTATCGTTTTTGGAAACCTCCCTCTTAAGGGAATTTTGATAGATGAGAGGAAATCTCAACATGGAGTGTGATTGCAGCAGGGGATGTGGCAGCACGTTGTCCTTTGCAGGATGTGTCCCTTCTCTCCCTTTCCTAGTATAAGACTGTGTCACCCCAGATCGCTGCTCAGCTGCAGCTGCAGCAAGAAAGACCCACTGTTGGGGGAAGCGAACCCACTGTGTGGGAAGCGAGCCCACTGCGGCTTGCCCTCTGGGTGGCAGCCCCCCACTGGGCTGGCTGCGCTCTCCTTAAGGATGATGTTGAGTGGGAGTGCAACAACACTTGCTAAAATGAAACATATATGAAAGCAAAAAAAGACAATGTTATACAGTATCTTGCACTTTAAGGTATAAATTAGGTAGAGTCAATTGCATGTGATTTAGAAAACAAACAAATGATGCATTATGTAGATATATATTTTGGAATTATTGGAGACAAAGTGTAAGCAGAATTTTAAAATGCAAATAAAAACTATTTGCACTTTTGATAAGAAGGTCTGCAAATACAAGGTATGGTAGTAGCAAACATGGACCTAGTAGGCTCACTGTGCTTCACAAAGCTCTTGGATCAGTGGTTTCTCACAGCTGAACAGCTGAATTGTGTGGCCAGTGCCCACGGATGTGTTTGCCAACATTAGTTTTCATTCTCTGGCGGCTCCTCCTTTTTGCAAGTCATTAAGGTTCTGTGCAGATGCAGCCTGTGAGAGGGGATTGCTGGTCAGCGTGGGATTCCCCCGAGGGCTCGGCACACCCTTTCTCTCTGTGAATGAGCACTCTATCTGGCTGAAGCATGGCAGGCCTCCAGCCACACTGCACCTGCTCAGTGGGGCAGCAGCACCTGCGCTGCTGAGCTCAGCACTCTGTGGAGACAGAGCTCTTCTTGGGCTGCCTGCACCTCAAGCAGTTTTGTGTGTTCAGGAGTCTCACCTGACCTGCTGGCATTCCATGGCCTGCAGGGCCGGTAGAGGGCTGGAGCTGTCTACCTGTTAGATGAGCTCTGAGAGCCTGGCACCCGAGGACATGGTAGATGCTTTCCGTTACTTGCTTAAAATGCCATCTCCACTTGGTTTTTCTCCTTGCTGGCCCCTGGGCCCCACAGCTTAACCAAGTAATATCAGGGCAGATGTTATGGGGAAAAGTTGAGCAGCAATATTTCTATTGGTCAGACCCCAAGATACTTGATGGTGACCTGTGTGAGGAGGAGGGCCTGCTCCTGCGGGCAGACCCTCCGCAGGCTAGCAGCACTGGTCAGTGCACTGCCCAGGCAGTGGCTTAGTACAGGTACACATAGCCCTGGATTACAACAGACTTAGTAGACTACCCTTCCTACCGCAGCCAATGATTTTGAGCAAACCGCTGATGTTAGAAGCCTCAGTTTTTCTTATTTGAAAATGGGCAGAATCGCCAAACCTATGAGTACAAGTATACGATGATGTTCAACACGTCATCTATTACTGTCTAACCCCATCTCCTGCCACTGGCAAGTTTGTGGAAGGTTGTGATGACAACTTACCTGTGTGTGTGTGTGTGTGTGTGTGTGTGTGTGTGTGTGTGTGTGAGTGTGTGTAGTCTCCTCCTTAGGAACACTCACACTTTAATGGTAATAAGTCCTAGAGTCCTAGAGGTCTTGTTAAAATAAGGATTGACTTCATGGCTCTCATGGAGCCTGAGAACTTACATTTCCTGAGTGACCACACTGAGTGGACCTAACGCCACAGCTGGGTCTCATCATGTGTGTACACAGGAGGCCAGAACAGGTGAGCATTCAATGGTCCTCTGTCAAAAGCCTCTTTTGAGTGACTGAGGTCTTGTCAGGTATGTCACTGAGAGATGCAGTGCTGACAGGATACAGGCCCAACACCGGGCAGAAAGACTGTGTAGGTTGGTGTCAAACCTGGGCTGACAAGTTCTGACGGGTTTGAGATGTTCATGGAGTCTTGAGAATTTTGAGATTTGCATGCAAGAGAAGCCTGCCTGTTCTCACAAACCACATGTCTTGGTTACTTTTTCATTGCTGTGACTAAATACCCAGTGTCATGGTTTGGATCTGGAGTGTGCCCCAAAAGCCTCATGTTCTTGTGGATACTGTGTAGGGTTGGGAGGTGGGGCCTGGCTGGAAAAGGTGGGTGTTTGGGCTTGACCTGTGAGGGGCCTGTGCTGATTCCACCCTTCCTCCCAATCACTCTCTCTCTCTCTCTCTGTACCACCATGTTGTGAGGATCTCTGCTGCTGGAGCTCTGGCTCTGGCCCTGACCCCTGATGCAGCCTTGCCATGTGCTTCTACCACTTTCCAGCTGCTTACCCATGAATGGACTGTGACCTTCTGAAACTGTAAGCTACAATAAATCTTTCCTCCCTACTTTGTGGATGTAGGGTATTGAGTCACAGCGATGAAAAAGTACTAAGACACCCAAAAGACCCTGTTCAGAAAGGGACCAAGCCCAAGGTATTCTTGGGTCAGTGGCTTCTCCCTCAGGGCAGAACATGTGGTGAGGACAGTCTGCCCGAGTCGGGTGTTGGCCTGCAACAAAATGCACTTTGAAATGAGGAGGAGGGAGGCAGAGCGAGGCCTGACCCTGGGACCCCATAAGGCAAATGGTGAGGAAGGCTTTGGCCACCAGGCTGCAGGCCAAGCTGGAGGAGAGAGAATCTCAGTCTTTGGAGGTTGTTCTGATCCTTTAGTATTGAGAGCTGCCTGTGCTCTGCACGTCTTTATTTCTGAGTAAAGAGGGAAGATGAAGTTGGAATTTTGGCAAGGAGTGAGATGGAGGGACAATTGATAAGACATCAAGTTCAGAAGGATGACAACAGTACCTGGTGGCCTACTGTGAGGCTGTTGACATCGACTCACCTGGGCTCATTGTGCTGCAGAACCCCCTTGGATCAGGGTTTTCAGGACAGCAGGAGACCCCAGGGAGAGTCAGGCTAGAGGCAGCAGATGAAAGTGGTCATGGGACAACGAGCTATTATGGATGCTGAGGAGGACAGGCCAATGGGAAGGTCCCTGAGGATGTGGGCAGTGATCCTGCGAGGACCCTGAGCTGCCATGGGGTCTGGGATCAGCACTTCATCCTGGCACCTGCTGTGAAATTTTTTGCAATGATGGGAATCGGGAGGCTTTGGATACTGGGAACATGAGAAGAACATCTCTGGTCCTTTCCAGGGCTGGCAGGGATGGCTTCCTCTCTCGGTGGCCTTCTTGTCACAGATAGGGTACAGCTGCACTCAGAGGTCACAACTGGGAAAGTTTCTGGCTCCTGGTATACATTACTTCCCCCATAGCCATCCCTCTTTAAAATACGGATTTAGCTGGGCCTGGTGACACAGGCCTATAATCCCAACACTCTGGGAGGCTGAAGCAGGAGGATCACAAGTTCAATCTCAGCTTGGACAACTTAGCAACTCAGTGAGACCCTGTCTCAAAGTCAAAAATACAAATCAGTTTGGGAATGTGGAGGTTCTGGGCTCCATTCCCAGTACTACACACAAATAATGGATTTTTATTGTGTATACTTGGGGTTTATATGATGTTGTAGGATACACAAGGGCCCTAAGAGGGTTCTTGCAGTAGAGCAAGTAACCATGCCCAGCATCTCATGTGGTTACTTCTGTGTGTGCGACAGGAGCAGCCTCGATATTCTTTTCAGATAGAGATCCCACCTGCAGTACAGTTCTGTTACCTATAGTCCCATGGTCCATTCAAATTGTAGATGTTTTTATCCCATGCATCTACTGCTTTGAATCTGACATCCCCACCTCCGTCTCCTTCCCCTAGCACCCTTGATAACCACTGTTCTGTCTCCTTCCTGGGGTATTTGGTTGTTTGAACTCAGTATTGAATACTGAATCCATGGCCTTCACACTGGGCTATATCCCTTGTCTGTTTTTATTTTTGGTTTTGAGAAAGGGTCTAAGTCCCTTTGTTGCCCCGGGTAGGTTTGAACTTGTAATCCCTCTGTCCATCCTGCTGAGTAGCTGGGATCATAGACATGTGCCATCTTCCCTGGCCCTGGGGCCTTCTATGACACTTGGTCTCCTCACTGAGTGTGTGATCTGCCCTGTGGGACATGGAGCAAGAAGAGAATGAGGCTAAAGACCCAGTCTGCCCCAAGGGCTGCCAAAGGCACAAAGAGCTACATTGCCTCCCTGCCTGTTATGGGTCGAATCTGGACTGTCCCCTCAAAGTCATGTATTTTGGAGGTGATAGAACTGTGGGAGTTTGGGTGATTGAATTATGGACCAGGTGGATTAATCCACTGGTAGCTTCCTGTACTGTTAGGAGGCAAGGCATGGTTGAGGGCGGGGTCAGGGAGAATGAAACAAGGAAGTTTGTATATTCTTACGCCTGCTTCTGTCATTCGGCTTCTTGTCTAGCCGTGCTGTGGACGGCTTTCCTCTGGCTAGGCCTTCTGCCAAGTCCTTCCACTATTGCCAGCCAACCATCACCTCTGAAACATGGGCCAAAATAAGTCTTTTTCCCTTTAAGTTGTCAGTGCCAGGTATTGGGTCTCAGCTACAAGAAAATGACTAAGACACCCCCTGAAGGCTTTGCATGCTGAAAGGGTGGGAACTTTTGAGTGTTAACATAAGATTCTATGTATGAGGAAGAAGGCTGCACTAGTGCCTGGCTGCTGGCCTGGCTGTCTTTGGAGGTGAGGACAGATGACTGGATTGTTGCTCTTCATGTGGCCTATCTCTTTGTAGAGGTGAGGGTTAGGGGATCCCATACTTTCTGTGAGGGGCCCAAAGCTGGGGATCCCATATGCTCTGTGCAGAGGATCAGGGCTGGGGGAATCCTACACTCTACCTGACAGGGCTGGGATGGGTGACCCTGCCCTGGGATCCCATACTCTCATTGACTAATCTAGTTGTCTTCCTTCATGTACTAATGAGCTGAAAGCAAATGAATAAAAGTTTGAGCTAATTCAGGTAATTTATTCTCATTACTTTTGGAATAATTAACTTTGTTCACTATTTATGCTGATTTCAGGAAAGAGGAGATTATGTTGAGGGTATTTGTAAAATCAAACCCAGTGTGATCCAACCCTGGCCCATCTGGTGGATAACATCACATAGGGTGCTGTCTCTTTGGAATAAGAAGACTGTCAGTACCACTTGCCAATGGGGATTTTGGCTGGTTCTTGTCTCTGGCTGACAGTGTGAAGAATGTGACTTGAGGCCAGGCTGAGTGTTGGACTGGTGCTTGGCACGTGGCCTGGCTTTCTGTGGAGGTGAAGGTGAATACCTGACTTGTGCTTGGCAGGTGGCCTGGCTCTCTGTGGAGGTGAGGGTGGCTGACTGGACCGGTGCTCAGCTATTGGCATGGCTCTCTGAGGAGGTGATGTCTGGAGGTAGGGAAAGCTCTTGTTCAGGACAGTGTGTGTGTCCCTGTAGGAGAGAAAATATGAATCTCCATAGATTCCAGGCCTGGTGGCTGGCAAACAAACTCGCTTTGTCTTTTTGGTCCAGGACTGTGGAGTCAGGCCACGGGAAGCCCAAGTGGGGCCTGAAAGTGGGACATGCATTCCCTGTTTTTTGCTGCCACCCCAGTCTCTTCCCCAGCCAGTTGTGGTAGCAGTGCATCCCAGGAAAAGTGGTCACGTGAGTGTGGCAGGGCAGCTGGTGACGAGACAGCACTCGCCCCCTGGGATTTCTTCTCCACCCTCCCAGGACCGCAGTCTGATTGATGGAATCTGTTTGAACGTGCTTCTGGGGCCTCATGCAACTGCCTCCTCCGCCCACAGCATATGTGTCTGCCCTCCCTGCAGCTGCCCTTGAATGTGTGCATCGTGTGGCCGCGTTTGTCTAGCGTGTGCCCTATGGATGTAGGGGACCTTTCCCATGACCTGCAGCTTCCTCAGAGGCTGTGGGGCTGCCTGGGGCAAGGTTCTGTGCAAGGTACAGGCTGGAGCATCCCACAAGCCACAAGCAGCATTCTTATCCCTGTGGCTGCAAGGAGGGGGTGAGGAGAGAACCTGGCATAAAAGGCCCTGAACAGCTCCCATCTGTTGCTGTGCCGCGCTGTGCTGCCAACCACAGCCTCGTGCTTGCTGGGCCCTTTCATCATTGGCTCTGGGTGTTTTACTATCTCATTAACTCCCGGAGAGTTCCCAGAGCACACGCAATGCTCAAACAGCCATTTGAGGGGAGCCGTAGTAAGGGCCCTGCAGCCCTGCCTACGTGTTCAGTATATCTGCCTCCCTGGGCCAGGTGGTGGCTTCCCTTATATGAACAGTAGGACAGTCTTCACCTTTTTCTTCTGGCCTGCCCATTCTCTTTAGCTGCTGGACGCAGGGGCCATACTCAGAGGCCACGACTTCATCTCTCTTGAGGTCTGAAAGCCCCCAGGGAATCCTGGGTGCCCCTGCCTGGGGCTCTGTGGGACTCCTACCCTGCATTCCTGGTTTGTAAGTCATCGCCTTGCACACACCCAGGTCCACTTCTGAGGCTGGTGGTCTGGACCTGAGCAGCCTCCTGTGCTGGGTAGACAAGAATTGCAGTTGTGTTCCATGAATGGGTGTGGAGAATGCAGCTCAGAGTTGGGAGGGTGCCAACAGATGCCCAGAGAATGTTCCTTGCCATTGCCGCCATCTTTAGGAGCCAAGGTGTGTGGCTGTCACCACGT
Organism: Ctenodactylus gundi; assembly: GCA_004027205.1. Classification (NCBI taxonomy): domain Eukaryota; kingdom Metazoa; phylum Chordata; class Mammalia; order Rodentia; family Ctenodactylidae; genus Ctenodactylus; species Ctenodactylus gundi. Next base: position 126,411 of record PVKB01003251.1, on the reverse strand, counting down.
CAGCTCCTGGTCACACTCCTAACCTGCAGGGACCACAAGCCTGTCCATCCCACCTGATGTCCAAGTCGGGGTTGGGAAAGCACGCATGTTCCTTTACCTCTGTATGACCTTGGGGATCTATGATGAGAATGAGGAGCCCTGGGGTGGGGAGCCCTGCCCCTGCATTATAGCCTGGAAAAGAGGGAGAAACGGTCCTGTTAGCCTATCAGCAGGCACCTTCCACCCAGATCAGCCACGGGTAAAGGGACCCTGAAGCTCCCACCTTTAAGCTACACATTGGAGAGGCAGAGACCCTCATGGAAAGGCCCTCCACGTACACCTGTGTGTCTGGCCTCCCAAACTGGGATTCTTCTGGATATGGGAAGGTGGTCACCTCCCACCTACCTTTGCTGGCTCCCCACGTGTCGGTTGCATGGCTGCTCTGCTGCTGAGGGGAGGGGACCTGAGCCAGGAGACTTTTCTGGTACATTTAGGCTTTATTACTGTCCCCTGACAATGAGCTTCCACGTAGGGCCAAATTTCCTTGGAGCACGGTGATGTATATCATCCACAGAACACTTAAAATGGTATGTTCAGACTTCGTCTCTTGTCAAGAAATAATTAGACAGTTGACTGATTACTGGTGATTGATTATTTTAAATTATAAATGAAGGTCCACGCACCTAACAGAGAACAGTTCTGACAGGGTCTGTGCTGTCTCAGAAGGAATTAGAACACTGAATGCCTGGCCATCTTGCCAGGAATGCCCCTGTTGCATCCCTGCCTCCACTAGGCCACGGTTGTTACACTTTACTGGGTGTAAGGTTCCCACAGGTTTTGTGATGCACAGATGCCATCACAGATCTGGGAGGGAACAGGCTGCCATTGTCCAATGGGGTCCATGTTGGGGTATCTGGGGAACCAGATCCTGCCTATTGCCACTTCTGGGAGGCTCTAGGTCTCTGTGGGTCTGTGGAGCAGGGCAGATGGCCTATGAGTGTTGTGGAGGAGGGCAGCATCCCAGGCACAGGTCTCATGGGTCCCAGGCAGCACACAGCCATTAAACATGCCTGGCCTCAAGTGCCAACATGATGGCCAATCCATCCGTGGATCAGAAAGAGTCATCCTAAAGTCAGAGGATGGTAAGTACCTCAGAACTTCCCGTGGTAGCTCACTGACTTGCTGGAACTGGGGCCTCCTGAATCAGAACTGTGAGGAACAGCCCAGAAGTAACTCACTGAGTAAGAAGTGTGTGGGAGGTTGGGATGTGTCCCCGTGACGAAAGCTTGCTTTTCACACTTGAGGCCCTGGGCTCCAACCCTAGCACCACAAAAGAGGAAGAGGAAGGCAAAGAGGAGGAAATATTTACTTCCTGTCTTAGTTACTTATTCATTGCTGGGACAGAATACTCAGCATCCACAACTTAAGAGAAGAAAGACTGATTTTAGCTTACAGCATCAGTGCATTCGTGGGCAGCCAGCAATGGTAGAAGCACACAGCAGAGGCCTAGCAGGAGGAAAGCTGTTCACAGGATCATAGCAGAAAACAGAGTGAGCCAGGAAGGACGAAGGTAGGGTATACCCTTTCGGGTCAGGCCTCAGTGATCCACTCCTTCCCAGTCAAGCCCCAGGGATTTGCTCCTTCTGGATCAAGCTAGCGATTCTCCCCTTCTGGGTCAAGCCCCAAAGTTCCACCCCTTCTGACTAGGCCCCACTTCTTAATAGCATGTGGTTTCATAGGTATGCCACAATATCCAAACACATAAAGCTTTTGGGGACATTCCAGACCCAAATCATAACATTTTCTACATGTCTCATGCCACACAGCCATGTGGTACAAGGACATAGAGCTGTGAACAAGCAGGGAGGCAGAGAATGCACCCAGGAGCCCCAGGGAACAGAGGGCCATGACTTCCGTCCTTGTGGTCAGCACTGGACTGCCTGCCTTAACCGAGGATCATATCCACAGAAGACCCGCCTGCAGACGGAGGGCCCTGGACCCTCTGCGTGTGGTCGGGAGTAGACCATTATGCTTCCGTGAGCTCTGCTGTTTACCCTGAGTGCATATTAATCTGGCACAGTCACACACGCTGATTTATTGCCAGCCACTTCACACACGTCCTCATGGACACATGGCCTATAGCCCCATTTGTCTCATGTCTGTGTCTTAAATATTTAACAAAGAGAACATAGTGTTATGGGAAAGGCAGCTTAAAATCTAGGCATGTTGGCTGAGGAAGTGATTTTGCCTCATGTTTAACTTCTTTCTATTCTTAGCAACATTCCCCCGTCCCCACAATACACACACAGATGCACAGCCCTGAGCTCTGTCTGTCTGTGCTTTTCTCTGTGATGACAGCACGGGGACACCTTTGTGGGGATACTGTCACAGGCACATCATCGTGAAGATCTTGTCTGTGGCTCTCCAGCACTGTGGTTTCTCTGCCATGAGGGGAAATCCAGTCACTCTGCTGTGTTTGTCCTGTCACCAAACCAGGGACATGCTCACTACGGCCATTCTCTCCAGTCAGGAGGCGTGGGCTCTGTGGAGAGATCCAAAAGGCTGAGAGGGCCTGGGCGCCCGTCCATGTGCCCTCAGCAGGCAGCTCCACACCTGTAGCACAGACCTGAGGTGACTGTGTGCCCTGGCTCTACCTCCTTGTGGCCAGGATGGAAGCAGCAGACATCTTGGTTTCGCGTGATCGCAGCCAGTGGGAGCAGCCTCCACAAGTGTGTGAGAGTGTGAAAGGGAGGGCCACCTCTCCACCTGCTGCACTGACTATGCACATGTACTCTTGCTCACAACATGAGCTTACTACACTCACCACGCACACGTGCATAAGTACAGGTGCATACACTCACAGGTACACACTTCCACATGTGTGCATATAGGGCTTAGGAGGAACAGCATTTATTAACTGCCTACTGTACGCACATGGACAAGTGGCATCTGTCCATGATAGGGGTACATGTCCCAACAAACAGAACTCTTTGCATGTGCTTGAATCTGAAGGACACAGAGCCAGTGGGGTAGAGGGGCCGGTGGGCTCAGACACACAGATGATTTAGGGGCATAGATAGATGGGTAGATGGATGGGTAGAAAGATAGAGATAGATGACAAATGATTGGTAGATGGGCAGACAGACAGATGACATAATAGGCATGTGAGACAGTGAATAGACACACAGATGGACAGGGCTTGTCACAGGAATTGCCCATGCTGCAGTGGGCAGAGCTCATGGTCTGTAGTCACCAAGCCTCAGATCCCACTGTGGTTTAGTGTCCCTACTCTGGTCTGTTGACCAAGAGGACTTGACCTGGCTGGCTCCCTTGACCTTGTTGGCACCTTTGGTATATATCCCCTGGTATCCCAGGTTTTGACAGGGTGTGTCCTCATGCCCTTTCTTCCTGTACTCCTTTTGCAGACATCATGTGGTGTCCCAGGTCTTGATGGAGGTGCATATGTACTCATGGTGAAGGCTTTCTGCACATACAGTATGCCAGGGCCGTGTAGACATCTTTCTGTCTAGAGAGGAGTCTGGCATGAAGGGACCTGCAGCTCAGGGAGGCTTGGCAGAGCCTGATGGGTCCTACCCTGCAGGCAGGAATGGGCTGCTGCTCTTACAGCCCAGCCCACAGCCCTCCCTGTCCTGAGCTTCAGCAGGTTGTCCTTCAGCTTGAGGCTGGCAGTGACAGAGGTAAATATAGTTGGCCACCTGCACAGGGCTCTGAGGCTGGTGCCTTCCTATGCTTCCCAGGTCTGGCATGGGATGTTCAGGGACTCCACTGGGGAGAATGCCAGAAGGGACTCATTTTCATGAAAATTAACTATTGCATACTCACACTGGCATGGTTCAATTTTAATATTTTTGAAGTTAGAAGATTGACTAACCCACGAACATTCTATTAGGCAGATGAAGGCAGGAAATGCATTGGATCAGACAGAGAGCCAGCACTGGAGTGAAGGGTCGGGGAGCTCAGCACACTGGAAGGTCCTTCCCTGGGGAGACTGCAGGTGCACAGAAGCTAAATGCCACTGCTCCTTCTAGGGTGTTCAGAAAGGGCCCTTGGGAAGATATTTGTCTCCGATGAAAAGTCCTTTCCCTGAGCCAGGTGCTATGCTGGGTAACTGAGTATGATTGGTATTCCCTTGTGATAGGTGTTGTTCTAAGTAAATGAATAGCACTTAGGGCTCAGGAGGAGCAGCATTTATCAACTGCCTACTGTGTGCACATGGACAAGAGGCCTCTGTTCACAATAGGGATATAGCCCAGCCCACAGCCCTCCCTGTCGTGGGCTTGAACAGGTTACCCTTCAACTTGAGGCTGGCAGCAATAGACGTAAACATAGCTGGCCACCTGCCCAGGGCTCAGAGGCTGGTGCTGTGCTAGATAAATGAGCAGCCCCTCCCCTGGGCTGAGTGTTGTGCTGGATAAATAAGCGGCCCCTCCTCTGGCCAGGTGTTATGCTAGGTAAATGAGCCACCCCTGCCCTGAGTTGAGTGCTGTGCTACGTCAGTACCTCCCTTCCCTAGCGGCCTTCGCCCACACCTGCACAGGGACTCCAACATGGCACTGCTTCGTGGGCACCAGAGGATTTCCTGCACAGAGCTCAGGGCAGTACTGGCACTCAGCAGGTCGCCAGAACCAGTGGCTGTGGTGGCTCTAGTGGCTGTATCCACGGGTCTCTAGGGTACAAGAAACGAAGGGAGAAGCCTGAAACAGGTTTTGTTCCATTTCATCTACACCCGTCTTCCATCCTTAAGCAGACAGCTTTTGTTCTCTTCCCTGACTTTTTCAAAGCCAGGATTGGGGTTCCTGGACTGACCCCTGGTGAGGTGGGAATCACTGCAGAAGGAAGCAGGTACAGGGTCTGCAGAGACCTATGGATGCCAGGTCAGCACCAATAAGCTGTTTGGACTGGATGCCCACGGCTCAGACACTTGTGATGACACTAGACTCTGGAAATGTTCTGCTCCCTGTTGGCAGATGCGGTCTAGCGTGGGGTTCTCAGAAGGATTTGGGAGAAGTTAGGGTCCCACATAGCTAGCTGCCTGGATGGAGAGTGGAAGCACCTTTGGGCTGTGCATTTTGTGTCTATACCTTGTGATATTTCAGGTTAGAAAGGAAAGTCCTGGTCAGGGAATTTTGGCTTTTCCTATTGGCATGCACAGAGTATTTGCATGCCATTCTTCTGGGGGTGGGGGGGGGGGCAGGTAGAAACACCTATAGGCCTGCCACAGAGACTGATGGCTCTACTGATGTTTTGAAGTAGCTGCGGCCACATATCAGGGGAGCATGGGTGGCAGCAGTGTCCCGGGCCAGCCACAGTATGCAGAGAGTATAGCCCCTGTTCTGAGGGTCATCCACTGGGATTTTCCCACAAGAGGTTAGGCATGGCCTGGCTTCTCAGTTGGCTCTGGCTCACCAGCCTTGTCCAGCAGGTTCTCTGAGCTCTTCCTCAGAGAGGCCAACGTGTTCTGTGCCATCCTAACTTCCATCAGCAATCAATGTCGCTGACTTCTTGTAGGAGAAAGCACCCTGGGGAAGAGGCCTGTGATCCATGAAGGTGTCAGTCATAGGCATGTGTGGCAACCACAGCATGTATGTGGGAGTTCCCCTGCCTCACAGACACTGGTGTGCTGCCATCTGTCCAATTGCACACCACACCAAAGAACGAGCCCTCTGAGATAAGCCTGAAATAACAGACTGGGTTTCAGGGGTGTGCCCGAACTCAGGCGGAATGCCATGGGTGGCTTCCATGACATGACCTTGGATGGCACTGTGCTTGCCTGTGGGGCCATCCTCTCCACCCAGCTTTGGAGGGCTCTTCTGAGCAGCTCCTTGATGGACCAACACACCCACAAGCTTCAATCCTTCAAGGCACCAGCTTGTTCTTCATGTCCAATGGCCATCGTGAAACGTTGTCATACACACCCTCTGGGCTTGATCCCCCTCCTCCCCTGGCTGTGTCCCAGGTGGAATCTGTTCTGAAAAGATGAAGTGTCTCCACATGAAGTATTGAGAGCTGCTTACAGAGCTGAGGGCACGCGGACACGGGCCCCCCACCCGCTCCCCAGCGCTGCCTTCTCCCCACCTCTGCGCGGGATGGGAAGTGATGTTCCGGAGGTACTAGGCAGGACTCTCCTGCTGACTCAGGTGCTGAACACAAGACAAGTACAGACCACACCGCCCCATACCAGTGTCCTCTCATTGCCCACGTTACCCCAGCCTCACCTCTGATCTCGTCCTGTATTTGTCAGTTTTCTTTTGCTATAACAAAATACAGAGGTGATCAAAAATATGGGTAATGTTTAAATTTTAGAAAAAGGTACTCAGCCAAAGACACATGGCTAAGAACAGCGCGTTAAGAGTATTCTGAGTATTTTTAAGGGGAATTGCCATTTTATAATATTTAAGTTTTCCCATAGGTTTTGATCGTACTTCATACTAGAGCCTCAGTACTTGTAAAGCAAACTTTATTTAGCTCTGAGTTTTCAGGGCTGAAAGTTCAAGGAGCCTGGTCAGGCTCTGGTAAGTGACTCCTGTTGCATCCCCTCATGGTGAAGGACATCCTTGTGCCTTGTGTGTGTCCCTACCTGGGGAGGTAGGAAGGAGTTGTCTTCTTGTGAGACAGGAAGGAAGGAAGGAGCCAGGCTTGCTCTAGGCTGCAAATTGCTAGCAAACATTTATTCCAACAAACACATTTGTGGCCCACAGAAAGGTACCAGGATTTCTTGCCTGTGTCTGTCCCTGGAATAGCTCTGTTCACTCGTCCTGGAGAGAGGTTCTGCTTCCTGGATAGTGATTAAAGGGCTTTTCTCAGGGAATTTCTCAGAGGAACCCATCCAATCTGCCTCACCTGTCCTTGGGCTCCAGAGCATACCCACAATGGTACGCTGTTACTGAGCCCAGCCTAGCTTTACTTTTAATTTTTCCCTGGGAAAGAAAAGTCTATTCCTTGTATTTCTAAGACTTGACTTTAGTCTCAGGCCCCTTTAGCTAATAAAGCAGGGCAACTTGCAAGGAACGAGCTGTGCAGTTTCATCCGTGGTTCTAAAAGAAAATGTTAATGATTTAATTGTTAATTGAATCTTTAGCCAAGACACTTACCTATTCTCCTTCTTCTTCCTCCTTGTCATGGCCATACACACACCATAGGCCATGGTGTCCATGTTGACAACACAGGAGGACACAGTGCCTGGCAGCACAGACAGACAGATCTCATGTGCCTTACCTATATCAGCTCATGGAGACTTACGAGAATCCTTAAGGAAGGTGGCTTTCTCATCTTATAGATGAGGAAAATGAGGTGCATGAAGGCTAAGGCTCCTTTCCAGGCATTCCAGAGTCTCTCCTGCTGTGGGTCCTCTGTCTCTGAGGCTGTTGTGCCAAGTGTTCTGGATGCACAAGGCTTTCACTACCTGCACTTAAAAGCTGTGGTCAGCCATGTCAGCCCATTGGTAATGACATGCCTTTACTTCCTTGGTAGAATGAAAATAGTTCTTCAAAGGTCAGAGACAAACTTTCTCAAAAGTTTTGACCACCAGAGCTTAAAAACTGTACACTGAGAGAAAATGCCTCATGAAAGCACCAGGGAGTACACGAGCCCATGAACAGAGGGGAGAAAGATAGGAAGTGGACAGCTGCCGTAGTCTATGTTGCTGCAGCTTCTGGGCACAGGAATCTGGCCCTGAGGCTCAGGCACAGAATGGAGCCCCATTCATCTTTTAGTATCCTGCTGTACCTGCATACAACTCTGGCAAGTGGGAACACTGGAACTGCAGCTTACTGAGGGTCTGGGCAGCCCAGATGCAGGCTTGGGTGAGTCTTTCAACTCAGAGATAACTTCCTCTGAGTCATGGTGGGACTTCCATTCAGCTGGGCCATATCCCCCTGAGCAAAGCTCCCAGGCCTGCAGTGTCGCAGGGACCTTGTTCTTCCAGCCCCTAGGAGTATGAAAAACTGGTATGGGTCCCCAAAGATCCAGAAATAATACAGCCATGGGTTATGTGCTGCATAAGAGTGCCTACATCTGAACAGCCCATATACCCAAAGGTGATCCTAAAAGGTATAATGGAGGTGAAAATTCCCTAGGGCCTCCTATGCTCACTGTACCTTTCCTGTGCTTAAACATGTTCAGATGCACAAATGCCATCATGCTACAGTTGTCTGCCATGTTCAATATAATGTAATGCTGTACAGGTTTATATCCAGGAGCAATAGGCTACTCCAGACAGCTTGACATGTGTCAGGCCACAGAGCCTTTTGCTTTGCTTTCCATGTGTGAGTATGTGTGACTGTGGCACATGGTGTGTCCCCACAGCAGGCAGGTGATAGTGTGTGATGGCTAAGGCAAAGAGGAAGGATTCCCACCTGCACTCTGGGGAGAAGGCCTCCTGGCCCTGTGTTAAGCCAAAGCACTTCTGCTGTGGGATTCCATGTATAAATTTTGAGACAGGTCTTGCTAAGTTACTAAGGCTAGGCTCAAACTTGCCATCCTTCTGCCTCACCTCCCAGACTGCTGGAATAACGGGCACATGCCTCATGCCCAGCTGTATACTGGGTAGGTACAGTATGCTCTGTGATTTTCACATGACGAAGGAATTGGTCAGCAAGTCACATCTCAGACACGTTCTATTGTTCAGTGACGCATAACTGTGACACATTTGCTGGCTACTCTGTCTCTCCTTTTCTTTTATTTAGATAGCAAAATGTCAGTTGACATAATATCAGAACTAAAGGCCAATGAGCTGTTCTGATGGCCATGTCCATCAGGAGTGCCACTGCCTGCCTGTGAGCACTATGGGGCAGGCAGGACTTCACACTCGTTGGCCACTGTACTGCCCCAACCAGCTCCAGACCAGTGATGTACCTGCTGTCTATTGAGGCACAGGAGTCCTAGCTATCCTGCCTCAAGATTCCCAACTCATGATTATTTCATGGATGCTGTCAGGGAACTCTCCTCTGGCCTCTCCTAGACTTTTTTTGCTGCCCTGATCCATCTGGGCTAGTGTTGAGTGTTCTGTGACATACGTGTCTCTCTTCAAGCTGAACAGAGTCAGCCAAGAACATCTCTGCCACTTCATCCCTCCACTCTCCTGCTGTCCCACCTTGGTTCTCTTCATGGCATGCACCTGTGCTGAGGAAGCATCTTGAGCTGTGGCACACAGTGTGTCCCAAAGCAGGCAGGTGATAGTGTGTGACAGCACAGGTAAACAGGAAGGAGGAATCCCACCAGCACTCTGGGGAGAAGGCCTCCTGGCCCTGTGTTAAACCAGAGTGCTTTTGCTGTGGGACCCTGTCCTGCCCTGTCCCCGGCAGAGTCTGTACAGCTGCCAAGATGAGAAGCCAGCACTCTAGCTGCCAGGGAACAATGTGGGAAGACCCTAGAAGCCAGCTGGATTGGCCTCTTTGTGGACAGACCTGGCGCTGGATACCACAGGACAAGGTTGTGGGGGCTGCGGGGACACAGTCACCAGTCAGCAGCTCTTCTTCCAGTATGTCCTCTCAGGTGTGCAGCCTATGTCGGCGTAACCACGGGGACACGGTGCCGGCCTGACTCTGTGTCTCTCAAGCTGTCTGATAAGGAATGGAGAGCTGACCACAATACCACATATCGCCTTGCCACGTCACACTACCCTATGAAACGCCACACTCCATAGCATTGTAAAACAGCATCCCACGTCATGGCTACCCTACCACACAACACCACGCTATGCCATATAAAATAATAAAACACATGATTTCACTGAAACACCACATCTCAGAACATCATAAAACACCACACAACATCATACCTCACTACACCACACCACTAAAGGACACTGCGCTATATCGTGTCACATAACATCATAAAACATCACATTATACCATACCACAGTATACTGCACCACACCATATACTATATCACATGACATCAAAAAGTACCACACCATACCATGCTACTCACTAATGGTCACCACACAACACAATATCCACATAATACCATAAAACACTACACCACACCATACCATGCTACTCCACACTACAACATTTAACACAGACCATACCATACCCCTCACATTAAAAAACACCACACCATACTCATCACATCATGTAACACTACACAGTACCATGTGATACAACAAAGAACCCACGAAGCATCACTCTATACAACACAAGACAACACACACCACCAAACACCAGATACCGCACCACCCCATGCCACTTTCACAGAGAATATAAAAAATATGACATATTATGTAACACTACACAATAGAATACTGCATAACACCACAAAACACTACAGAATACCTTGGAGCATACCACACCATACAACATCACAAACAATAGATGACACAACAAAACACCACATAATGCCACACATTGCACCACATAAAAGACCACATCATACTGTAAAATACCACATTGCGCCAAGAGACACACTACTACATCATACCACATAACCCCAAAGACCATCACACCACATCCCATAACAGAACACAATGCAATGCCGTAACACTGTACCATACCGACCACAGTACAAAATACCACACCACATACATTACACAACACCATGCCATCTTCCCCTATTTAACACCAAAAAAAAAAAAAATCACACAACATGATACCACGGAGCAGCACGCCACACATTATAGAGGACCACACACGGTGTTACATACTACATGGCATAATGCTGCACTATATCATACATCATACCTTATCGCACAAGATAACACCACACTATGCCACACATTTCACAACCAAGTACAATATCACAGGATGCCGCATCACCCCCTAGCACACACCACATTGCACAAGAGCACAGTACAGAATGCACACACTACAACATAACACATACCACAAAACACTACACGACACAAAATCTCACTGTGTCATACCACATAATACAGTGGCACAAGACACCACCTATACCACCCCACCACACGGCAGCGCTTGTAGCCAGCTGCTGCCTGCCACTCAGCCCCAGCCGCAGGGCTACCTGTGCGCAAGCGCAGGACCACCAGGACTCCCGGAGGTGTGGCGAAAATCCGCCCAGCTGGAAGGAGAGGCAAATGTTTGTTTGGACAATTTGCATCCGCTCCTTCATGCTACTTCAAACTGGATAAAAGAGAACTCTGCACAATATATACAGAAACTCCTGTTACCGGCAGAATCTTAAAATATTTATACCGCATACAAACAATGCCAAGGAATTCCCTATGAGCCGTATACTACCTTCATAAACACAGGCCCATTATGCAGCATTTGTCATACTTATGTACAACAAGTTACTGATTGTGGAAGATTAAAATCTGAAGGCAAAGATGGCAAGATCCGGCTTCTATATACAACACGCCGTGGGCTTGGCTTCCCCGCTGCTGGGAGACCGGTTTGTCTCATTGCTCCTCTGGGGACAGTGCTCAGGCTTTGGGAACCAGGGCCGCCTTCGGAAATTGTGTGGACCCCACCGGAGCGCGAAGGTGCAGACTGCTGCCGTACACAAGGTATAACCTGGTCAGGGACCCCAAGGCGTGCTGGACAGTTGCTGTCTCCCTGCTTGGGGTGACCAAGGAGGCAGGTGAGAACACAGCCCCCCTTTTTCCTTGCCCACTTGGACCCACCTGGGGCAGCACCACATTCCTCAATGACACCCCCCTCCCAGTGTCCTCCAGAACAGGAGAGCAGATGTAGCATCTTTCCAGGAAGACCCAGGTATTTCTGTAGCACACATTCACTTTGGTGTCAGTTGTCTGACACTAAATAAAGAAGAAAGAAGAGCCCCCAGCTAAGCAAGAGACCAAGAAGCACAAGCCTTCCAATCCCCCCCCCCCCCCCCCCCCCCCCCCCCCCGCCCCGGCACACACAGCAGGGCTCTGTGGTGGTTTGAATCTGGAGTTTCCCCCAAAAGACTCATGTGCCTGTGGACACGGTGTACTGTGGGGCAGCTGGAAGAGGAAGATGCTTGGGGCTTGATCTGGAGGGGCATGTGCTGGCTCTGCCCTTCCTCTCAGACTTGCTTCTGTTCTGCTTTGCCATGAGGACCTCTGTCTCTGGCTCCAGCTCTGGCCTTGCCGTGTAGTTCGACTGTTTCCAGCTGTCACCCATGAATGGACTGTGACTTTCTAAAACTGTGAGCAAAAAGTAAATCATTCCTCCCTAAAAATGTAGATGCTGGGCATTTTGTCTCAGTAACAAGAAAGTCATTAAGACAGCTTCTCCACACTGACAACCTCTTCCAGGATCCTGGTTTCTGGCCTTGGGTCTCTGTGTTTTCAGATTGAGACCCAGACAGATCTGTGATGGAGAAGAGGACTCTGAGGATGGCTATCTATCCCAGTGAGCGACAGGGTAGGAAGAAGTAGGTGCACCGACAAGAGCAAGTTCAGCACCATCTATGGAACACTGAAAGGCTGAGCTCCTTTCCATCCTGTGCCTAAGCACAGGAACACTGGGTGAAGAACAGGACTTACATTGCAATGGGAAAAGGAGGACTCTCACCAGTCTAGAGAGGTAACCTTCAGGACACTGTGTGGTCTTGCCATGGGAGCTGAGCCCTCTGCTGCTTTGTGCCCATGCTCTGCAGCTCTCTGATGCAGTGTTCTCTGCCAACTGCTGCCCAGGGCAGTGTGGTGTCTCCTTCCAGATCCACATCCTCTCCTGATGGCCTCACAGCACTTTCTCAAGTTTGCAAGTACACCATCCTCCACAGAGCCCCAGGTCTCCCAAACCCCACCGTGTTCTTCAGTAATTGAAGCTTGATAAAGCACATGGGATGATCCATCTGCCCCTGCACATTGACTGCCTGCTACCTCCAGCCCCCTAGGAGGCACATGTGGGCTTCATTTGACCCTTCATGGTGTCACTGACACCATGGATTCCTGTCTTCCCCGGTGCTATGGTTGGGATCCAGAATGTCCCCAGAAGCCTCATGTTTAGTAAGTGACCCAATTACAGGGGTTAATCTGTTGATATCCTATGCTGTTAGGAAGTGGGCCTTCTGGATCAGTGGGGACAAGAGCTTCCTGTCTTGCCATGCTGTGAATAGCTTCTCTCTCCAACTAGGCCTCCTCAAAGCCCTGCCACCTTTTCCAGCCTCCATGAATGGACTGAGACTTTCTAAAACTGTGAGCTAAAATAAACCTCTCCTCCAGTAAGTTGTAAGTGTTAGGTATTGTGTACCAGCAACAAAAAAGTAAGATACTCATTGAAATGTTGAGCACCCACATACTCCTGCTTTTGGCATCACATAACCATATGGTTTCAGCTGCATAGAAAACCCTATGAGTGGGCCAGAGCTCACATAGTGTGTACCTCAGTATGGGAATTTGTAAACAGAATTGACAAGCTGTTAAGTGAAATATGTTCTGTACTTCTGTATTGAAAAGTAGAAGAAATGAAGATTGTAGTTAGTTGTACTTAGGACTGTTAATACTGATTTGTTAATTTTGTTGGATTAAGAAATACCCAGTAAATTAGTAGGTCATACTCTTAGGTGTGTCTGAATGAGTCACAGAGGTGTAGCCTAGTCTCTTGCCTCTTTCTCTCTGGCACTATTCTATGCTCTGCTTCCCAGCCACCATAAACTAAGCATCTCTTTCTACCTCACCCTTCCGCCATCATGTTTCTGGTTTGAAGCCAGCTGGCCATGGACTGACTCCTCAGAAATCATGAGCCAAGTTAAACCTCTCTGCTTTTAGGCTGTAGATGTTGATGATGGGAAAGTTGATTAATATAATGTTTAATTAACATAAAAACATCATTTGAGAGAGTAAAAAACAGAAGAAGGTGGACTGGAGACAGCTTGCTCTCAGAAATTGTCTCAGAATATTTATCCAAAGCAGCATGTACAGTTCTGTGAGGCGTCAGGGGTATGCTGGAAGTTGTAGGACTCCCTCTCGAGAGAGCTAGCAATGAGCAGAAACCCTGAGACACTGGCATTTGAACAAATCAGTAAATTAACTGAGGCAAGGTCTTCTACAGGTGGCTCAGAAGGGAGGGACTTCCCAAGCTCACCTGTGTATTGTGGCCCTGCCAGAAATTCTACAATCCACACAGACAGGAGATGTGACTACAGTTGAATGAATAGACATGAGTAACAATGCCCATTTTGTTCCTCCAAGTTCAAACAGGGTTAGATGGGGAAGCATCTCAGAAGCCCTCCCCTTGCCAACATACCTTGCCTTAGAAGAACAATCAGGAACTGGGTTTGGGCTGATTTGAGATGGGAAGCCATCTTGGGCACAGAAATCTGCCACATTTCTCTATAGCTGCAAGACATAATTATCACCAAGTGACAAGGGAGTAGTAGCTACCAGCCCTAATAGTGTGGGCCTAGAAAAAAAATATGCATACGGTACAGTAAAACTAAAATCATGACAATAGGAGAGACCCTCCTTCCCACCACCAAGGGAGGCCAGACTCCGGCTGGGCAAGTCTCTGTGATGTTGAATTTCAGCCATTGTAGTTGGGGGTGGGTGCAATAGGAGGGGCCTGAGTCTGAGGTTACCCATCAGGGCCCCATGGAAGGCTGGGCACCAGAAGCCCATCATATAAGCTTAGTCCTGTGCTCCCAGCTTTCTTCTGGCCTACTCAGAGCTTTTTGGATTAAGATGGCAACACATAGACACTGACCCCAAAAGCATGATCTAGAAATTCACAGAGCTGTGTCCCAAGCTTCAGTCCTGCCCTTTGACTCCCTGAGGAACAGATTGAGCAGACAGTCTGGGGCCTCTGGTCCCCTAACTTGCAAGTACAGAAGGAAAATATGACATGAAGTTGGTAGGTGGGCTGAATTCAGCCACAGGCTGGTCCACCCAAGTTCCTGGCCACAGCCACGGAAGAGCGGAGCTTAGCCCCTGCTGGCTTAGCCCCTGCTGTCCTGTGTGTCCTGAGGTAGAAAGATCTCTGAGCCAATTAGACCTCAGTACAAACACTACCACAAGGAGGAAAACCTGACCTGGTTTTTGCTCTTTCTTTCTTTTATAAGTTCCGGGGAGAGGGGGGGATGGCATTTCTTCTATAAAAACAACTAAAAGAACAAAGTAAAAGAAAGATGGAAGAAATTGTAAGACTTTGTGGAGAGGGGAAGGGCCTGTGAGGAGGTGAGGGAGTAGGAAGGGGAGAAAGGAAGTAAAAATGATCAAGATGTGATATGTAAGTACAAAAAAATGGTGTTTCTCTTTGTAAGTACCAGTGGAAAGCATGCGTGTTTCTAAGTGCTTACAGATTGTGAGTTACTGTTTTCACTTGTACGGTGTCGTACACCTTCTCATGTTCTCCTGCACCAAGGCTGCTTCCTAGGGTTTGCCAAATCAGTCCATTGATTGGAAACCATGTCCCCGAACCTCCTCTCACTTTCCGCTTATGCACTTTCCTGCCCCTTTTCTTTTTTCTTTCTTCCCCCCTCGTACCCTCTTAAGTCCCCCTCTCTGTCTTTTCTTGTATGTAAATATTATCCCTAAAATCTGTTTTCCCCTTCTTTCTTATTTAGAATCCATAGGGCAAAACTACACCTGCAGCAGTGTGTGTTAAATGTTTCTTTTGCTCTATGATGTCTTACCTTGTATCCCCAGGCTGTCCTTCACCAAGGATTATGTCTTGAGCCTTTGTTTTTTTTCTTCTGGTTTATTAATTGGGTCCAATCTTCCTAAGTTTTCTCGCCTTTCCACTTACCTCATTTTCCTTTTTCTTATTTCTTTTCATCCCCTCACAACCTTTCATACGTTCCCTAACTCTTCCTTTCCTGATATAAAAATACTATCATCAAATATACTTATATCTGACTAAATGTACTTATCTCTGAGCAAAAATCTTATTCCTGACAAAGTTGACTTCAGTTGATCAGAAGAGACAAAAAAGGTTGCGACATATTGGTGAGGTAAAGGGGAAAACTCACTAAGGAAAGGTAATGGTTTTCTCTTCCTTCCTTCCTTCCTTCCTTCCTTCCTTCCTTCCTTCCTTCCTTCCTTTCCTTCCTTCTTTCTTTCTTTCTTTCTTTCTTTCTTTCTTTCTTTCTTTCTTTCTTTGATAGGGTCTCACTCTGCAGTCAGGCTGACCCTGAGCTCACTATGCAGCCTAGACTGGCCTTGAACTTACTATGATCTTCCTGCTTCGGCTTCCTGTATACAGTCATGCCCAGCTAATGTTTATGTGGTGCTGGAGGATTAAACCTAGGGTTTTGCACATGATAGGCAAATACCCTAACCACTGAGATACACCTTCAGTCCAACAGTCCTAAATACATATGCCCTGAATGTTAGTACACCAATTGCATAAAGCAAACACAATTCCATTTAAAGGGACAGATAGGCACCGATACATTCCTAGTGGGAGATCTCAGTACCTCACTTTCACAAATGGATAGGTCAACCAAACAAAAAGTCAGATATACCAGAGTTGAGCTATACACACAGCAAATGGATTTACTAGATGGCTATAGGGTGTTTCATTCAACATCAGAATACACATTCTTGTTCATGGCCCACCATTTTTTTCCAAAAGAGATGATACTTTTAGCAAGCTTCATAAAGCAAGTTTCAGTAAATATAAAACAATTGAAACTATACCATGCATATTTTCATGTCATAATGGAATGAAACTAGAAATCAACTGCAGAAGAACCTGCAGAAACTACACAAATATGCAGGATAATATGGATAATATGTCTTGCATTATCCAATGGGTCGCAGAATAAATCAGGGAAAATACTTTAAAATTCTTAAAATCAAATGATAATGGAGACATAACATATCAGAATCTATGGGATACAATAAAAGCAGACCTAAGAGAGTAATTTAGGTATGATTGTCTATATTAGAAAAACTGATTAAAAATAAATGACTTAATTATATATCTCAAAGACCTGGGAAAATAAGAACAATCCAATCCAGAAGAAATAATAAAAATCACAGCAGAAGTGAATGAAATAAGACTAAAAAATGCAAAGAGTCAGTGAATCAAAGAGTTGCTTCTTTGGAAAGATGAATAAGATTAATAAACCTTTAGCCAAACTTAGTGAGAGAGAAGAACAAACGAATAAAATTGGAAGTGAAGACGGTGAAATTACAACAAATACCACTGAAACTACTTTGAAAACTTGTATTCCAAAAAACTCGACAATCTAGAAAAGTGGATACATTCTTTGACATATAAGATTTACCAAAATTGAACCAAAAAGATATAAAAAGCCTAAACTGGCCAATAACAGTCAAAAACTTGATGTAGTAATAAAAACTCTATCAGCCAAGAAGAGCCCAGGATCTGAGGAATTTACTGCCGAATTTTCCCGGACCTTTGGAAAAGAACTAGTGCCAGCACTATTCAAACTCTTTCACATAATCAGAAGGGAAAGAATGCTTTCAAACTCACTACTCCAATATCAAAAGCAGACAAGACATCAACAACAACACCAAGAAAAAGAAAACTTCAGGCCAATATTCTTGATGTAAAAGTTCTCCCTCAGATTCTTGCAAGCAGATTTTAACAACACATTATATAGATCATTCACCATGAGCATATTGGTTTCCTCCTTGGAATGCAAAGGTGATTCAATATTTGTAAATTAATAAGTGTAATACATCAAATGAGTAGAATTAAGGATAAAGAAGTCACAGGTCATTATTTCAGTAGCCACAGAAATAAAAAAAGACCTTTGATAAATCCAACATCCCTTGAAGATAAAAACTCTAAGGAGAATAGATCTAGAAGGATCCTATCTCAGAGTGATAAACATTCCTATATGACAAACTCACTAACAACATCATACATAATGATAAGAAGCTGAAAGCATTTATTCTGAAATCATGAATGAGGCAATGGTGTCTACTCACGTCACTCCTGTTCAATATAGTATTTGAAAGTTTAGCCAGAGTAACCAGGAAAAGGAAGAAATAAAAGGGATATGAATAGGAAAGAAAAACAATCGAATTATCTCTATTTTTAGATGGCATGATTCTTTACATAGAAGACTCAAAATGTCAAAGAAATTTAGATATGATAAATAAATTCAACAAAGTGACAGGATATAAAACCAGCATATGAAACTCAAGAGAATTCTTGTATACCAATAATGATCCTATTGAGAAAGAAATCAGAAAAAGATTTCATTCACAATCACTTCAAAAAACTAAGCACATAGGAATCAATTTAACCAAGGAAGTGAAATGCTTCCATAATAAAAATTACAAAACTCTAAAGCAGGAAATTGAAAAGGACAATAGAAAATAGAGAAACATTCTTAATTTGTGGGTTGGCAGAATATTAAAATGGCTACATTACCAGATGTGAGGTAATCTCTGTTAAAATACCAACATTCCTCACAGAACTAGAAGATGCTAAAGTTCATACGGAATCAGAAAAGACTCAGTAGCCAAAAAATATCCTGAGCAAGAAGAGCGAAGCTGGAGGCTTCCCTACATGGGATTTCAGGTTATATTACAAAGCTGTTGCACAGCTACCGTGCCAGCATAGTGGCACAACAGCGAAGGAGACAGCGGAATCAAAAGGAAGGCACAGGCAACACCACACATCTACAACCATTTCATGTTTGACAAAGGGGCTAAAAACACGCTGGAAAATGGCAGTCTTTCTCACAAGGGCCACCAGGAAAATTGGCTATCTGTTTGTGGAAGGTTGAAACTGGATTCTGATTTCTCACTCTGTAATAAAATCCAAAATCAGAATCTTAAATACATTGAGATTGCTGAAAAATTACCCAAGGGAAACACATGAAGCCATAGGCATAAGCAGATGTCCCATAGAACTCCAGTCGCAGGAGAAGATATCCAGACTCAACAAATGGAGAATGTTTGGGGCTGAGGGTTATGGGGGTGGGACAGGGAAGAGGTTATTGGGGGGAACCTGGGGAGGACCTGGAGTATGACCTAAGCTCTTTATGGTGGTGTGTTTGCATGTGGAATGTGGGTTCTGCAGTTTTGTGTATTGAGTGTGAGCCTGTCTTCGTGCTCAGATGTGTGATGTGTGGAAGATCCCTTCCCCCTCATACATTAGCTGTGTCCCATGGCAATGCCAAATTTGCCCCTCGCTGAGCTGGGGTCAGGTGGGTTGCGGCTCTAGAGCTGCCCTCAGCCTGTGATGCTGGGAGATGGGGATCAGGCCTTGGAGGCCCCATTTTTTGTCCCTAGTGTGTGTCTGGGGATGCTACCCTGTGGATTTCTTAGAAGCTGTTCTGGCAGGTTCCCCCACATGCCCTAGTGTGGCAGTGTGGGAGAGGCAGGCAGCAGTGCTGGAACAAGCACATGTGTGTGCATGTGTCTATGTGAGATGAGGCTATTCCATGCAAGAGTCCCTGCATGCCTGTCCCAGGCTGGCTCCTATGCTGTCTGAATGGGTTTCAGTCTTGTTTGGGGCTCACTTTGTGATCCCGACTGCCCTCCTCACCACAGAGGCCCAGCATGATCACGGGCCCCAACCCCAGGCTACCATCCTACATCCTCTGCCCGGCTGGTGCTGTAGGTAGGCCATGGGCCCAGTCTCTCACACATCTGTGTCAGGAAAATGAAGAGGACATGTGAGCTGCTGTTCCTTACATCTTTAAAGGAGGAACTCACGGCCTGGGGGTGAGTGTGAGACCCATCTCTTCTATGTGTGCTTTATCTCACACACCACACTACCCAAAAGATCCTAAGTCCCACTAGGCTCCAACAGCTGGATATGTGGTCACCAGGGCTAGATAACTGAGCACCCGGAAACATCTGGTGACAGCCCACACATCTGTGTCCCCCAGATGTTTGTCATCACACAGCAATATCTTTGAGAGCCTGGGAACAAAGCCTGCCCCTGCTTTCTGCCACTCACAAGCACTTGGGAACCCATAGAGAGCTGCTGAATGCTCCCCTCCCCCTACCCTGAGCCTTTGAGTTTAGCTCAGCCGCTTCCCAGCAGACCTTGCTGTAGTGGGCACATGGGGTGATAGCCCAACCAGGAAGACAGAAGGAAGGAAAGTGTATCTCAGGAAGACACGGCAAGCCCGGGACTCTGTTGGTGACCTGTGTGCTGCTCCAGTGCTAGTTAGAGCAAGGTTTCCCACCTGGAAGGGATGCATCATGAATACAAGGGAGGGTCTCCATGGCTATTTCAGTGTGAGTTTCAGAGCTTGTTGCCTGCTGTGTGGTGACGCTGGGTATTGTTTTAGGGATAAACCTGCCAGTACCTGGCTCCCACCAGCCTCTCTCGGTTGGAAATCAGTTCCTTGTTCTGCCTATCACTGCCGGTCTCTCCCTGCCTCCCTCCTCTGTCGTGTGGGAAGAGCTGAGCACTGATTTAAACCCATCGTGGGAACGGGTTCCCCTTGCCTGGGTCTTGCGAGCCTTTTTCTGTATCACCTGAGATTTTTCTAACTCATCTTATGTCTGGGCCAACCCTCTCATGGGTTGAGAAAATAACTTCTGATTTGTTCAGAGGTCAAAATGTTCGCAAGACAACAACAGGTGTTCATGGACCCTATGAGAACACACCCATTAGGGGTGAGGGCTGGGAAGCATGCAAGGGGCTTGGGTACTCACCTCTGACCCAACTCCCTCTCCCTGTTTCTTGATTAGGGGATGGAGCCTGGAGGGGCTGGGAGTTCCGCCTGTAAGAGACCAAAGACACTGGAGAAGGTGTGCGGTCTTGGGGCACGCTGTAACGTGTGGAGTCCTGAAGGAAGGAGGCCTTATGCCATCAGCTTTGAGCTCCTCTGTGCTGTTCTGAGTCAGAGCACCTTTTGGCAGATAGGATTGTGTGGCTCTTGCTCACCCAGGTACCTCTCACATCTAGAATAGTGCTGCTGGCGCTCAGCAACTTCTTTTGTTAATATGTTCACAGGAAGCTTTTGATCGCCTTCACGTGCTGGGCAATGGTGTTAGCTCTGAGACCCACCATGAAGCCATGAATCACAGGTGGCGCTTTTTGAGTGGGCAGTGGGAATGCATTCAGGAAAACAGGGAAGAATTTGCAGGTTTGACTCTGAGGGAGAGGCCAATGAGCTGAAGTACAGCGCAAGACAAAAAAGAAGACTTGAAGGGAAACAAATCGGGGTTCTCCAGAGAAACAGAGCCAGTAGGGTGTGTGTATGCCTATGCAAGTGTGTGTACACGTGTATGTAACCATGCATGTGTGAGTGTGTGGCGTATATGCATGCATAAGTGCATGTGTGCAGGGGAGAAGAGGAGCTGGCCCCATGGCGCAGAGGCCTGTGGGTCAGGCTGGGGGTGGGGGACAGGCCCCGCAGCTGGTCTTTCCCCTGGGCCTCAGCCTGCTAAGTCCTTCAGCTGCCTGGACGCCGCCAGGCCTCGCGACCAGCGCCGTCTGCTTCCCTCAAAGTCCACCGATTTCAACACTAATCTTATCTAAAAATACCTCCTGCCCTGTCCAGACCAGACACAGGCCCCATGGCCCAGCCAAGGGGACCCCAGACATCTGCCTTCCAGAGTGTGGCAGTGGCCCCTCTCTGCAAGATAGACAGGCTAGACTGTCCCATGTTTCCTCCCAGCAGTGGATGTGGCCTCAGCTTCTCTTCCCTCTGAGAAGTGACGGTTCCCTGGGACACTTCCCCTCTGGGCTGGGCAGCCCTGACTGGTACTAATGTCGTATGGCTCTGTGTCCATGTCCCTGGCACGAGTGCTCAGGCCCTGGGAGGCATGGGCACAGGCTTTGCTTAGAGGTGACAAAGGCTTGTAACTGCCATCACAGGCTGCCCAGAGCCTGCCCAAATAGCATAGTTGGTTATTTTGAGCAGTGTAAGCAGGACCCAGGTGGAAGCACAAGCTTGCAGACCACGGGGCTGTGCAGTCACCTGTTGTGACGAGGTGGGCTCAGTGGGGCTGACACCTGGCCCACTGACCCATTTTCCCCTGATTTCCGTGCAGAGTGTGGAAGTGGCCCAGCTTCTATCTCAGGACATGGCCTGAGATACCTTGGCCATCTGCCTTCCTAGGCTACTATGGATTTTAACACTTCATGTGACAAATACAGCAAGAAAACCCTGGTAGAGAGCCGAGTGAGGCTGGCTGTTGGCAGGACACACTGGCCTCCGAGATGTTATGGTCCTTCATGCTCACATCTGCCAAGGGGCTACTGCAGCTGAAAGAGAGCTCTCTTTCTCTGGCTGCAGGTCCCTGAGCCCCAGGGGTATTTGTCCTTGAGCATTGGTCAGTGGGGCTGTCCTTTGGGGTGGGGGCACAGCTCCAGGGCACCACTGCATCTGGGCAGTGGCTGCAGTGGACCCAGACCTTTCAGAACCCCCTGTTGTCTGCCCACCTTGAGGGTCTGGCTTTAAGAAAGTCCCTTTTTCTCCACGTGCTCCTCTCCTCTAACCGTAGGGCCTGGTCTCTCTTCTGCAGACTTCCTCCATTCCCTACGGCACTAACTCTGACCACAGTGGTGCTGTCCCTAAGTCCAACAGCTCCTCTTTGATGCTCTCTCTTGACCCTCGTAGCGCCTGATGTCACTGTCAACTCTTCTTCCCCACACTCTCCTGAAGCAGCTCTGTCTGCTGCATCTCAGAACTCCCTACATAGGGTGGGGCTACGGCCTGGGGCAGGGACCCCAGTGGGGAGCTGCGTTCATGAAGGACCCCACTGGGCCAAGGCCCTCATCGCCAATGCTGCTGTGGCCTGAACTTGTACCCACAGCACAAAGAGAGGCTCTGAATTTCCCACTGTCATCCAGGGGTCTTCCCACCTCAACCACACCAGGGAAGGGCTGTAGGTGTGTGTATGGGTCCTGCAATGTCCCATTCCCACTACAGGGAGCCTCCCCAGCCTTGGTCAGGGTCCAGGGAAGGGGCTGCTCAGATTCTGTGGCATCCTCCTGGGTCCAAGGAGGGGATGGAATGAACACCCTTGGTCCTGTACCCCAGTAGGGCAGTGGCTCTTGTGCCTTCCCACACCCACCTTCCTTGCCAGTGGCTGTACAGCCCCTTCCACCCACCTGTGTCCCCCAGGTTAGCTTGGTTTGCTTACTTCCCAGGCTGAGGTGTCCACCTGTTCTGTCCCTTCGGGAGGAATTACCAGGCCTCCATGCAACAGGCCACGCCAGCATGTTCAGAGTATTAACACTGGTATTGCTTGATGTCCAGGTTCAGGAACTCTAGATATGGTTAAGAATAATCAGTTGGGCTTCCTGGAAGATTTACAGCAAGAGGGGGTTTATTGAGAAAGCAGAGCTCTCTAGAAGTCAAGAGGGGTCTCCAGTGAGGGTCCCAAGAAAGTGAAGCTTTATAAAGCTTTTGCTCAGATGGCTTCAGGTATCACTTGTAGTGGGGGATGTAGAACAATGCAAGCCTACTAGTTTCCTGTGGGTTTCTACTAGACACCAGGAGGGGAAGGATAACCTTCCTGTCAGCTGCTTCTCCTTTATTGTTACCAGAGGAGCCAGCACCTTTACTGGGACCTTGACTTCACCTTGATTTCACCTCTGTTCCCATGGCCACTGGAACGCCCTGTCTTAGTTCTGCCTATCCATCCTAACCTATTCTCCTATCTATCAAGAGGCTGAGAGAACCCAGGGAACAAGAGATACCAATGGAACCAATCAGCTTCTGTGTTCCCTGTCCCCTTGGACCAGGCCAGGGGCCTGCCTTGCTCTCACACTCCACACTAGCTCAACCAAAAGGCTGTGACTTTCCAAGGTCTTGGGTTCCACCCTCTCTCTGGTTCCCCTGGTCCCTCATGCCACCGACTTCTGCTTATAGCATAGAAACTCTAATCATGTCACTCTTGTCTCAATGTCCATGTGTTAGCAGTAGTATGAGCAGATTTGGAGACAGAGGCTCCTCCAGCCCTGTGGCGTCCTGGCTGTGGGGTAGGCTACTTTTGGAGAGTGGGTTTACCAAACAGAGGACCTTGCTGTTTGGTTCCCACTCTCTTGTCTCCTGCACTGGAACAATTTAGCAAGAAGGCCCTGATCAGATTCTGGCCTCCATCCTGGAAGAAGCAAACTTTTCTTTATAGACCTCCAGTCTGTGGTTGTTATGGTTTGGATCTGGAACATCCCCCAAAGCATCATGTATTTGCATGCTGTGGGTAACCTATAGATTCTATATGCTGTTAAAAAGGTGGGGAGCTGGTTGGGAGAGGTGGATTCTAGTTGTATAGTAGAAGACAGGTGTATGCTGGATTATAGATTACAGGTGTGTGGTGGATTAGGGGTGTGTTGTGTCCCACTAGGCATGTGACCTGGAAGGAGTAGGTCACTGGGGCTTAAACCAAGAGGAGCACAACACTGAGGCTGGACCTGGAAGAGGTGGTTCACTTGGACATGACCTGGAAGGATGTGACCATTGGAGGGATTATGTCAGTTTGTTGAGATTAAGAGATGCCCAAGGAAGAGCTTTCAGGTGTGTGTAATTGATTTGTGGGCCAGGAAAGGAGAGAAGAACACCCACCCGGGGTGTGGGCTGTCCAACTGGCAGCTTGAACTATAAGAGGAAGGAAGAAGGAATATCGTTACAGCTTTTCCTGAAAAAAAAAAAAAAAAACCTCTGGCCTTCACTTCAGTCTCCAGCCATCAACTAACCCCTGCCTTCACATTGCACGTCTCCATCACAGCTTCACTCCAATCTCTGATCTTCACCTTGCTTTTTGGGCAACAATCCTGGCAGGTTTGCACCAGCTGTCCTGCTGTGTCAGACTGGTGTTCTCCCGGCCCAAGTCTGAGCAGCCACCAGACCCTCCAGCTCTTGCAGGTGCACGTGACCATTTTATACTATCCCTTCCCTCTGACTTGTAAGCCCTCAAAATAAATTTCCTTTATTTATATAAATTCTATTAACTCTACTTCTCTTAGAACCCTGACCAACACAGATTATGGTACCCAGAGTGAGGTCTCGAAAACCAGAATTGTAACAATGGTATTCTCTCAGGGTTTTAGTGGTTCCTGTGTTTCACTCTCTAGATTTATAAGACTTAAAGTTGATAGGATCTCTCTCTTCCTAATAATATAAGAAGAACTGGTAGTCCATGGTGTGAATTATTTAAATTAATACAGCAAGTGGATCCTTTTGATTACCCTAATTCTCTACTTGTAAGATGTGAGGTGTTTGGCGATACTGTGTATGATACATTTGAGTATTTTTGGAAAAATCAAAAATGTAAGTGATGCTGACTGGTTACTCTTAGCATCTTGGATAAACTAATGAAGGAAAGAAATGAGCCCCAGACACACATCAACAATTTAAACTCTTCTCAGCATGTCAACAGTATAATAAAAGAGAACAATGAGCTCGAAGGTTCAAATTCCTGGCTCCAGACGTGCATAAACAACTTGAAAGTTTCTAAGTGTGTTCTCAGGGAGAATTGTCTCTTCGTTAGCCATAGGTCAGAAGTTGCTGAAAATCAAGTTCAAGCCCTCATAGCAAGAGTAGCTGAATTATAGTGTGAGACCAATGCTCAGTCTTGAAGGGTATCTGCAGTTACTGTGAGGGTGCTGATTGGGAAAGACTGGGATCCTGTTAATTGGGATTGAAATGCGTTGTAGGAGCGGGAAGATGGTGAAAAAGTCATAAATTCTGAAGGGATTATTTTTCTAGAAGATGGTCTCTCCCCACCCTCAGCAGCTCCATTATCCCCAACCTTGCATCTGTGGTGTTGGCTCCTCCTCTTGTACTTGATGTCGCTGCAAAAACGTCACTCCGGCCTTGAAGAGAGTAAGAGATAGTTCATTCTGAAGCTAAATATGAGTGATACAGGCCCAGGAACATGAACTTAGGTTTCCTCAAATAACAAGTTCCAAAGAGCAGCAGTTACAATAATAACATATATAATTACAGAGCAGAAGAAAGTCATAAGTCAAAGTACCTTTTGAAAACATTGACGTAAGCATGAGTTAGGCAGGTCACCTGAAGTGGGGACATCTCTGTTGTAAGCCTTAGACGTTATCTAAGACCATTCTTAGCTCTCAGGTTGGTGGAAAGCTAAGGATTCTGCCTTTACATTTTAAAAGGATACATAGCAATTACAAGAATGTTCCTCTTCTTTTTTTCTTTTTTTGAGACAGGGTCTCATTCTGTAGCCCAGGCTGGCCGTGGGCTCAGAACAATCTGCCTGCGTCAGCCTCCCAAGCGCTGGGATTACAACTTTAACCACTGTGCCATTCCTCCAGTCCCTACAGAAATGTTATATATCAAAGGACTTATCATAGGATGTTAAGTCAGACATAGAGAAGGAAATAGATTCGGCCATGAAAAAGACCAAGGTAGCCCATAATTGTCTCTGGCTAATGCAAAGCATCACAGTCTATCCAGAATCCAATTAATTAATTCCAATTTAAGTTCTTCTCAGCATGCCAATGGTGTGATAAAAGAGAACAATGAGCTCAAGGGTTCAAATTCCTGGCTCCAGAGGAAGGTTATTTTCAGGGAACGTAACTTAATCAGTTTCCCCCTGTTAGCCAGACATTACATCTTGTGCATGAAGGGGCCAAATTTTTATGTCCTTTATTACTAAGGAGTTACAAACTTAAAGTCTGACAAAGACGAGGCTGGTCAGTAGGCAGGAAGATGGTCTTCAGGAGAGAGAAAGGAAGAGCTGGCAAAAAGACCAAGGAAGAAGGCCCTGGGTTACATCAATCCTATTTGCTATCATAATTCAGGTCTTAATTTATTATTATTATTTTGTTGTCCTCTGTTTCTGACATAACATTTACATGTTATATATAATAGTTCTATAATATCTAAATTTGGAATATTTAAGAACACCATCTGGTCTAATGATGTGAAGGTAGCACTTGAGGGAAAGAGACCTCACATCCAGCCAAAAAAAAAAATCCTCTCCGTGTATCATATATGTTAACCAGACTGATTTTGTTTTCCTTCATATTTACAATTATTTGTACTCAGTGAGATATCTGGTATTTGAAGGATCTGGATACTTCATTATTATTTAGTTTAACTTTGTTTTGGTTAGTTTGATTTTATGACTATAACCTTACATAGGGTGGCTAGCTCTAATTTTAGGAAAACATTGACCTTTAAACTCTAAATTAAAAACAAATTCTGATTCACTGTTTAGGGGTTATGTCAGATTTCAGTTTGGGGAAGTAGGTGGACAGTCAGATTATAGAGAGAAATCAAGTGGAAATATAATATTATACAGAAGTGGACACAAAGAGTTTTTGTGGTTGTAACCAAATCTTATTGTTGATTTTAGTAGAGAGGAAGATGGAACTCAGTGGGAGTCAATTAGAATATATCAATTTTGATCCCAGGTAACTGTATTACAGAATACCTTGAAGGCTCACTTAATTAAAAAATGTGGGCTCTTGAAATGTAAAGTCTTAGTGACAACTAACCCTTTTAGATATTATCTACATTAACATTGTTAATAATCCTTGCTGAGTTAAAGTAAGGTTCTTTTTTCATTTATGAATCTGGGAATAGTTTTAATAGTTTGTCTTATTTTATTTAATAAATTTTTGTAATATATAGTGTGAATTTAACCTGTTCTAAAAGGCTTTTTTTTTTTTGGTGCCTATATTTTTAGTAAGATCCCCTTTTACTCCAGCATTTGGCCAAATTTTTATTAATTTACCATAAATATTATTGTCATTGGAGACTAATAGCTTTTGTATTATTTGGATCAAAAGTATCAGCCTAAAATATTTGAGTATCCCATACACAGTTAAAAGATATGAGTTAATCTGAGGTCACAATTTTTCATCTCTAATATCAATGTTAGTGCAATAAAAATACAGTAAAAATATTTTTTAAAAGGTAGATTTAAATTAAGGTTTCAACAGCCTAAAACCTGGAGTTATTATAATATACATATTTTTAAATCTAAATTATATTAAATGATGATGGAACACTTTTCCTGGAGGTAACAAAAACATGATTAACAAAAGGGAGGGCATAACATTATTAAAAATTTTAAGATCAACATTATTTTTGCTAACTAAGGAAATATACCAAGTTTTAAATTACTATAAAAAATTTTTCAAAATATATGTGGAAAGCGTTAGAGTTTTGAATTTGCTTACTTACGTTTTTAATCAAGGATGCTGCGGGAGTTGAACGTCAGCCTTTATAAAGCCCACCTGGATGTGTCCTCTGGAAGAGTCAGTACACACTTGATTGTTGAGCACCTGTTGGGCAGAGCTGCACCTAAGAAGTGTGGACGCTAAGAATTTAGTTCTTTGATCATACATGTTTTCTGAGTGACCAGCAAAGTCAAATTGTTGGCAAAAGGGGGAAGTCATCACATCCTTGGCTCCTTCAAGCTGAACAGTGGTATTCTAAGGGCACGATGAGTTTGCTGATTTATCAGAGGTTGTGGCTTGTATTGAATTTGGGTGTAAAGCGAAGGGTAGCTTGCAAAGGGTGGAAGATCAAGAATTTCTCTAAACAGTCCTGGAAATTCTTTTCTAGCCATAATATAATTATGGATTTTTGGAACCTAAAAAACACAACCTTCACAAGGCAATTGAGTAGACATTAATTAAAATATAGGGGCTGGTGGAATGGCTCAGTGGCTAAAGTTCTTGCCTAGCAAGTGGTAAGTCAAGCGCTAAGTACCCAGGTTTGATTCCCCACTACTTCATAAACTGGGCGTCGTGGCACAAGCTTGTAATCCCAGCACTCAGGAGGCTGAGAAAGGAGGATTGCCATGAGTGCAAGGTTAGCCTGTGCTCCATAATGAGTTCAGGACCAGCTTGGGCCACATAGCGAGACTCTGTCTCAAATAATAATAATAATACAATACAATCAAAACTAGAGAAGAGTAAGGATCCTCTTACTTTTGAACAATTAAAATTTGGATTTTAATCTGGAAAGTTCATTAGGCTATACTCCCATAGATTTAGACTAAATTATAATGTTGTATAAAAACTCCTATTACCTCTGGCTAAGGAAGGTGAGAGATATTAACAGTTCTTAGGCTCAGTTTACTTGGACTCCATTGATCAAATTTAATTTTATTTGTACTGTAGTTTATGATTACCACCTTAAGACTTTGGATTAGAACATCTGTTAGAAGCTGGAGAAAAAGACAGCAAAATTTAAACCAAAATTGGCCAAAGCAAAGGCAGTTTATAACACCTTTGAACTATATCTATGACATTTATCTTAATAGTATGGCTGATAAACTAGAACCAATGAGTCCTTTGTTTATAAATATAATAGGTATATATATATATATATATATATATATATATATATATATATATATATGATGTGTACATGTGTGTATATTTGGTGGACAAAATATTTAACCTTAATTTTCCCTTTTATCCTATTACTAAAAATATTCTTATATCTATATCTTTTTATATCTATCTCCTCCTCTACTTGTTAGTTACTTCAATGTAGTGTTAAAAGGCATAATCAACGCAGGTGTTAAAGCATGTAACTTATTTAAGATTAACCATTGCAGCTTAAGTACATCTTTAGAAATTAGTGTGTCCAACAGAACCGAAAGACTTTTAACATAGCAAGCAAGAATAATGCCTGTTTTACCAGGAAGGACATTTGTTTTCCTTTGACCTTTGACAATCAAGTAGCTATAATACTTTCATCTTTATGGCATCAATACCTATTGCCTTGTTAGTTACTTAAAAGCCAGTAAAATACAAAAATTTGTCAGAAGTAAAAATTTTTTGAACTTTTCTATACCCTAAGTGTTAAACAAACTATTGACAAATTTTACAACACGAGAATATTTAAATTTTTTACAGTACTGTGAATGACCTTTATTTAGTCGTTTTTGTCTACAACTGAAACTCTGGGAATTCAACAATTAACATCTTTGCCCGTGAGCTTCTTACAGACAGCAGGAAACGTCCCCGTTGCACCCCGCGTTGTTCTGCGGGGCCTTGTCCACATGCACCCCAGGAACCCGCCGCGCCAGCTTGGCCCGGGACGGCGTCGTGCACAGCTGCCAGCCTGCGGCCTCTCGCACACTTCGGCTTATCTTTTGCGCGGCTTTTTCGAGTTGGCTTGGGCAGAATTCTCTTCTGAGCAGTGAACGCCCCATGCTTCCCGCTGAACTGTTTGTCCAGTGCCTGCACTAGCCGGACCTGGATTTTCTGGAAGGATTTCAGCTGAGGAACGAGGACGAAAATGCTAATGGCTTTCCAACCCCGCCAGGCAGCTTCGATCTCCTGGGCCACCGCGCTGCTCAGCTCCAGCGGCTGAGCCTGGAGCTCCGAGTTCACTTCCGGTTCCAGCAGCCTGCGAGATCTCGGGCTCACCTCATCCGGTTTCTCGCCTTTGGGATTCATGATTTGGGCGCTGGTGCTGAACACAGCGTAATCCTTAAAGAACGCCAGCTTGGGAAGAACTAAAGATATATTTTTTAAAATTTAGGTCCTTTTGTGATCGAAGTCTGCCAGCAAGGGAAAAGCAGCTGACTAAGAACATTGTCATTTTAGTGTATGATAAATTTAAGAAAGCAAACTTAAACCTCTGTGTATCTTCAGATTTTTGAAAATGCATTTACTAGTCCCAGTTTTGAGCCTCTAGAATTTACAAAGGCTTAGACTTAGCAGCTGATAACTCAGATGTCGTCGCATAATATCTGTAAGTATTAATTTTATAGTTAGATTTTTGATTGGTTAACCAGTGGTATTTTAAGACATTTTACCTTTTGTTTTTATCAACCTACTTAAATTTGTACCCTCAAAGGTATTTATTTATAAGTTTATGAATACCTGAGCCTAATAGTTTTAAAAGCTAAAATACATATACAAACAGGACAAACATGACACATAACATAGACAATGCAATGACTTAAGCTTAAGCTTTTGTCTTTTTAATTAACCAATTAATGAGTGGTTTTATATTTTAAAATTAATTTGGTACTATTTAGGCAATTTGTAGACATGAAGTGTATAATACAAATGCACACATTGTCACTCAGACTTTGACGATAGATTTATGATCTTTGTCAGTTGAACAATTAAATCTATTTTATTAGATATTTAAAACCCAATAAAATTTAGTGAAGAACACAAAAGAAAATGTTTAATAAAGGCAAGACGACTCTTTTTTGCCCGCTCCTACCCCTCCCAAGACTACTCTTTTTTTAAAGTTAGTTTTACCGTGAGGATTATTAAGAACTTATCAATAAATTAAGCCTTGTTATAAGTTGAACTCTGGTACATTATTGTAAGTTTGAAGTGAAGAACATATAGATTTTTAGCAAAAGGTCTTTAGCACTTTATAATAATGCAAGTGTTTTATTTAACTTAAATAAATACCTTTTTAGCTTTTGTAAATGGCCAAACCACTTAAAGGTAGCCAACCCTTTAAATTTATTATTTTCGTATAGGGTCTCACTTGCCTAGGTTGCCTTTAAACTCATGGTAATTTGTTTTTTGCTCGTTTTCACCTTCCTAGTGCTGGAATTACAGGCCTGCATCACCACACTCAGCTGACATTTATGTGGTCCTAGGAAATCAACACGGGGCCTTGCTCTTTCTAGGCGAGCATTCCAACAGCTGATCTAGCCCCTAGGCAAGTGTTTTAACCACTGAGTTGCATTCCAGCCCATGAATAATTTTATTTTTGCCTCTGAGACAAAAATTATCACTGACTATAAATAGATCCATTTATATATGTATAATTTTAGTTCAATAACTTATTTTAGGTAATATTGTTTAATATATATATATATATCAGATATATATATATATATATATATATATATATATATATATATATATCAGAGGAGGACAAAGGGAGTTGGAGAAATTACCTGTGTATCAAAAATTAAAGCCAATTAAATTTTATGCAGGTGTAGTTTTTAATAATTTTCATTTAGTGGTTCTCTGTGCTTGAGGCTAATTGCTTAAACACAGATTAACAGACAAACAGATAAAACACATAATTGGAGTGTACTCTTTTAGATGTATTGGCCAAGTTACAATAATTTTTCTGATAGTTTTTTATGTTTTTAGATTTCAATTAAATTATGCTATCATTGTTCTTTTAGAACTACTAGTTTTTGTGTGAAAAAAAAATCACCAATTTTGGAACCAAAGTTTCCCCCACTGAGGGAACTGTAGAGCTAAATTGTCTTTAGTTAGACATTTTTTTCAATTATTTTCAAGTTGAACTTCATAATCATCAAACATGAAGCTAGCTGGAGATGGTGGTGTTACATGGTAGTTTGTCTCCATGCATTTTTCTCCTTCCCACTGTTTTTCTTTTCCATTTTCATGAGAATTGTAAACTGTTCCATGCTATTAAAGGATATGTGTTTTAGATCATTTTATGTGCTGCTTTTTGGAAGTATCTCTCTTAGGTATTACCTTAAAATTGGGTTCTCCTACATGTGTCTTAGGTTTGTCCTGCATGCGACTCAAGACATTGAGTGACCAATTTTTTATATGTGTCTTCCCAGCTGAGCCAATAAGTTCCTTCTAACCTGGGAAGAGGGTATGTTATTGTAATTCCCTAGGGGGGCCATTGCATATCATGGAATATATTCCCCTAACACCTTTGCTCTGATGAGCTTAAGGGAACCATGCCTTTTCTCTCCAGTGTCTTCTCAAACACTCATAACTTTTTTTCCTAACCTGTGAGTAGTTGCAATATACAAGATTGCTGCAGGGAAACAGAATCACCTACTAAGAAAACGATAGGAGACAAAGGCCAGTTACTAATTATCAAAGCGATGCTTTAAAAATAAAGCAAATATAAAGCTAGTGGCTGAAGCCAAATACCTATATACATCTTAAAGCATAAAAAAAGAAAAAGAAACCAAATCAAACTGTATAGTCAGAAAATTAGGAAGCTAAAAATAGAATCATCAGACAAAATGCTTTCAAAGTAAACATCAGAGGATATCTTAAAGCAAAATGTGAAAGCAAAACAAACAAGGTTTTCCAAACAGATTGGATCCTACATGAAACCAGCTTAGAACAGACCCGAGATGCTCAACCTAACACATGAAAGGTCCATGGACAAGAAGGAAAACTTACCAGGCCCATCTGAGGAGGCAAAACCAATGGTAGAACACAAACAACTCTAAATGCTGGTACCAGGTACCTGGATGGCTCCTCTGATGAAGAGTGGTTAGTTTTCTTGGGGTCCCATGTTGCGTATCAAAACTGTCAACACAAAAAAATCATTTTACCTTAATAAGAATAAAAGATAGCTTATTCTGAAGCCAAATGTAAGTGACCTAGGCCCAAGGATACGAATTTAGGTTTCTCCAACTAACATGCTTCAAAGAGTAACTGTTGCATGCAGTATTCATAGCTATAGAATAGAATAAAGTCATAAGTCAAAGCACCTTGTGAAAACATTCTTGGGAACACCAATTAGGCAGGTCACCCTGAAGCAGGAAAAGTTCTGCTATAGGTCTCAAATATTATCTGAGACTATTCAAGTTGGTGGAAAACTAGGAGTTCTGCTTTTACATTTTAAAAGGGTCACTTAGTAATTACAGGAATGTTACTTATGAAAGGGTTTATCACAGGATGTTAAGTCAGACACAGAGGAGGGAATAGATGCAAAAGGGCCATGAAAAAGGGCCAGGATCGCCCATGGTCGTCTGGCTTATGCAGAGGATCCCAGTCTCGCCATAGATTCTCCCGAGTCCAGTAAGGTCATCACAGTAGGCTCCTTGTGTGGGAGGCTATTTTCAGGGAACTTCAGTTACTACTGAAAAAAACCAATCCCATATTACCTACAGAAACTGTAACCACACTCCCTGAGGCAATTACCAAACAAAACAATGCTGATGCTCCTCAGGACCTGACCTTATGTTGTGGTTAGGATCTGGAGTGTCCCCCAAAAGTCTCATGTATTATAATGTTATGGATTGTCTATGGAGCCATGTAATGTTGGTGGATTGGGGCCTGGTCTGGAGGGGTGGATTGCAGTTGTTGGGATTAGGGGTGTGTGAGTTAAGACTAAAGGCGTGTGAGTTAAGACAAAAGGTGTATAGTGGCCACACCTTCCATACCCGGATGCAGGAGAGACTAAGACTGGGACTTGGACTAGTCTCAGTTAGTCTCAACTTGCCTGTCTGTGTGTGATGTCCTGAGAAGCTGCCTCCACCTCTCTGTCTGCCACGTACTTCAATTGCTGCCTGCCGCCCCTGAATGGACTGTGACCATCTGAAACTGTGAGCTAAAATAAACCTTTCCTTTCCTAAATTTGTGTGTATCAGGTATTGAGTCACAGCAATGAAAAAGTAACTGAGACACCTTACTAGGCCTGTAATCAGGCTCAAGTCTCAGAAAGCCCCTGGAGATGAGGTTCATAATGAAACTCATGATATGAGTATGATACATTCCCAAGGGACTTCTTCATTTTTCTAATTCTTATAAGTAGAGATCTGGGGAACAGGTTTGGAAATGGATTTTTAAGAGTGTGGGAGACAGTGGTGGAAGAAATAATATACCTGTATCAGGCTGAGTTTCTTGATCTGGTCCCATTGAGCAGAAATTCTGGATTTAATGTTGCAGTTTGTGATGATAAAAGAAATACTAAGTTTTTTGATTGGTCGGCAGAAATATGGACTTAAAGGTGGCCCACTGTGGGTAAGCTGAAGATACTTGACATTCTTTGGTTTATTGTTGGAGAGGGTATTCAAAGGCTTAGGGAAATGAAAGTGCTGGAGCAGATCTACCAGATGAAATCAACTCCTCCGCACTGTGAGGGTTTAGAGCAGGTAGCCCTTATGATTCCCTTAAGAAACTGATTGGTGAGATGAGCCCCAGCATCTTTGAAGTGCTCTGTCATCACTCCTCTCTTAGAGAGGGAATGGCAGCTATCCAACTGGGACAGTTAAAAACTGTGGGTTTGATTGGGTCTTGGAGTACCAGGGGCCAAATGGCAACACTAAGTCACCAAAGGCAAGGTGGATGTACTTATTGTAATATACAGCAGAGGCAAAGCATTGATCAGAATGACCTGATATGTGCGGACCTCTGGCATTGGTTAATCAGTCAGAGTATACTCAAAAGTGAAATAGATGGAAGTCTACTAAATTTTATCAGATTTATATAGGAATAAAATTTCTAGGGAAACTCAACAAAATTCTACTTCAAATAGCAGCAGCAGAGAAACACATCCCCTCGATACATTTCAAGACTTGAGCCAGTTTACAGGCTCAGTACCCCTTGAATGAAGTGGAGGCCAGGTCCCCTTGAGGAAGGACCTTGATGTACTACCAAAGAGTTATACTGTCAATGTTTCTCCCATTCTTTCCCAAAGGAACCTATGGCCATTTACCAGAGTAATTGTACATAGGGAAAAGGGAAATTATCAGACATTTCAGGGACTACTGGATACTAGTTCCGAACTAACACTAATTCCAGGAGATTCAAAATATCATTATGGGCCTCCAGTTAAAGTAGCAGTCTATAGATGTCATGTGATTATTAGCCAAAGCCTGACTCATGTTGGGTCCCAAAGATCCCCAAGTTCATTCTGTAGTCATTTCTTATATGACAAGTTCCAGTTCCAGAATGCATGTACTTAGTATTTGTAGAATCTCCATATTGATTCCCTAACCTGTGGTGTGAGTGCTGTTATGGTGGAGAAGGCCAAATGGAAGCTAGTGGAGTTGCCTCTATCAAAGGAAATAGAAAATCAAAAACAATATTGTATCCCTCAGGGGACTGCAGAGATTAGTGCCACCAACAAGGACTTGAAGGATGCAGGGATGGTGGTTCTTTCCATATTCCTATTCAACTCTCCTATCTCCTAGTGCAGAAGACAGCTGGATATTGGAGGATGATGGTGGATTATCATGAACTTAGTTAAGTGGCAACTCCAGTGGCAGCTGCTGTCTGTAACAGGTGTGGTTTCCTTATTTGAACAGATTACCTGGTACCTGATATTGATTTAGCTAATGCCTTTTTCTCCATACGCATTCAGAAGAACCACCAGAAGAAATTTGTTTGCTTTTAGCTGGCAAGGTCAACAGTGTACCTTTACTGTGCTGCCTCAGGGGTGTATCACCTCTCCATTCCTATGTCACAACTTATTTCATAGGGATCTGGGTTGATGTGCTCTTCCACAGGGTATACCACTGCTCCACTGCATTGATGACATTATGCTAACTGGACCTTGTGAACTAGAGGCAGCAACTACTCTAGATATGTTGGTGAATCATTTGCCTATCAGAGAATGGGAAGTCAATCTCACTAAAACTCAGAGGCTCACCTCTCAGCACAGTGGTATGGAGCATGTAAAGATATTTCTCCTAAGGTGAAGGATAAGTTATTGCATCTTGCTCCTTCTATATCAAAGAAAGAGGCACAACACTTCGTGGGCCTATTTGGATTTTACAGATAACATTGTCCTCACTTGAGTGTATTACTCTGGCCTATTTACTGAGTGACTTGGAAAGCTGCTGCCTTTGAGTGGGGCCCAGAATAAGAGAAGGCTCTGCAAGAGTTCTGGGCTGCTGTACAGGCTGCTCTGCCACTTAGGCCATATGATCCACAAATCCAATTGTACTTGAGGTGCCTGTGGCAGAAAGGGATGCTGCTTGCAGCCTCTGGCAGGCCCACATAGGGAATCACAGTGAAGACCCTTGGGATTTTGGAGCAAGGCCATGTCATTACCTGCAGATAACTACTCTCCCTTTAAGAAATAGCTTCTTGCATACTACTAGGAAACTGAATGTTGGACCATGAGACACCAAGTTAGCAGCTGGCCACTTATAAACTGAGTGCTATCTGATCCTCCAAGTCCATAAAGCTGTGGCCCCATCATATGACTCTACCATTTTCTAGCCACTCACCTAGGAATGGACTTGTTGTAGGTCAGAATTAAGAGACCACCAAATTCCAATTTAAAAGCCCACCATATATCAGTAAGGCAAGGTAAGGATCTTTATTTAATGGCTGAGATGTTATCATGACCAGTGTTCTAGCTGTCTCTGGACTCTGGGTGAATCTTTAGAGAGCAGCCCCAAGCAAGTTTTACACAACTTGTGATTACATAGAAGATTTTACATCATTACATACATCATACATAGGGACCAATCATAACCCAACACCTACACATCGTTCTTGGCTGACTGTTCTGGGCACAAAATATGTGACTCTCACAAAATATGTGACTCTTCGCAGGCTGCCATGGAGGCAAGGAAGGGGGTAGAGGTTAAGCCTGTGTCCTTGTCACAAGATTCCAGAGTCATCCTGATAAGTGCACAAGCAAGGCTCCAAGGCTAGGCAGGCGTCCTCACAAGATGAACTCACAGCAGACTGACTTATAAATTTTAGCTTACACAGTAAACTCTAATTCACACTGCAAACACATAACCTGAATAGCATAATCACCACAAAATAGAGTTACTTTAAAATATTGACAGTCTGAGTTATATCATTGCACAGCTTGGTTACAGAAAGTTACAAAATTACAAAAGTATACTTAGTGTTGGATTTTTAGTACACTGTCACAGTCTGTGACTTTCTGAAACTGTAAGCTATAATAAATCTTTCTTCCTTAAGCCCTGGATGTTGGGTATTGAGTCACAGTGATGAGAAAGTAACTAAGACAGAAATTGGTACCAGAGAAGTGGGGTCCTTACTGTGCTTTACTTCACCATGTGGTTTGGAAGCCTTTCAAACCAGTTTGTGGGAGGAGTTTGGAACGGTTTGAGGATGCCAGCTAGAGAAGCCTTGGAGTGCTCTGAGTTGAGCTTGATGGGAGAGTCTGGTCAGAGGTCAGAAGACTGGAATGCTGATAGAAATGCCGATTAGAAAGGCCAAGCTCAAAAGTTTCAAATGGGAAGGAGGACTGTATCACCAAATGGCCTAAAGCCCACATGTGCTATGCTCTGCAGAAGGGCATTTCGCCCTTATCCAGAGACTTTGCCTGAAACTGAGATTAAGGGCAGTGGACTGCTTATTCTGGTGGAGACAATCTCAAATCAGATTGATATTCAAACTGTTACATGACTGCTGTTTGCAGCTTTTAGCCAGCTCTGTGGTGAAAGACAGGGTAAAATAGTAGAGAAAAATCATATAGAAGGTTTGCGGTGCCAGGTCAAAATGGCCTGCAGTGGTGGGGCCAAAGAGCACAGGGGGGAAGGCGCCTGGAGGGCATCTCCAAAGTCAGCAAGACCCCTCCCTTCACCAGCTCAAGGGTGGAAAGGCAAAAGGCTTTCCTCTGAGAAGTGTACTGCAGGGCCAAAAGAAAAAATGTCTTTTAGAGTTCAGAGGCCTGGAGTTCAACCATCTAAGAACTCCTTGGAGACTTCACCATTTGTTCAAGGGGGCCAGGCTAATGCTCAAGCCAGTGGCACACCTTGTCAACATCCAAGCCATCCTGGCTCTGTAGGCTTACAGAGTGTTAGAAATGTGGGCTTCCGCCAAGATTTCAGAGGAAGGCCTTGGAGGCCAGGCAGTGTCCCCGTGGGAGGGAAGTATGTGAAGTTGTAAAGGAGAAGGCAAGGTGCCGTGGAGAACCCAGAAATGAGAAGCCAGGAGCACAGATCATCTGTTGAAAGAAAGTTGCTGGTGGAGAGCAGGTTCAGCCCAAAGCTGAAAAGATGGAAATCGCTGCCTGCCACAGTACTGCAGGGGAGCGGCCACCCAAACTTTTTGGAATGCTTATCTTGCCAGGTGCTGGACCTGAGACTATAGTATTTAACCCTTGCCCTCTGGATTTAAGGATTGTTTTGGTCCTATTGCCTTTTATCCTCCTGTTCCTCCCTTTTGGAATGGAAATGTTTACCCTCTGCCATTTTGTGTTGGAAGTGCTTAACTCTTTAGTTTTAACAGGAGCTCACAGCTGAGTTTGCCTTGAGTCTCAGAGAAGATTTTGGACTTGGACTTTTTAGCAGTGCTGGAACTATTGGGACTGTGGTAAGTCTTGGGAAAGGACTAATTTACATTTTGCTTAAAGAGGCGGCCATGAGTCTTTTGGAGGCCAGAGGTGGAATGTGGTGTTTGGCTCTGGAGTGTCCCCCAAAAGCCTCATTTTCCTACAGATATTGCCTAGGGCTGGGAGGCAGGGCCTAGCTGGAAGGGACGGGTGCTTGGGGTTTGACGAGGGAGGGGCATGTGTGGGTTCTGCCCAGTCACTGTCTGTTCCATGATGCTGTGAGGATGTCTGTCTCCTGGGCAGCTGTAGCTCTAGCTGCAGCCCTGTCATGTGATTCCACCATTTTCCAGCTGCCCACCTGGGAATGAATTGTGACTTTCTGAAATTGTAAGCTATAATAAATCTTTCCTTCCTAAGTTGTGGATGTCAGGTATTGAGTCACAGAGATGAAGCGGTAACTAAGACAGTGATCAGCCTGCAACCTGATGGCCACTTGAATATATGAGACCACTTCCATCATGGAAAGAATAGCGTTTTGACCTTATGAGAATGATACTTACTTTGGTTATGGATTTGCTTTCCTGCACATAATGCTTCTTCCAGAACTACCATTCATGGCCTTACAGAGTGCTTCATCCACCATTATGGTATTCCAAACTGCATTGCTTCTAAACAAGGAAGACGTTTCGCATCCAAAGAAGTGTAGTGGTGGTCTCTTGCTCATACAATTCACTGACCTTACCATGCTCCCTGCCATCCAGAATTAGCTGGATTGATAGAAAGGTGAAATGGCCTTTTAAAGATGTATTTAACAACAAAAGCTAAAATGTGGAAGACATCAAAATACCCATCAACAAACCAATGGATATATAAATTGCAGCATATGTACACAATGGAGTACTATTCATCTACACAGACAGATAGTTTTGAGGCCTTTGTAGGTAAATGGATGTGACTTGAGATCATCATGCTCAGTGAACTGAATCAGATGCAGAAGGTTAAATATGACGTGGTTTCTCTAATATGAGAAATCCAGAATACAGTCACTTTGTAGAACTAAATGAGGATGGGGGGATAATGGGAACTAATGGGGAGGGGAAGACTTGAGGGGGCCAAAAAGGGAGAGGGGAAGCATTTGTAATTTTGACATGATATAGATGTGCACAAAATGCTTAAGTTTAGTGTAAACATTATGTATCACACATATACATGTCAATAAAATGTATATATACATTTATGTGTGTGTGTGTGTGTGTGTATTAACCATTACAGAAAGGCTAAAAAATGATATTATAGTTCTAGCTAGGTTGGGTACTGAGGCATATTGTGGTTTGGCTCTGGAATGTCCCCCAAAAGTCTCATGTATTATAATGTTAGGGATTGTCTATGGAACCATGTTCTGTTGGTAGATTGGGGCGTAGTCTGGAGGGGTAGATTACAGGCATGTAAGTTAAGATTTAAGGTAAGTTGGGATTAATAGTGTGTAGTGACCACACCTTATACACCTGGATGCAGGAGGGGCCAATCACTGGGTGGAGACCTGGAAGGATATATAAGCTGCCTTCCTTGGACTAGGACTGGTCTCAATTAGTCTCTACTTGTCTTCCTGTTTATGATGTCGTGAGGAGCTGCCCCCACCTCTGCCTGTCCCATGTACTTTGAATGTTGTTGGCCACCCCTGAATGGACTGTGACCTTTTGAAACTGTGAGCTAAAATAAACCTTTCCTCCCCTAAATTTGTGGATGTCAGGTACTGAGTCACAGCAACAAAAAAGTAACTAAGACAGAAATGCACAACTCTGTAATGCCTTGCAGAGTTGGGTCAAGGTTATTCAAAAGGCTGTATATGTCTTTTGTTTTATGGTGTCTCTTTTTTTCTAGGTACGTGCTGTACCACTGAGCTACATCTTCAGCTATATATGTCTGGAATCAGCAACCAATATACGACATTGTTTCTCTGACACCCAGATTTCACTGGTCCAGGAACTCAGGGATGGATATAGGAATGGTGCCACTCACCATCACTCCTGGTGACTAACTAAAAAATTTTGTGCTTCCTGTTCCTGCAACCTTCTATTCTGGCCTAGAAGTCTCAGGTCCAGAAGAACAATGGCTAGTACCATGAAGCACAATAACAACTCAATTAACTAAAAGTTAAGACTTCCCCCTGATCTATTTAGCCTCCTTGTGCCATTGAGCCAACAAGCTAAAAAGGGAGTTAGAGTATTGGCAGGACGATTGATGCAGTTTTCCAATGGGACATTGGACAAGTACTCCATAACGGAGTTAAGGAGGAATATGCATTGTGGGGGAGGAATTTATCATGTTTCTGTTTGGATATACTTTAGTTGTGTTATGTCAGGCATAATTAGAAATTTGGCTGTCGCGTTAGGAAATTAAGTGTGTATTAAGGAGATGTATCTGGTTGTCAAGTTGACAAGAGATTGCGACCCTTGGAGGGATTATGTCAATTTGTTGAGATTAAGAGATGCCCAGGGAAGAGCTTTCAGGTGTGTGGTGTGTGTAATTGATTTGTGGGCCAGGAAAGGAGAGAAGAACACCCACCGGGGTGTGGGCTGTCCAACTGGCAGCTTGAACTAAATAAGAGGAAGGAAGAAGGAATATCGTTACAGCTTTTCCTGGGGGTGGGGGGGAACCCTCTGGCCCTGACTTTCGTCTCCAGACATCAGCTAACCCCTGCCTTCACATTCCAGCACAGCTTCACTCCGGTCTCTGATCTTCACCTTGCTTTTTGGCAATGATTGTGGCAGGTTTGTGCCAGCTGTCCTGCGGTGTCAGGCTGGTGTTCTGGCCCCAGTCTGAGCAGCCACCAGACCCTCCAGCTCTTGTAGGTGCATGTGGCCATTTTATACTATCCCTCCCCTCTGACTTGTAAACCCTCAAAATAAGTCCCCTTTAATTCTATAAAGTCTATTGACTATGCCTCTCTCAGAACCCTAACAAATACAAAGGGTATATGCTAGTTCTGTCCTTCCTCACATGGCTTCCGTCTGCCATGCCGTGAACAGCTAAGCCTCTGTCTTGTGCCTCCACCACTACCAGTTGCCATGAATGGGTTGTGACCTTCTCAAACTATGAGTCAAAACAAATCTTTCCTCTATTAAGT
Organism: Ctenodactylus gundi; assembly: GCA_004027205.1. NCBI lineage: Eukaryota > Metazoa > Chordata > Mammalia > Rodentia > Ctenodactylidae > Ctenodactylus > Ctenodactylus gundi. The sequence continues at coordinate 84,593 of PVKB01003251.1, read as the reverse complement.
TGTGGAGGTTGCGTATTGGGTATGGAGTCTCAGCAATGAAAAAGTAACTAAGACAGTGGTGCTCTGTTATAGCAACACTCACGGACTCAGTTGGTCCCCTCCGTTCCTCAGGTCAGCCCACCCCTAGGCAGCGTGGGTCCTCTGTTCTCTCTCAGACCTCCTGGGAGGCCCATGTCTTGCTTGCTCCTCATCCCTGCTCTGCCCTGACCTTTGCTGGAAGCAGCGCACTCTACTTCTTGCCCTAGTCCAAGTAGCTCTGCATCACTGATCTGTGTTCAGAAGCTGCCTGCTCCAGAGGGCCATACATCTTGGCTATGTGAGGCCCAGGAATTGTCCCTACTGGGGCCACACCCTGGCTGAGCCCCATAGGTGCCTGGGCCTATGTCCTCACTCCTGTGTCCCTGCACCTATCCTGGTGCTTGGCATGTCATGGGTGATCAGGAAAGACTGTGAGTGTCAAACTAGCAGATGGATTAAGGAGAAAGAAGCCAGGCTGCTGAGAGGTTAACCGGCTGTGAGAACGGAGAAGGCAGTTGATCATTCTGCTCCAAGAGGGCCAGGTGAGTGGGCTGCTCGGTGTTCTCTCCACCAGGCCTACTTCAGTTTCCCAGACTCATACCCCTGCCTCAGCACTTCCAAAGTGCAGGGCCAGCTGCACTTTGAAAGAGAAGTCTGTTCAGCTAGATGTCATTTATCAATGAAACTACCAATGTATCTATTGTAGTCAACAATGACCATCTGTGTCACTTATTGATCTATTTATAGTCATCTGTGTGTCATCATCATTGCCAATGTACCCAGCATGTGTCTGTCACCCAGCATATGGCACTGGTGTCAGCCTGTGCACCTTTTTCCTGCGTGACCTTCAGTTGCAGACATGATGACTTGCAGGTCTTTAACCCTCAAGGTGCAGACCAGGGGCTGCAATTGGTCCTCTGTGGTGTCAGCCAACACACAGTGACTTTGGGGAGCTGAAAAGCAGTCATGCGCTGTACTCAGAGGTGCCACCACGCCTGCAGAAGTAAGCTTGGGCTCCCGGGCTCCCTATGGGCTCCAACAGTGGGGTGTGTGTCTCCAGGAAGGCTGAGGCCAGACTGCCATCCTTTAATTTATAGCCAAAAGGCTATGTGGTTCCCTAGGTGACCTGGGGAATGGGGACAGTCCTGGCAGGGTACTCAGTCACTACTTTCAGGTCTCCCTCCCCAGGGGCACCATGCATGCACAGACCCAGTCTGAATAGTCAGGTGAATGCCCTCCATGGGTCAGGCATCAGGATCCCATCTGAATCCAGGGCCCTCATCCAGATTGCTGGCCAGGGGCTGTCCTGGAGGCCTTTTCCTGTCCTCGGGCCTCACTCCACCCCAGGCTCTGGGCAGGGGAACAATGGGGGGAAGTGCCCATTGACCTGCTTTCTCTCAGTTATCACTAAACAAACACTCTCCCTCAAGCTGAGGTTATCTCTCAGAAGCCAGGGGCCCTAGAACAGCCCCTCTCCTGAACCCTGCCAGAAGAGATTTCTGGAGGTATTGGGCTGACTCCACCGCTCCATCACCCTACTGCTGGCCTCTGCCATTCACCAAAGACAGAGGCTCTATGGTGGGAGGGACCTTAGGCTTCTGGACTCTGGGGAGATTGCAGCGTTGCTCTCTGCCCAGGCATCCCTTCAGCTTTCAGTGGTATGAAAGTGGCCTGGAGAAGCCTGGCGAAAGCAGAAACCCAGCTCTGCCTGTCCCAGAAGTCCCACTCCCCCACCCACCTCCTCCATGATTAGATCTAGTCTTTGAGTGCTGGCTGGGACCATGTCTGGCCCAGGGCTTTGTGTGTCCTACAGAGGATGAGCAGCTGTGTGCTCACTCCCCCCACCCCACCCCATACATGCAGGGAAACATACAAACGCACCCTACTTCCTGCTTCCATTTGTGAAATGTGAAAATGTCCCCATATTGCAGGGATACGTACAGCAGTGCCTAGGGAGTCCTTGTGACCAAGCCTAGGGGAAATGAGCTTGCTTGGCTGAGCTCACGCTGAGCTCCATACCCAAGTCCCCTTAGCACATGAGTTCTTGGGGTTGACTTGGTAGTCACCATATCAGCCCTGGTGCTGACAAGTGTGCTTCACAAGCCTCTTGTCCTGGCCACTTGGGTTCAATGAAGGGTGAGTTTGCTGTATATTTAACATGAGTGCCAAGTGGCTCTGCTCCTAGCTCTAGTTGGGCCACCTCAGCAGCTGTTGCAGTGGAGCCAGAGATGCAGAAGCCACACAGGTGGCCATGTGCCCTCTGTGCTTTGGCAGGGAGGATAGTTTGTCCTGGCTTAGATTTTCCCTTCACCATTAAGGCACCACTTGCAGTGACACTGGAGGGAGCTGGCTCCTGGACCAATACCACGGCAGGACTAGCCATACAGGAGGAGGGAGCATGCCCGCTGGTGCGTCCAGGTACACAGGGATGAGGCATGGGGACATGGTGGGCCATGCTTGGTTCTTGTCTCAGACCTCCATGGCTGGTTGCCTGATGGTGAGATCATGGCTAACTTCTAGATTCTGTCACTCACCAGCTGTTGGCCAAAAATCAGTAACATTAGCTCAGGATACCTTGCTGTCATCTGCAGAATGGAATGCCAGGTACACGGTTTCCACACAGGGCTCCAGGACACAGGGTTAGGGACTGCCTGGCACATGCAGAGCATACAGTCTGTGTGAAATACAGCCCCCTGGAAATGCAGAGCTGCACGCTAGCTCCCTGTGGCCTCAGTCAGGAAAGTGCTGATTAAGACAGGAGAGGGTGGAAGTCAGGCCTGATGCACGGAAACTGCTCGGCAGAAATGCTTGAGAATGTGCGTCGCCGATGACCAGCGTGAGCCAACTTGTAATTTATCTTGGTGTTCACCCAAACAGGCTATAAACCAAGACAAACACTCTTTGATGTCATCAGCCCATGACTCAGGCCCGTTTCAGAAGAGTTCCTCCATAGAGGAAGGAAAAAGAACCTTGGAAAATGGCCAACGGAAAGGCATTCTGTGGGCAGAAGTGAGGAGGTGGGCGGAGGACAGCAGTGTGGGAGGCAGGGTAAGGGTTCTGTATGGTCAGGTGGGCTCCACGGTATCTGTGAGCCAGGGTATGTGGAGGCTCCTCAAGTAAGGGTGCATGGGGAAGCTGGGGAAGGATGCGTAATGGAGTCCAGAGAGACGGTGCATGGCAGAGTCCAGGGTCACAGTGCACAGTGGATCCCGGGGTCAGGGTGATTGGTGGGCCCAGGATCAGGGTGCCTGGCGGATCCTCGGGTCAGAGTGGGTGGTAGACCCTGGAAACAGGGAGTGCAGTGAAGTCCAGGGTCAGGGTGAGTGGTGGAGCCTGGGGAGAGGGTATATGACAGGATGTTCCCTCACTCAGACATACCACACACTCTCACGCGTGTGCATACACCACACATATGAACCAGTTCGTTCTTCTCCTCCTTGAGGATTTTCACATTGACCTTAGAGTCTTACAACCTCAAATCATTCCTGGAGTCAATGTCCAGGGCTTTTGTTGAATCTATCTATTATTTACTCTGCCTATATATCTATCATTCGCTCATCTTAGTTCTTATTTATAATTTATAAAAATTTAATATAGGAATATCCATCATCTTGAAATGCCAGGAGAATCTTCCAGTGGACCTCGTAGCTCGTCAGCTGGTTCCACAATTGCCAGCCTGACTGCCTGTCCTGCTGGTGGTCACTCACTTCCATCCTGGGTAATTTTGAAGGGGAAATAGGAATTCTTTGCATATTCTAATATTGGCCTTTTATTTGATATAAGATTACAGGTGTCATTTTAGTTTGTGTACATTCATTTCTATGCAATCTTTTGGTACCCAGGCGTTTTAAATTTTAATGTAATTTAAATTATCCAATTTTCAATGATTGATTTCTTTTCATTTGTTCAAGAAATAATTTCCCTTCTCAAATTCATTTTTTATAGTCTAAAATTCAAATTTCTGCACTGCACATTGAAGTCTGCATTTTTCTGGAGGTGGTTAATGTGTCTGGTGTGGGGTCAAGAGCTCATTGAATTTTTCCCATGTTTGTTCTGTTCCACATGGATCTGCAAATCTAAACCCTCCTCCGTGGTCCTTGCCCTGCCAGGTCCCTCTGGTTTGTTCTCCCATGGCTGGTCCCTTTGCAGACTGTCTCACCTCTATAAATCATTCTTTCTTTGGGAATTTCTTCAGTATGGTTTGCACTTTACTTTTCCATACAAATTAGAGAATTATTTTTCCAAGTATCATTAAAACCTGTTGGAATTTTGATCAAAACTACATGAAATCTATAGTCCAGTGAAGGAAGTCAACATTTTCATAGTGTGGCAGAAGCCATCTCTCTCTGTTTAGGGTTCCTTCTGCATATAATCTCTTGCATTTGGGTCCTGCACTTACATTTTTAGATTTCTTTCCTGGCACCACAGTTTTTACTGGCATTACAAATGGAATCTTTTTAAAGTTGGTGTTTCCTAACTGTGGTTGCCACTGAAAGCGTGCCATCGTGCCACCAGCTTGTCTGCATTTATCCTGTTGCAGACAGCTTGCTAGACAAAGCATCTGAACAACTTCTCTGTAGTTTTTGTTCCTATGCAGACAATCACAGTGTGTGCAAGTAATTAATGTCCCCTCTCTCTCCCACGCATCAGCCTTTTATCTGAGACTGTGCTGAGTGATTTTGAATAAAGGTAGCAACAGTGGTATTCTTGCTTTTTTCCTGATCCCAAAGGATCAGACTTCACATTTTCCAGGAAAACTCACTATTGACCGTGGGTCCTGTGTGTGCAATGTCCTGAGGGGGAGGAGTTCCTGAGCTTGAGAAGGAACAATCTGTGAATCAGCGTGGCTCATATTTGTGTGCCCTAGGCTGACTCTCAGAGGAGGTCAAGAGAATGGTGTCCTAGGCTCTCACTCAAGGTGGTACCAGTCAACATAAAAAAATAGGAGGGAGGAATTTGCAGTCATCACCTCTTTGAAATGTTCTAGGCTTTCTTATTTCTTAAATTTTGCATTAGAAATTCTCAAGTAATGCAAAAGTAGTGAAAATGAGCCTGTGGTTAGAGTGATGGTGTCCTTTATCATGGCGTGGGAACTGAGTCCCTACTGCAAGAATGTTGAGATTTGGAGAATTTGGGGTTGATAAGGTCATGGGACTTCACCTTCTTGGGCAGATGCCATACCTGATAAAAGGACCTGATGGAAGTAGCTGATCCCCTTGGTCTTTCATCCCTTCTATCATATGAGGACACAGCACCTGTCCCCATGGAAGACATAGTGCTCAAGGTGCCATCTTAGAAGCAGACAGGGGTCCTCTCCAACCACTCAGTCTGAGGCACCTGATCTTGAACTCTGGACATTTGACATGCTGTACAGCATTCACAACTGTCAGCTTGAACCATCCCAAAGACTGTCTCCAGATTCTGAACTCCACCAAAGTAAGTACTGTGACTTTTTCATATTTGTTTCCTTCTTACTGACCTTTCTGTGAGCATTGCCCCAGCCATTTGGCTATACCTCAGGCACATTTCATGTAGGAAATCAAGGATAAAAGTTCACTTCTTTCTCTTTATTTTCAAGATTACATGGTATCTTGGTTTGCTTCAAGAGCTGGTGAACACAAGGTGTGCTCGGAAAGTACTTCCAGGAAGACAGACAGGGACTGCAGGAGAGGACACCTATCATGACGGGATAGCAGGCAGGTGGCCTCCACCCAGTGCTGGGAATTTGGGTGGCTGACGGGGTCTAACTTAGGGCAAAGGTGGATCATGTTCTTGTCCTGCCAGATGCTGGGAGAAGCTTTCAAGGCTGCCCCCAACTACCTGCCATGTGAGCAGCAACAGGAACACATGGACCCATGAGGTCCCCAGTAACAGATGGCTGGGCTTCCCCCATTCACCACACTATGCCCTAATTCTAGAGAAAAACACAACAGCACCACCAATATAATTATGGAAATACATTGAGATGTTTTCTTGTCTCTTTGCAACCTAAGGTGCATTTCACCAGAGAGTCACTGTGGTCTGAAGTCTTCTGAAATGGTTTGTTACCATGGGGTTGAATGTGATGACACTGGGGAAAGAAATCTGTTCTCACTACAAAAACAACCCACGCACACCCTTGGCCCATTACCAATGGGCTTCTTCGATGGAAGAAAACAAATAAATGGGTTTTTTTTTTTTTTTGAGATGCAATTGCTTAGTATGTGTATCCTAGCCAGAGAGATCACGGCTGTTGCTAGTTCCATGTTTGCAGGATTAAGTCTGAATCAATTTTCCAAATGACTACATTTCTGAAGGACCCACTCATTCTCATACATGACTTCAGTCGACGCTGTCAGTGACACTGTTGGTGAAATGCGGTTGAGAGCAGTGTGTTCTGTACTGACACACAAGGAAACATGGTTCAGAGAGATAATGCATAGCTCACAGGAAGCACAACTGGAGTCAGCCTTGACTGCTCCTAGGAATCCCTGGGATTTTCTCCCGAGGACACACTGCTTCTCAGTTGCTCAGGCTTTGGCCACATCTCAGTCAGTGCTCATGGACTGCATGGAAGATGAACATCACTGCATTCAGTTGGGGGTCTTACCTTTCTTCCTGGCCTTTTCCTTCTTTCTGTGGTCAAACGTTACTGACTACAAGAAGGTCTCAATCTCCAAATGTCAGCTAAGGGCAAGCTGTGTGGCGAGCAAGGCCAGAGGCGAGCTGCTGCTGGTGTGCTGCCTTTGGGCCAGTGTGCTCCACTCTGAGGCTGTGATCCCCCAGCCTTCTGCGCCTGCCTGCTCCTTGGGAGTCCGAGGGTACCCTGTGGGCTCATGCGCTCATGCAGTGCTAGCCCTTGTGATCCTGGCATCGCCATGCCTCCCCTCTTACCTTACTTGCTCGGAAACCGTTGCAATCAGGAGTCAGCCAGGAGGAGTTAGCCAGATCTGCCTATGGGCTCTGGATAAGGCAGAAGTCCTTGTGCACAGCTGGCTCTGCAGATACAGCCTGGAAAGATGGCAGACACCCAATGCTGGACCCAAGAATCATCAAGGCCTCAAAGAATAAAGGGTCCCCTGGAACTGGCAGCCACCCTCACCACTCACTGGTACACTGAGACTCAAGTTTTATTCAGTAGATGAACAGGGAGGCAGGAGCTTAGCTCTCAAATCAGCCTCTTGGCCCACAAGTGGCAGCGCATTCTGGATAGAGGACAACAGAACCTGGACAGGCACAGGCTAACCCAAGGGAGGAGTAGTCATGTCTTATCCAGGAGCTGGGCATATCCCGGAAGCCTGGTACTGCCTCTTCTCACTTTTGGTTCAGCAACTGGAGATATTTTGGACTTTGAAGGACAGGAGGAGAGACCAGGCAGGTCCAGATCAAGCTAACCCTGCGTTTAGTTTCAGACAAACCATTTTCCAAATGATCAACATGTCCTGGTGCAGAGCTGAGGTTTTAGGGAGAAGCGGTGTTTGCCCGAGAAATATTAAGGTCTGAATGTGCTGCAGTAGGTGTGAGGTGCTGTGGTGTGTGACTGGGAGCATGAGGTCATTACCCAGGAGGGAAGCCACGTGGCAGCCAACAAGGATGTGTGTGTGTGTGTGCGTGCAAGTTGTGTGTGAGCACACATGTGCACTGGTACTTAGACACCTGCCTTTTATAAGCAAATATCTCTTGCAAATGGACACATCAATGAGGGTTAGGAAAGAAACTGTTGCTCTACTGTTTGCTTCTGTCTAGGACCCATCCCCTGTTGGCTTCCCAGCACGGATTTCTGTGCGTGTGTTCGGTGAGTGCATATTCAGAGACAGTTTGCCCCTAGGACACTGACCATCTCTCATTAATCCACCTTCGAACGGCACAGAATGGTTTGAATGAGACCTTCCTTTATCTTCTTCCCTCTGTTGCTCCTTTTCCAGCTTTTGCATCCAGGGTCGACAGCTGCCGTCAGAATGTTTGTCTTGAACACTAAGACTCCCTCCAAGCACATGGTGCCCATTTGTGAGTCACTAGAGCCAGTATTACACGCATGGGCTGCTTTTGTGCTACTGTCCTTCGGCCTACTGGCTTGTGCCTGGCTTTGGGCAGCAGCTTTGTCCAGGACTGTAAGGAGAGACACACTGGTACAAGGGCCTGCAGAATCTGGTTAGAAAGGAAATTAGTTCAAGACTGTGAGCTCTACATGCTCTGTACATGAGTGGAAGTTGTGTCCTGTGGCCTTCAATGGTCTCTGGATCATCAGCAATGTCAGGCAGAGATGGTCCTCTTTGCCTGCGTGTGCCAACTACATGTGCCAACCACAGTGCCTCACACAGGACAGGTGATTTCAGGTATATGTGTTCTGGGGTTGTACAACTGCAGTGAATGAAACTGCTCTCAGGAGCACCAGAGCCCCGTGGACAGGGACCTGTTTGATGTCTGCACATAGCATCAATGGTCATGTGGGCTGCTCCAGCTGCACCACACGTGCACACACACACGCACACACACACACACACACATGCATGCATCAGAAATACAGGTGTGTGGATGTGATTTCCTGACTTACGCTAGTCCTGAGTAGGGGGAGAACCAGTGGGAAAGCTGAAGCATGCAGCACATCTTCCCTCCTGACCCAGGACAGGCGCTTGGAAAGAGCATCTAATTTCATGGGCCAGTGAGTTCCTAGCCAGGACTGTCTATAACAATGTCAAATTTATAGCCCTTTTAAAAACGCCTTCTCCTGGGAACTTTCCCTTAATGTCTAAGAGAAAGGGGCCAAATCACTTGTCTACCTTGGAAAGCCTGGAAGAGGAGGTGTCGGTCATCAGCACGACTACAGCCTCAGCTGGCTGTGCTGCACAGCATGAGGCCCAGAGTACTCAGTGCCTCCTACCCACCCAGAAATCCAAGGACCCTCAGAGGCTGGGGCTAGTGAGGATCCCAGGCTGCTGTTTGCCAGAGAATGATTTGTGACAGATTCATCTGCAGTGCTGAGATGGGCATTATCACTTCCTGTCTTAGCCAGTGGTGACGGCCTCGGTTCTCCCAGGGGAGAGGAGTCCAAGTCTCCACCACTTTGTGGCTGAGCCATCTTGGTCAAGCTGAGACAAAACAAGGATTTGTTGTTTCTTCTTAAGTAGTCTGAGATTGAACTGGGAATTTTGCACAAAGTGCTTGGTGGAACACCTGGCTGGATCTAAGCAGAATGCAAGGAGAGGTGCGGAGACCTTATGACCAACGCCGACACTGTAGAACACAGGAGAAGCAGTGGCCTCAGACACTGGCTTAGTGCCTTGCCCCAGGTCCTTGGTGCCATATGTTCTGCACACCCCACTGTCACTCCAGGACAGCTCTGAGGGAGGAGAGCTTCCTTTTTCAGGCTATAGATAGGGAAACCAAGGCTAAGAGGGCTCTAGCCTGTGAACCAGTGTCTCCACTGGAGGAGACTCAGGTCTGAGCACCATAGCGCGCAAGCCATCTGGGGCAAGACAGGCCAATGCTTGGGGTGAGGTCCTGTTCAGGGCACAGCTGCATGGTGGGGATATCCCACTGTCACCCTGGCCTCTCCTCCAGAGGAGGAGGCCCCTTGGGTATAATGAGGATGCTGGGGGGCGGGGTCGCTGCATGGGAGGAATTGGGCCCAGGAAGTTTATTTTACTACTAATTTTTACACGTTCGTTTAATCTATCACCCGGGTAATTTGTCAAGCTGCTCTGCCATGGCCTATTCCCAGCATTGGCCCCCTGGGAAGGAGGAAGGCAGCACTTTCCAAAGAGTCCTCAGAGAGGAAACACCCTGACACGGGCTGGAGTGCAGCCGGCCCATCAGGCCTGGATGCAGGCGCTCACCCACAGCGCCACTCGGGTGTCCGGAAATGAGTTTGTCCATGGTGGCAGCTGTCCTGCTTGGGCGGCTGCATCCTAGGGTGGCTCCCAGAGCAAGGCCACTGCACAGTCCCAAATTCATCTAGGATCTGGTTCTGGTCCATTGACACAATGGGAAGAAGTCATTTATCCAACACTTTGGACTTGGGATTGTTGTGTTAGCTGAAGAGGACAGTTTAAGTTTTAAGGAAACTCTCATGCTCATTTTTGTGACATTTTATTTCTTTTTGAAAACACAAACACTCATTTTCCTATGTTTTGAGAATGGATCAGGGCTTCTACTGCTGTCATTGGTATTTCACGTTGTTTTCCTTGCATAAACCACCATGAGAATGTGCTGGCTGGGATGTCCTTGCAGTGCCCTCTCCAGGAGATCACGGCTCACTATACTTGTGGAACAGCCAGGTTCAGAGCCATCTCATGCTTCTCGTATTGCCCAGGGCTCAGTGTGCTTTGTCTACACACGCTCTGACAAATGTGTCTCAGCCAATTGGTTTTAAGTTATTCAATTCATATCAGCTCTTGCCACAGTATTTTTTCTTTTTACATATAATAACAACAACACTTTATTTTCACAATTTACAAAATACATGATGTCTCATGTGTCTGATAGATCATAATAACTTGTTATTTATGTAATTGCAATAGACATAGATCATTTGGGACATGTCTCTTGGAAAGCTCAAAGCTCAATAAGGAGGATAGACACATAAGGGCCTCATCACCAGCATCACCATTTCTCTATCATGATAATCACCTATCATCACCATTCTCACCACCATCACCATAACTACCATGTCCATCACCACCATCATCTGCATCACCATTACTGTGATCGCTTCTACTACCATCATCACCACCTCCCCGTGACCTTTATCATCAACACAGCTATCATCCTTGCCATCACCACCGTCATCACCATAGCTACCAGCATCACCATCACTGCCATTATCACCAGCATCACTATGATCATTGCCATTACCACCATCTCCCCATCGTCACTACCATTGCCACAGCTACCATCATCTTCTTCATTATCCTCACCATCATCACCATCACTGCCATCTCCCCATCACTGCCACCATCACCACCATCACCGTGATCGTCACCATCTCCACCACCACAACTGCTATCCTCATTACCATCATTATCCTCGTCACCATCAACACCATCACTTTCCTATCATTCTCATCACTATCATCAAGACTACTACCATCACCAACATCACCATCATCTCCACCACGACCATCACCATGTCACCGTCATAAGCTTCTTCACATTATCATTTTCACTGTCACCATCACCTCACCACCATCACCGTCTCCATCATCGAAGAATATAGTTTTAAGCATTTACATAGGTTGCATATTAACCATATTATGCGGCCCGATTCATTTAATCTTCCTGAAGCCTTAGTAGGTGGCAAAGATCTTGTTTCCATTTTAGAGACAACGAAGCTAAAGTTTACAACAGCCGGGTGACCATCCTACGTCTGTATGCCTATTGATGAGAAGGATTGGAGCCTAGCTCTTCTTTGGCATGATACTACCCCTCCCAAGCAACGGATACTGTTCCTAGTCTAAAGAAGCAACTCACAAGAAAGTTGAATGCCTTGCTGGCCTAAGTCACACTGCTTTGAGGTTGGGAGTTGGAGTTAGAGGACACTTTTATCTGGCTCCAGTGCCCATGTCCTCCTATCTAGCCGGTTTCTCACAACTCTTCTTGGAGGGATTCTCAGACCCTGAATTGCCATTGCTACAATGCACCTGTCTCCCCTCTTACTGGCTCCCACGAACTCTACCCCTTCGCTGGAGTGCACAGGCCCAGAAAGGACTCCAGCCCCAGAAGGCCAGGTACAGAGATGCTGTAGCGGGTACTAGCAGTATTGAGTGCTAACTTGGACCCTGGATAAGTACTAAAATGCTTACATATGTCACTTATAAAACTTCCCCTTCCATGGACCAGTGAGTAGCACAGCTGGATCGCAAATGCAGATCGCTCTGATTCCAGTCTCTAGTCTCAGCTGTCCCCTCTGTGTTCCCAACACCCTGACAGTTGCTGTCATTGGATCACCTTAGTGGGCAGGCCCTCCTGCCTGGAGGCATCCTCCTGGGAGAAAATGATCTGAATCTTGTTGCTGATTTCATAGCATTAAGTTTGCTTCCCCATAGATTCAGAGCATTTCCTACCCCTGCCACATTAGGTCAGTCAGCAAAGTCCAGAACCCAATTGCCCAACTAAGTATGTAAGATTTGAGAGTAAAGAACTGAGATCACCTTCATCTCTAAATGTTTGTCTGAGAGCCAAGATCCTTCCCTGGTCCTCCAAAATCTTGAGTCTATTTCCCTCTCCACTTAGCTGCCTCTGGCTAGCACTGTGTGACAGGAAGACAACAAAGCATTCTCAGCACTTTGTGTCATCACCAACCAACCGCCAGGATTTTCCATCGGTGACTTCTACAGCCTGCCCATTGGTCACAGTAAAACTCCAAGAGGCCTGCTAGAGCCATGTTTGGCCTACTGGCAGCAGACCATTCAAATCAAACTTGCCTGGTTCCCCTTCCACCCATTCCTGCCTTTCTCCTACCTCCTCCACCAACACACACATGTGCACATATAATCACTCATCCACGCTCATATTAACACACAGGCTTACATTCTCACATGTGTGTTCACTCACAATCACACCCTCATTTATGTACAAACTCAGATGCACACACATTCACAATACAGTCACAAAAACACACATATATAGTTGCAGTTATGTCCTCACATTCAAACATGCACACTCTCATTCCTTGTACCCTATTCCTTGAGAACCACACAACTCACTGCATGTCTCCCTTGTAGCCCCACTCCTACCCAGAAAAGGTGCTCTGTGAGTCTGCTTAGCTGAAGTGCTAAAGAGATGGGATCACTTATTCAAACAAAGACAGAGGTATTCCATTGAGTATGTTGGAGGTTTGGGCTGTGATGTGGGAAGAGCACTCAACACTTACTTAACATGCAAGAAACCCTGGTTTTCATCACCAGTACCACTAAAAACCAATCAGTCAAACAAAAGATGTTTTGCAAAGTTCACATATTTGGTCCAATGATGACCTAGGCACTTCTGTAATTCATGCATGAAGTCAAGACAAGAAAAATTTTAAAGACCTCTATCCTGTTCCAGAAGTTGGAGGAAGAATAGAATTTTGAAAAGAAGTTACTCAGTATCACTCCAACCTGGCCCCAGAGCGGTCACCATGGCCCCCAACCTGAGGTCCAGAAGTACTCCCCACAACCCCTAACCAACCCATCCAGAGATTCAGAACTGCTCACAATGGTGCTGTCATGAAGCACGTAAGTGCTCATCCTGACCTCCTTCCAGGGGTCCAGAAGTGGTAATTGTGACCCCCATCCTGAGATGCAGAAGTACTCACCAAAACCTCAGTCCAAATGTCCAGAAAAGCTCACCTTGATCCCTATCCTGAGGTCCAGAAATATTTACTACCATGGCTCCCATCCAAAAGTGCTTATCATGACCCCCACCTCGGGGTCTGGAAGTGCTTATCTTGACTTCCTGTCCTGAGGTCCTGCTCAATATGACCCTCTGTCTTAGGATCTAGAAGTGCTTACCATTTCACTGGGGTCTAGGAGTGACAGGAAGAGTCCCTTGGGTTTGAGACAGGGATGTCCCAGGACTCATTAGTGAGGTGGGAACAGAGTATCCTGGGCATGTGGGCAAGCTGAGGCAGATCACGCTGCCATTAGCATGCCATGTTGTCCTCCAAACAATGATGAGTCTCCAACAATCTACCACAAGGGTACAGTTGCCATGATTTCTGTGTGTACTGGCTGCAAACCAGAGACTCTGTTCAAACACAAAGGAACCACATTGTGTCCACTGGTAAGAAAAAGCCCGTCACCCTTTTTATAGACCTGTATTTTTACTTCAGAGGTGCTAACATTCGTCATAACATTTTGTGCTAATGTAAAACATGATTGAGGATAGAGACTTAATTAAGCAGTTAAGGCACCTAGAAAGTGTAAGTCCTCAAGTTCGATTCCCCAGCATCACATAAGCTGGGCATGGTGGCCCTGCCTGTAATCCTAGCACTTGGAAGGCTGAGGCAAGAAGATTGCTAAGAGTTCAAGCCCAGTTTGAGCTACATAGTAAGCTCAGAACAAGCCAAGACTACAGAGCAAGACCTTGTCTCAAAAAAAAAAGGTTCTTCACCCCCACCTTTAAGATGCCAGCTACTTCATAATGCATTCTTTCTCCATGTTGCCTCCTGGACATAGTGGTGTGCAGTCAGCTTTCCCACAATAACAGGTGCTGGCTCCTCCTTTCAGAACGCTAGATGTCCTGCCAATTCTCACCCCAAGAAGGTTCAGGAACTCTGCCAGTGCTTACCCCAAGGCCCAGCTAGCTATGTGCATCCAAGGATTCTCTTGTATGCACATAAAACCTTTCCTTTCTAATCTGTCCCCAAGGTATGCTCAGACTGGTTCAGTGGGACATTTGTCAGAGGCAGAAGAAACCAGAATATCTGTCTGTCTGGTAGGAGCTCTGGGATATTGTGGTGGTTTGGATCTGGAGTGTCCCCCAAAAGCCTCATATTTCTGATGGGTACTGTGTAGGGTTGGAAGGGGGGGCCTGGCTGAAAGGGGGTGGGTGCTCCGGGCTTAACCTGAGGGGTGTGTGCTGGTTCTGCCCTTCTTCCCAGTCTCTCTCTCTATGCCACCATGCTGTGAGAATTTCTGCCTTTGGAGCTCTGGCTCTGGCCCTGACCCTGCTCCAGTCTTGCCATGAACTTCCATCATTTTCTAGCCACCCAAGTGTGAATGAACTATGACCTTCTGAAACTGTAAGTTACAATAAACCTTTTCTCCGTAAGGTGTGGATGTCAGGTATTGAGTCACAGTGACGAGAAGGTAACTAAGACAGATACTGTACCAGAGAAGTGGGGTTGTTGCTGTGACTTTGCCTGACCATGTAATTTGGATACCTTTCGAATTGGATTGAGAGAGAAATTTAGAAAGATTTGAGAATGCTAGCTGGTTAAACCTTGGAGTGGTCTGAGCTGATCTTGATGGGACATTTTGACCAGAGCTCAGAAGATCAAAATGCTGATAGAAGTGTGGATTGGAAAGGTCAGGCTCAAGAAATTTCAGATGGGAAGGAGGACTGTATCAGCAAGTGGCCTAAAACCCACATGTGCTATGCTCTGCAGAAGGGCATTTTGCCCTTGTCCAGAGACTTTGCCTGAAACTGAGATTAAGGGCAGTGGACTGTTAACTTTGGTGGAGGAGATCTCAAGACAGACTGATTTTCAAACTGTTACATGGCTGCTGTTTGCAGCTTTTAGCCAGCTCTATGGCGAACGACAGGATAAAATGGCAGAGAAAAACCTTATCGAAGGTTTGCAGTGCTAGGCCAAAATGTCCTGCGGTGGTGGGGCCAAAGAGCACAGGGAAGTTAAAGAAATTAGCATTAGAAAGATGCCAAGTACTTACACTCAGTGTAAGAAAGGTGCCTGGAGGGCATTTCTAAAGTCAACTGCCCCCCTCTTTTCACCAGCTGGAGGGTGGAGAGGCAAGAGACTCAGCTCTGAAAAGTGTGCTACAGGGCCAAAAGAAAAAAATGTCTATTTTAGAGTTCAGCAGCCTGGAGTTTAACCGTCCAAGAACTCAAAGACACCTGCAATATCTGTCCAGGGGGGCCAGGCTACTGCTCAAGCCAGTGCTGGAGTTGAGTTCATTGAGGCTTCCTTGAGATTTCAGCGGAAGGCCTTGGAAGTGCCCCTGGGAGGGCAATGTGTGAAGTTGTAAAGGAGAAGCCAGAGGTACAGTGGAGAACCCAGGAGCATGGATCATCTGCTAAGGAAAGATTGTCGCTGTGAGCAGACAGAGAAGATGGAAATTGCAGCCAGCTGGGATGCTGTAGGGGAAGGGCCATCCAAGCCCTTTGGAATGCCTGTATCACAGCAGCTCTCTCCAGGTACTTTACCTGGGACCACAGGATTTAACTCTTGCCCTGCTTGGTTTAGGAATTGTTTTGGTCCTATTGCCTTTTATCCTCCTATTCCTCCATTTTGGAATGGAAATGTTTGTTTAACCTGTGCCATTTTATGTTGGGAGTACTTAACTCTTTGGTTTTAACAGGAGTTCACAGCTGAGTTTGCCTTGAGTCTCAGAGGAGACTTTGGAATTGGACTTTTTAACAGCTGAAACTATTGGGTCTGTGGTAATTCTTGAAAGGGGATTAATTATATTTTACTTAAGGAGGTGGCCATGAGTCTTTTGGGGAACAGGGGCAGAATGAGGTCATTTGGCTCTGGAGTGTCCCCCAAAAGCCTCATGTTCCTATGGATGCGTGGCTGGAAGGGAACAGGTGCTTGGGGATTGACCAGGGAGGGACGTGTGCTGGTTCTGCCCTTCCTCACAGAGTCTCGTTTTATGCCTCCACATTGTAAGGATCTCTGTTGCTGGAGCTCCGGCTCTGGCCCTGCCCCTGCTCCAGCCCTGCCATGTGCTTCCATCAGTTTCCAGCCATCCGCCTGTGAATGGACTGTGACCTTCTGAAACTGTAAGCTACAATAAATCTTTTCTCCCTAAATTGTGGATGTCTGGTCTTGAGTCACAGCAATGACAAAGTAACTAAGACAGAAATTATTTGGTGTTTATTGTGTTTTGGCATTTGAAATGTCCCCAAAGACCATATGTTGAAGTCTTGCCCCCCAGTAGATGGTGCTGTTGGGAGGCAGTGGATCTTTAGAGGTTGGGTTTCATTGGAAGAAGTGCAATCACTGGAGGTTTGGGGGGATCCTGAAGGAGACACTAGGATCCTGGCTTCATTTTCTTCTCCCTCTCCTTCCCTCTCTCTCTCTCTCTCTCTCTCTCTCTCTCTCTCTCTCTCTCTCTCTCATTCTTTCTACCTTTCTCTCTCTTGTTTCTTAGGAGATTTTCTCCACCACGTGCTCCTGTCATGATGTTCTGCCATACCACAGGACCAAAAACAGTCGAGCCAACTAACCATGGACTGAAACCTCTGAAGTCATAAGCCCAAATAACCATTTTCTTCTTTAAGTCTATTTTTCTCAGATATTTTGTTATAGCAATAGAAAGCTGACTAACCTAGGGTTGAAATTTTATACCACATACATTTTTTACCTAAAACCCCTAAGAGATTGTATATGGCTGCTTTTCCCTTAGCTTTTGGGGCTTGCCTGTGTTCTAACTTGGATTTTATTCATCTGTGTAAGATGCAGGAACAATGCACAGGAGCACAGCAGTGTTCAGACATGAGGGATTCTTCAGAATGTTCAGTGAGTGTGAGAGGAGTGAGTGGAGATCTTCGGTGGGATGTTCTGTCCTTGTCTTCAAGTTTCCCTGCCCTCTCTTTCTTCAAAGGCATGCCTGCTCATCAGGGCTTAGCCTCCTGCACAGATTGCAGGGGCCAGGAGCGTGATGACAGCACTGAGGGCAATCACCATCAGTGCCCTAGTCATAGTAAATGCTACTCACTGGCCATTATTTTGAATCCTGCTAAAGTGATCTCTGTTTAACTCCTGGGCTTCATCTATTCTGACCAAAACTAAGACCCCATGGCCACTGCTTCAGAGATCTGTACCCTGTAGTCCCCACGGTGCAAGGACAGGTAGGTAGCAACATGCAAGCTCTAGAGCAACTGAGGCAGCAACTGCCCACACAGGAAGACATCACACTGCCCTGCATCTATGCCATGGAAACCACAGAGAGGCCATGGTTGTCCAGGCAACAGGTCAAAGAAGAAGCTTGACTTAGGGTTGCTCTAGGCAGATTCCTGTGTTGGGGTCCCAAGCCCCATGTGAAGGCACCTGAGACCTTGCAATTAGAGTCAGATGGGTCATCAGGTGGAATCAGGATGGGACTTGAACCCTCATCAAAGGACGTAGGTGCTCCCTGCCTTTCAAGGAGACAGTGAGAAGGTGCTCCCTATATGCCAGGAAAAGGCCCCAACGGGACCCAACCAGGGGGCAGCTTGTTCTCTGTTCTCAGCCTGCAGACCTAAGGAATGAACCTCTGTCCCACAGTTCTATGGTGGCTCATTTCAGGCCAGAGCCACCCAAGGTTGACCTCCTGGCAGCCTGTAGAGAAACTGGCAGACTCCATGTTCTCATGGGAGCTCAGAGAATACAGAAAAGGCCTAGTGTGCGTAGCATGGGCAGGCAGGCATTCTGTGCCTGTCCTTTTGCACTTCATCTCTCCTCTAGGGTTAAGATCCATGTCACAACCCACCTGCAGCTCTGCTGTTACGAGTTGCTCTTGGGTCCCTTCACCCTTATAATTCCCTGCACCAGGAAGTTTGAATTCTGAGGAGGGTGGAGCAGCTGCTTTATGGGGACATGGTCCAGGCCAGAGGTCATGCTTTCTCTAGCCATCTGGAAACCTGGCCTTGCCCAAAGACTAGACAGGGCCCAGTGTTTGTCTTAGAAAGCTATTGATGACTGCTCTATTATCCAGGTTGTGATGAGTCCCTTTTATGAACCCTCTGGTGCCCCCAGTGTCATGGTGTTCATGACAGTGGATTCCTGGTAGAGGGAAATCTCATTTCCTTTCCAGAAAGGTCTGGCCCTCATGGGCTCTGGTGATCTTTGGAAGGGGCCTACATGTAGTGTCCTTACTGCCTCCCTTCTCAGTTGAACCTGGGTACTATTTGAGCAGTGACAAGAAAGGCCCACTAGCATCAGAGGGGCTGAGATGCACTAGGTGGCCATGGCAGTCTGCGTCTTTTGAGCAAAGCAGAGGCCCTGAGTCCTGAGTTCCTATGCCCTGTCCTCTCCCACCATTCTGGGCACAGACCTGCCAAACACTGCAATGGCCAGCTGGGGGTGAGTCTACAGGAAGGGAGGACAGGATGTGAGCCTTCCTGGTAGGCAGGCTGCATGGCCACAGGCCACTGCTGACCAGGCAGCCGACCTGGACAGAGATCCACCCAAGATAGGCCTGGAATATGTTGGCCCTGTGTGAACACTCTGAGTGGGAACACTGACATATCAGAGCCCTAAGTAGAGGCACATGGAACTTCTTCATATCGGCGAAGAAAACAAGTGCAGCGCATGTGGGATATGCACTGCATGTGCTACTCCTCCTAACCAGAGGCTCTATGGGTCCACAGGGCTACATCTGTCACCTCAGTTTCTGGAAGCCCTTATGCCTGTATGTGAACAGAAAGTGTAATTGTGGCCAGGATGGCTTTTTCCCACTCCATGGTCCTGCTCAAGCCACATCTCAGGTCCAGGCTGAGCATACACTTGACCTTGCACATCTGGGGAAAAGGAGGTTGTGTGGGCCCAACTGAGCTGAGCCTAGGGGTTGTCAGCCTCTCACAGTGAGAGGAGAGAAGACCAAGATGCTGATGGCTCCTCTGCTCCCTGAGTCTGTACTGCATGGCACTCAGAGCAAGAAGGCATGTCACCTCCACTCTCACAGGTTGGGTCAGCAGGGCCCACAGGCCAGTCCAGAATGTAGGCAGAGCAGAGCCCAAGGGCCAGGCTGGTATTGGCTGATTTTTGTCTATACCAGGTTCATGTTTTACAATGCTGAAGAATGAAATTGTGGACAAAGAATACAAGATATAGAATAGGTATTTATTTAGAAACAAAGGAATGGAGAGAAAGGAAGATGGCGGCCGAGTAAGAGTATTCCTTAAGAATTCCTCACAGGCTCATTCAAAAACAAAGATATACATTTATACACAAAGGAATACTATGCATCGATAAAGTCCAATAGTGTGGAGGCTTTTGCAGGTAAATTGAAGAAACTTGAGAACATCATGCTTAGTGAAGTAAGTCAGAAGCAGAAGGTGAAACAGAGAATGGTCTCTCTGATATGAGAGTCTCAGAGCATAACTCCTATGGAACTTAAGACGAAAGACAGGGTGAAACAGGGGGGTAGGGTGGGGGAGGAGGGAGGGAGGTGTGGGTAGGTGGAGGGGTTAAAGGAGAGTGGGAAAGCCCTTGTCACCTTGACAAGATATGTATATGCACAAAACGCTCAACTTCATTCTAAACCTTGAATTTTGCACGTATACGTATCAATAAAATGTGGGGGGAAAAAACCCAAAGATATAGTTAAATCTACCTGTTCAACTTAGCTAGGAGATGGGGGAGAGCTCTAGGAGTTGAAAGGAGGCCACAGGAAGGTTGGAAACCCCCTAGATGCATAAGAAACTGAAGAACACACCAGCCCAGGAAGCCACCCAGGCCACCTGAGAAGGGCCATGAGCTGATATCAGACAATCAAGAAAAGCCCAGAGCCAAGAGCTGTGGGAATTAACAGCAGCGGGTAACCCAACCCCATGAATTCACTACCTAGCCCAGGCTAGCCTTGGACTCATGGCAATCCTCCTGCCTCAGTATACCAAGTGCTCCGATTACAGGCGTGTGCCACCTTGCTCAGCTTTATGCGGTGCTAGAGAATCAAACTCAGAGCCTTGCACTTGCTTAGGCCAGCACTTTAACCACTGTGCCATTCCTCCGGCCCCAAGCTTCCGGTTGAAAAAGCCTCCCTGCAGTTTAGCAGACCAGCTCAGGAGAATCTGCTTCAGTAACCATACTCAGAAGTAACTGTAGGCAGGAGCCATTTTGAAAAAGTTTGAGTCTGAAATGTTTAGGGTAAAAGAAGTCACTGACTGGCCACCACACGGCAGGGATTTTGGAGACACTCTTAATCAGTGCCTCAGAAGGAACTGATACAGGACAGTTGTAAAGAGGGGAGAAAGGCTGCTGACCTTCTGAAAGGTTCAGGTGGTAGTGAGAACAGACTGCAGAGGACAGAGAGCTGCACTTTCAAGGGAGGGAAACCAGGACAGATGGAACAGCTTTACGGAGGAGGCTGGATGTGAGCAAGACACCTCAGAGTTTACAAGTCTGTTAGGTCCCCCAGCTCACTGCCTGTTCCCAGCGCAGAATTCAGTGGACTATTAGAACACCCCCATCCACACACCCTCATATATATTCAAAGAAATCCCTTGGCTAGGTCATTAAAGTGAAGTCCCTCAGCGATAGAATCATGGGAAGACAAGGCAAGAGGACACATATTGAAAAACGCTTGACCCTCAGGAAGTTAATATCACGGGCCCTGAAATAGTGGGGACTCACAGGAAAGGAAGGCAACCTGAAGTGTATCAGTTGGCTTATACAAACACTTGGAACAAGACATTCTAAAGAAATGCAAGTAATGATCAACAGATATAAAGAGATATTTGCTAAACAAATAATAGCCCTAGCAAATACAAAGTTTATTGAGCATACAGAAGATACAAATAAATAGCTGGCTGAGGAAATAAAGCAATGCAAGAGGCGAAGGAACATTTTAACAGAGTAGTGGAAAATCTGAAAAGAAACTTAGCTGAAGTTCAGAATCTGAAAAACTCACAAGAAAGTAAGGGAAGTTGGCTCAAACCGTGTAAGGACAGAGTTTGAGACCCTGAAGATAAGGTTGAGGAAACTAATGGCATAATCAGGCAAGACACCAGAGTAAGAAGTGTATGCAAAGTAGCCGGACATGACAGCTGATGGATGACTCAAAAAGAAACAAACTCAGAACTACAGGTGTGGGAGAAAGACCAGAAGACAGTGCAAAAAGTACAAAGAATTATTCACTGAAACCATGGCAGAAGAATTCCCAAATCTGGAAAAGAAATTAATACTCAGGTAAAAGTAACTTATAGCACACCAAGTGCCTTTGTGAAAAAAAAAAAAAACAAAACTAAAAGAGATGGAAGAAAGTAAGCAGAGCAGATGGGCTCCATGGAGAGGAAAAGGTAAAGGGGGGAGGGTATTGAAAGGTTGAGAAGGGAAAAGGAATAAGTAGGTAAGCCTTCAGAAAGCTGAAAGAGGATTTCCATGAGCTCAAGGCCAGTGAGCTACATATGAGCTCAGGACCAGCCTGGACTACAGAGTAAGACTATCTCAACAATTTTTTTAGTTAATAAAGAAAAATATAAACAAAGGGCAGAGAGTAAGAGTTCCTCCTACATGGAATGGGATCCTGAGTAGGGTTGCCTAATGAGGCTTGGTGTCTAGGGACCAGCTAGCGATATTGATTCACAATTTTGGTTTTGGTGCCCTTTTATGATCCCTTTCACATTGGTTGCGTGACATGCTGTCTGGATGTATGGGACCCATGTCTAGGGGCTTCACATTCATTTTGCTGTGCATGCTTCCCCCCACCCCCATTTTATTGATATATATACGTGCAAAATTTAAGGTTTACAATGGAATTGAGCATTTTGTGCACATACATAACCTCCCAAGGTGACAAGGGCTTTCCCACTCTCTTTCTGTTTCTCCCCCCACCCTCTCTTCCCTCCCTTCTCCCCCACCCTAACCCCCCCATTTCACTTTGGTTTTCGCTTTAAGTTCCATAATAGTTGTGATCTGGGACTCTCATATCAGAGAGACCATTCAGTGTTTCACCTTCTGCTTCTGACTCGCTTCACTCAAGCTTCTTCCATTTGCCAGCAAAAGCTTCCATGCTATTGGACTTTATTGATGCATAGTATTCCACTGTGTACAAATACCACAGTTTGTGTATCCACTGGTCTGTTGATGGGTATTTTGGTGACTTCCACATTTTAGCTATTGTTAGTTGTGCTGCTATGAACATGGGTACACATATATCTCTGCTGTGTGTTGTTTTGGCCTCTTTTGGATATATTCCCAGGAGGGGTGTCACTGGATCGAAGGGGATATTTATTTCTAGTCTTTTGAGAGATTTCCATACTGCTTTCCAAAATGGTTGTATGAATTTACATTCCCACCAGCAGTGCAGGAGGGCTCCTTTCTCCCCATAGCCTCGCCAGCACTGATTATTATTTGACTGGTTGATGTGGGCCATTCTCTCTGGAGTGAGATGGTATCTTAGCATTGTTTTGATTTGCATCTCTCTTATTGCTAGAGATGTTGAGCATCTTTTCGTGTATCTATTGGCCTTTTGTACTTCTTTGTGAGTAAATTGCCTCTTCATTTCATTTGCCCACTTTTCTATAGGGTCCTTTATTTTGGTAAGCTTACTTTTCTTCAGCTCCCTGTATGTTCTAGTTATGAGCTTCTTATCTGAGATGTTGGTGGTGAATATTTTTTCCCAGTCTGTTGGTTCTCTTTTTACAATGTTGATATTTTCTTTTGCTGTGCAGAAGCTCTTTAATTTGACAAGATCCCATTTGTTAATAATGGGGATAATTTCTTGTGCTCTTGGTGTCTTGTCAAGAAAGTCTTTGCTTACACCTATGTCTTTTAGAAATTTGCCTAATTTGTCTTCTAGAAGGTTTAGTGTTTCATTTTTAATGTTTAGGTCTTTGATCCATTTTGATTTGATTTTGGTGCATGGTGACAGGTGTGTGGCTAGATTCATTCTTCTGCGTGTGGATGTCCAGTTTTCCCAGCACCATTTGTTGAACAGGCTGTCCTTTTTCCATTGTATGCATTTGGCCCCTTTGTCTAAGATTAAGTAATTGAGGGTGTTTGGGTTTGTCTCTGCATCTTCTATTCTGTTCCACTGGTCTATCTGTCTATTTTTGTGCCGGTACCAAATTGTTTTTACAACTATGGCTTTATAGTATAGCCTGATGTCTGGAACTGTAATGCCTCCTGCCTTGGTCTTGTTGCTCAGGATTGCTTTGGCTATTCTTGGTCTCTTTTGGTTCCATATGAATTTAAGAATTATTGTTTCAAGTTCTTTGAAGAAACTTGTAGGTATTTTGATAGGTATTGCATTGAATCTATATATCAGTTTCAGTAGTATAGTCATTTTGCCTATACTTATTTTGCCTATCCAAGAGCAGGGGAGGTTTTTCCACTTTCTAGTGTCTCCTATAACTTCTTTCTTCAATGTAATGTAGTTTTCTTTATATAGGTCCTTCACATCCTTGGTTAGGTATACTCCTAGGTATTTAATTTTTTGCTTAGTTATTGAGAATGGAATTGTTTTATTGAGTTCTTGCTCAATAAGTTCATTGTTAGTGTAAAGAAAAGCTATTGATTTTTTAGTGTTAATTTTGTAGCCTGAGACTTGGCTGAATTTTTTTATTGTTTCTAGGAGTTTCGTAGTGCAGTTTTTAGGGTCTTCCATGTAGATAATCATATCATCTGCAAATAAGGAGAGTTTGACCTCCTTCTTTGCGATGCAGATTCCCTTTATTTCATTTTCTTGTCTGATTTCCATGGCCAGTGTTTCAAGGACTATGTTGAATAAGAGTGGTGAGAGTGGGCAACCTTGTCTTGTTCCTGATTTGAGAGGGAACAATTTCAATTTTTCTCCATTTACTATGATATTTGCAGTAGGCTTAGCATATTTGGCTTCTATGAGTTTTAGGTAGGGCCCTTCAATACCTGTTTTTCTCAGTATTTTTATCATGAAGGGGTGCTGGATTTTGTCAAAAACTTTTCCTGCATCAATAGAAATGATCATGTGGTTTTTGTTTTTGCTTTTGTTGATATGGTGTATTACATTGATAGATTTACGTATGTTGAACAAGCCTTGCATCTCAGGGATGAAGCCCACTTGATCATGGTGTATGATCTTTCTGCTTACTTGTTGGATTCTGTTTGCCAGGATCTTAGTGAGGATTTTTGCATCTATATTCATTAAGGATATCGGTTTATAATTTTCCTTCCTGGTTAGGTCTTTGTCTGCTTTTGGGAGTAGTGTGATGCTAGCTTCAAGAAATGAGTTTGATAGCATTCCTTTACTTTCTACTTTATGAAATAGTTGAGGAGGAGCGGAGTAAGTTCTTCCCTAAAGTGCTGAAAAAATTCTGCTGTGAATCAATGCGGGCCTGGACTTTTATTTGTAGGTAGAGCTTTATTACTGCTTTAATTTCTGTGTGCATGATGGGGTTGTTCAAGCTTTTTATATCTTCCTCATTTAATTTGGTATTTTATATGTATCTAGGAAGTTGTCCATTTCTTCCCAGTTCTCAAATTTGTTAGAGTATAGGTGTTCAAAGTAATTACTTATAATATTCTGGATTTCTGCAGAGTTTGTTGTAATTTCACCCTTTTCATTTCTGAGTGCGCTAATCTGTGCCTTTTCTTTTCCTGCACATGCTTTTAAGAAAGATTTCTACCTGTGAATGTGTTCCCATGATTCATTGGGCTTCCATATGCATGAGCTCTTAATAAGCTCAGACCCTCCCTATAGAAAATGTTTGAGGGCCCAATGGGTGGGAAAAGATACATGCTTCTCCTGCTTCCTAGCTGTCTGCAGTTCCTCCTCCTCTGTTTCCCTCTCCCAGCCACCTAACTGCCTTCCTAACACAAGGAGGTAGACAGAGAGGAGAGCAGGGCCAACCTCATTCCCACCCAAAGGCTTTGCCCCACTGGGGCTTATCTGGCATGAGATGCTGGACTATACCATGTGCATAGGACGATGACAAAGGACAGAGGAGGAGGGCAGGAGTGGACGTCCCCAAGGCTGTGGGCAAAGGCCGCCTCCTGGATGTGTTCAGGCATCTGGGGCAGAGCAGAGGGAGAAGTCACTGGACACCTTCCCCAGATGTGAGACTAGAAAGTCAAGAGACAGCTCAAGACTATAGCAGGCTAGAGGCTGTGGGACAGGATAGCATCAGGATTCCTGCAGAGGCCGTGTGTTTCTGGAGAACAGAGAAGAGGATGACCAGGCCTGGCTTGCCTCCACGTGGCATTGGTTTGTATCCCTGTTCAACATACTCTTGGAGCACCATGCTCTTGGAGGCCCTGACACTCATCCTGATCTGGCCATACCACAAAGACCCGGCCTTCAAGTAGGGCAAGGCCTCGGGGCTGGGGACATGAATCAGAAGGAGACACCAGCCAGTCAGTGTGGGTTCCAGCTCCAAATTCTGTCTGTCTGAGTTAGGGGCTTGTAGGCACCTCCCACAGTTAGAAGTCCACACTCTGTGCACCGTACATTAATGAAACTGAAACACAGGGAGTGGATCTATAGGCTCCAACCTGGACAATCTCCTTTGGAGACTGAAGTCCGTTATTTTCACCTTATTTGGGACAAAGCTTGCAGCTGAGATGTTCCTGCAACGTGGGAAGGGCTCTGGGCTTGGAGTCCCAGGGACCTTGAGAGTGAGTCAGTCTGTGTGTGGACCAGGCTGTGTGCCCTGTGGGCACTCTGTTCTTGCCTTCTCCCTGCCCACTGTGCTGCTCCCACCCCAGGAAGCCCCCGGGTGGCTCCTGGTAGTGCCACCCTGGCTCCCAGGTCCTCCCCAATAAGGTTGTCTTGTCCTCATTCCTCTGAGTACAGTGCAGCCTCAAAAGGCAGACCCTGGAAACTTAATGAGCCCTGATTATAGCCTTCCCCTGGCTGCTGTGGGAGGCTGGATGAAAGGAACCACTCCCCCCAGCTGGCCTTGGTTTCCTGCTGGTCTATAGAAGCGGCTGGCTGCCCCCTCTCCTCACAGGTGCATTTTTCCCCCGCAATATCAGAACCCATAGCTCTTTCATGGAAGTTCTCTCTCCACCCAACCCACCATCCAGCCCAGGGCTTCAAGAGTCGTGAGATGAACTGCCTCATGGTTCATATGGTGTCATGTGCTGTGCGTTGGCCCCTCACGACAGCTCCAGCCCTCTGCAGCCTACACTCTGCCTCCAAGTTTGGGGCATGAGGCTATTTGGTCTTCAGGCATATGTAACACTTTTCTCAGCATATCCACTTTTACAGAGCACTGCTGAGCTGCAGGGAGGAGGAGCCTACCCGGGGGCCTTCCAGGCACCACCAGCTTCAAAATCACAGTGTGGTCCAAGAAGCCACCCAGGGCTTCAAGCCTGGCCCATGAGCCCCAGCACCTCCTGGGGAGATCAGTAGGACTTCACTGTATGTGGAAATGTCCTTGAAGCAGAGCAAACCACCTTTCTGGACTGACGCAGAGACCAGGACCTGGTGGAAGAGCAGAGCCTGGAGCTGAGGGGGCAGGGGAGATGGAGGCTTTGAGCTGCCTGTGTGACTGAGGGGCATCTAGGGTCACTGGTCTGTTCACAAGTAGGCCGCCAGTGCTTCTGAGAGATTCACCATGCAGTCCATCTACTTTGGGGCTGCAGTAGATATATGGGCATCCTATCTCCTCCCCTAAGGGCCTGGGGCTGGTGGCCATGGCCACATGGAGATTGGCAGGTCTGTGTGAGATGGCACAGGCAATGTGAGTCAACGCAAGACTCTTGAGGCAGGACACTGTGGCCACTGGCCCTCTTTTGGGCAGATAGTGTTTAGACAGAGGCTAAATCACACTGGCAGGCAGCCCATACCACACAGTCCTACCCATAGAGATGGATGCCTACCCTCGAATGGCCTGGAGACATCACCTGGGCCTGGGAGGACTCAGAAGACAAGATACCCAAAAGTAGGGCAGATATCATGGAGAGGAAGGCAGTTCTGTGGCACAGTGGCCTCCAGAGATATAATCATGGGCCATGGCAGAATCCAGGCTCAGGTTCACCCACTCAGGAAGCCCAGTAGCCTGACTGATCCGTTATTTACATGATAAAAACAAAAACAAACAAACAAACAAACAGAACAGAAACATTCCCTAATTCAGCCTGCTAAAGTTTGGGCCCATGAGATGGTGGTACCATGGTGGGAGGGCATAGCCAGGGACTCCTTCCTGGAGTCTCAGCTTTCTTGGGGAGCTAAGATGGCCAGAGGTAAGGAACTTCTGAGCCCCTTGTAGCAGTTGTCAAGGCCTGTACCATAGTGTCATGGTTTGGATCTGGAGTGTTGCCCAAAAGCCGCATGTCCCAATGGATACTGTGTAGGGTTGGGAGGCGGGGCCTGGCTGGAAGCGGGGGATGCTTAGGGCTTGACCTGGAGGGGCCTGTGCTGGTTCCACCCTTCCTCCCAGACTCTGTTCTCTGTGCTGCCATGCTGTAAGGATCTCTGACACTGGAGCTCCGGCTCTGGCCCTGCCTCTGCTCCAGCCCTGCCATGTGCTTCCATCAGTTTCCAGCCACCCACCTGTGAATGGACTGTGACCTTCTGAAACTGTAAGCTACAATAAAGCTTTTCTCCCTAAGTTGTGGATATTGGTTATTGAGTCACAGTGACAAGCAAGTAACTAAGACACATAGCACATCTGAGGCCAGGCAGAATGGGGCTGGGGCTGGGGCTGGAGAGGTGAGCAGCTGGGCCAGCAGGTGGGGGCATGGTGTTAGCAGAATGCCCGGGGAACTACCACAGAGGTGTGTGTGTGTGTGTGTGTGTGTTTTATACACACTTGTGTGTCTGTTTGTGTGTGAAGCTGCCTGCTCTACTTCATGGCCTTGTTCTGGTCTCTCATTCCTGTTGTGTCTCTGGCTGAGACCATCCTTCACTTATTTAACAAATTGCTGGGTACCTTACATGACAGGGCCAGCTTAGACCTTAGTCTCAGTTCTTAGGATGTCCACGTTCCCCCTGGTATACAGAGGCATTGGATAAGATGCCTGAGGGCCATGTGCAGCATGAGATGATGAGAGTGACAGGTAAGATGACTCAGAACTGGCATGCATCTACAGTCCCAACTCTCTGGGAGGCTGAGGCAGGAGGGTACAAATTCAAGCCCAACCTGGGTAGCTTAGGGACTTAGCAAGAAACTGTCTTAAAATAAAAATAAAATTTAAAAAGGGCTGGTGATGTAGTATAGTGCAAAGGCTCTGGGTTCAGTTCCCAGTAAGCCAGGGGTGGGGTGGGGACACAAAGGAGAAAAAGAAGGAAAGAGGTCAGACTCATGAAAGGAGAAATGCATTTGCAGAATGCATTGATGGAGGGCTTCCCCACAGTGAGAGGACACCTTCCCTCTGGGAGCAAGATGTGTGACTCTAGACCCATGAGACTCTATTGTCGCAGGGTTTTTTTAGAATGACTAGCCTGATGAGCTTTGGCCCCTTCCCAGACATTACTCCTGGGTATCTCCTAGCCCTTGGGGACATGTAACCCTGGGGGACCACCAGGCCCTTCTAGAAATGTTGGAGCCTCACTGGGGAGTCCACAGGCCAATCCCCCAACAGACCGTAGGGCAGATTTGTCCTCACTGGGCAAGAGTAAGCAACATTTTCATTAGCATAAACTAGAGGTCACATAGAAGATGACTGTAAGTCACTGGCTAGGCAATTTGAGAGCAACTGCAACCAGGCACTAGTGGGAGCTGTGTCCTGTCTGAGCCCTTCCATGTCCAGCCCCATCCCATTTTTTCTCAGACTTCTGCTGCACAGACCTTGTGTCCAGTTTCCCACTGTCTGCTAGGTAGAGGATGCCCAGACCATGCCAAGACCATTCTCGTTGTGGTGATGGATGGATGGATGGATGGATGGATGGATGGATGGATCGGTGGGGCTCTCCTTCATTTCCTAGAGAGCAGCATAAACGTCTTAGAGAATTAAATCACCAGTGTTTGCCACTTCCCTCAAACCACTTCTGGGGAGGCCAGGAAGGGTCTATGGAGGAGCCCATCATGAAGGTGCATGATCCAGGCTCTGTAGGTACTTAGAAATACCCACCAGCAGAGCTGCGAACTACCTGAGTCCTTCAAAGCAACTCATAATTCTCAAGAGCGGTGCCTGGCATGTGACTATGAAGGTGGCCTCTCAGGCTTGGGCACAGTGACCTGGCTTCCAGAATTCCAGGTTATCCTGAGCATGTGGTTTTCTTCTAGCATAGCATAAAACTGCAGGGTGGCACAGGGGATCCCTTGGTGTCATAAGCCTCTGAGATTCAGGGCCAAGGGTTCTTAGGGCCTTAAATAGGGTATGTAGGTATGCAGAGGGCCCAAAGGCCCCAGGGAGGGGATGTTAGTTGAGATGCAGAGGCATTTTGTGTCCAGGTGCAGACCTCACTCTCCAGGCCCACCCCAGGTCTGTGCATGGTACAGACACTTGCACTGGGAGGCCACATTTCTGAGACCAGGAAGAAATTGTCTCCTATAAGCGTATGGTGACCCTGTAACGTAGGCATCAAGAATTTATTCTCTCCGGGTCTGGGTCCACAAAGAGCAAGGGCATCTAGGAGAAGTTGTCTCTCTGCAAGCACGTGGGTGTCTGGCTGTGTAGTTGATAGGAGTTTGCCTTCTCCTGGTCCTGGAGCTGAGGTCCAGAGCACACAGTCCTCATAGGCCACCCCTTTGTGTGTGTGTCTGCTGCCAACGTCCTCTTTGGTAGGGATGTCCATCACAGGGGGAAGCCCCCACCTGTGCCATGCACAGTGACCCTACTTTCATGTAAGGCCTTCTGTGGCAGAAATGAGATTGCTCTCCATACAAGTGGAGTGGGGCACAATTCCTGCCAAGCCCTGAGGGACAGGGTTGGCGAGAGGCTGGTCACCAACCTTCATGGAAACAATGAGACCCCAGGGTCAGAGTGCTCCTGTGCTCTGTCCTCACCACCGCTCTGTGTGGTTAGACTGCTACTGTCTGGGGTCTGTGATTCCAGCGGCCTCCACAAAGGTGGCAGGCCCCATGCCTGCCCCAGCTGGCTCCTTGGTGTCTGCATAGGCCTGCTAGGATGTCTTTTCCAGACCTACCACCTGACTTGTGTTCTCAGAGGGAGGCAGTGGGGCTGGCCATTAGCCTGACCCTCAGCCTGGCTCCTGTAAGACGATCCTGGAGTCAGGAAAAACTCAGGAAGTCTGCAAATCAGGGCTGTGATGACAGAGGGGCTCTCAAGATCAGCACCCTGGGCAGGAGGGCACGCGGCAGGAGGGCAGGGAGCGATTTACAGCCTTGCTCCAGCCGTATGGCTGTCCTGAGGTGGCCACGGCGGGCCAGAGAGCACAGGAGGGTCCTGCCCGATGATGCCATAGGGAGGTGGCGGGGATGGGTGCCCTTCATTTGGCTAATCCTGTAGGAAGCTCTTCTGTTGTTCCTGCCCCTTGTGAACCTCTGGTTCTGAATTAACCCAGATATGATCCCTGTAAGCAGAGCCCAGAAGGTGCCCCCAGGCAGAGACCCACACCTCACAGAACTTATCACGCATGGCCGACTTCATCAAATCTTCGAGACCATGTGATACTTAAAAATTGCCAGGGAACTTCTGTCATTTGACAGGTTGACAGCAGGCACGTGGTGCCTATCTGAACCCTGATTTGACAACAAGGATAGCACCCCATCCTTCTGCTCACTGCGGGCCCCATGACTTTTGCACCTGGGGTGAGCTATGCACCACAATATGCTGGGTTTGCTTCCTCAGCACCCCTCTCCATAACCAGGACCAGCAGCAGCCTAGCTGTTGGTGTCTGTGGATGGAGTTTCTCTGGGTCCTGCCTGGGATGGTGACACCTCTGTATCTGAGTCTGGGCATTTCTGGCTTACCTCAGCAGTGCTGGACTTGCATCTGCCTTCGCCCTTCTGGCTGTGGGCACCTTTCCAGGGCCACAGGCCTTGAGGACCATCTCCCTTTTCATTCCTTGTCATGTCCTCAGGGATGCATCTCACCTCACCCAGATCTTTTCCTAACAGCCCCTGCCACCTCCACAGCCACCAGGACACCTTGCTGGGAAGGCCCTACAGGCTCCCCACCTAGCCCACCCTGAAGTCTGCCCAGCTTCACTCAGTATCCACCACAGGCAGTGTTCAGCAAACGCTAGGTATGTACTGCTCCTCATAGCTGGGATTGGGAGTGAGGAGGAGACTCAGCCAGCAGCAGCCTGACACTGGGATCATCTCACTGTGGGCGGTGCATGCTTCCTGAAGAACACAGTCCTGCTCAAGGAGTGGGCATCGTTCCTCTAGGTTAAAGGCCACCCTCAAGAAACAGGTCCTAAAGGGGTCAGTGTAACACGGCCACCTCAGACTAGCTCACACCACAGGCTCCAGACATCAGCAGCAGCTGAGGCATCTCCTTCTGCAGTGAATGGCCAGGAGTATTTTCAGCACAACTGATCACAGGGTGAGAGGACCCTGAGAGGAGCCCACCACAAGCAGCTACCAAGAGAGAGGGAGGAGGGAAGATTCACAGGGACTGCCCCTCCCAGGATGAAGAATCCTGTTCTGCCACCCAGAGGCACAGATCCAGGGAAGAGGCTGAAGCCTCTGCCGATGGGACCTACAGGTGGTAGTGGTACTCCAAGGCCTGGTGTGGTCTGCAATGGTCCCTTACTCAGTGTATGAAAGTTACTTTGTGGGATTTGAGATAGAAAAGGCTTAAGATTAGTAGTTAGGTTGGAAGTTTTCTAGAAAGAAAAAAACTATAGATAATCAGTTCTTTGGCTTTAAACATAAATATAGCAATCTTTGTTGTAACATTTTTAGAGCAGCTGAACATGGTGATAGTTTCTTCTAATTTTAAGATGAAACTTGAGCCATACAGTCAGATACACTAGAATTTAAAAGGGGGGTCATATAAGCCCTACCCACTGAGGTAGTGCTGTTGTTCAGATCCAAAATGCCTCTATGTAATAAGGCCTGGTTAGAAAGAGCAGGCCATCAGGCTGTGACTTTGAAAGGTATATTCTCATCCGTGACTTCTTCCTTCTCTCTCTGCCTCCTGAATGCCATGATGTCCACCTGGAACTTCTACCGTGCTACTTTTGCACTGGAGTCAACCGGTGGACTGAACCTACTGAAACTTTGAGCCAAAATAAACCTTTCCTCCTTTAAGTCTTGGGTGTTGAGAATTTTGGTCCCAGTGATGGGAAAGCCAACTAATACAGATGACTACAAGGAAAGGAATGAAGAGAGAAGGGAGGGAGGGCAATACAGGGAAGGGAGGGCAGGAGGGTAAAAAAGAAATTTGGCAGAGATATAAAGAAATTCAGAGTACTAATGCATTGCTGATTGGAATGCAAAATAATGTGACCATTACGAAAAACAGATTAGATTTTCCCAAAAGTTAAACACCACAAAAATGTCGTAAGACCAACAGTTTTACTCCTAGAACTAGAAACAGAAACTCTACAAATACTTGTATACGAATGGTCATAGTAGCTAATCACAGTAGCCAAAACGTGTAACAACCTGAGTGTCCACTGAAGGACGAACGAGCAAAACGTGGGATATCCACAGAACGTAGTAATACATGGCTTTAAAAATCAGTACCATATATGCTACAATATGGATGGCACTTGAAGATGTGAGACTCAGTGAAAGAAATCAGATATACATTTTTAGGTCTCATTTCTCTGGAGTGCCAGAACAGACAAATCTATAGTGATGAGCAGATTTCTAGGGTTGGTGGGATGGGAAGTAGGATGAAAAAGTTTGATGCAGTTTTACTTTGGAGTGATGCAGTGCTCGGGAACTAGATGGCAGTGGAGGTTGCACAATATTGGGAATTGCTCTCTTTGCATAATTAGCTTTAGGGTACACATGAGTTTCTCTTCAATGAATTATTTCTATTTTTCGAAGTTTCTGGGTCAACCTCAGATTTACCACTCACGAACACGACCTCACACGGGTGTCGGGATGCTGCCCAGACCCCTTCCTATGCAACCTGGAAGAAGACATCTAAGAATGGCTCAGAAGATGCGCTGGACATGTGATCATGCCCGCATTGCACCTGAGTGTAAAAGATGCTCTGGAATGTTCCACTGCCCTGATGCACCAACACATGGGCTGGGTCCTGCCAAAAAAGGCTCCAGTCAGTTTTTGAAAGAACTCAAGTCGTTAAAGAGAAAACTAACAGTGAAGGCCATTTCCCAAGTCTGATGCAAAGGGAGGATATTTTTCCTTCCTGCCACAAGACCTTGAAGAAGGGCACATGGTTGGACTGAGCCTCGCAGCCTCCCGTGTGTTTTTGGCACATGCCTCACTGCAAGCAGGCCTCTGCTCATCTTTCCTTTCTGAGCTGGCATGAGGCTCTCTCCTCTCTTTGGGCAGCCTGCTCTGGATTACTGCTGAGCTAAACATTAATGCCAGGCTAGATTACACTGTTTGACGTTGTCTAATGAGCCACAGTTTGGGGTAAATGATAAACCTCTCCTGCTGCCTCCATGCTGTAAAGCCTGTTAGAATCCAGGCAAGCTCAGAAACAGGGCTTCAGAAAAAGAAAGTACAGAAAGCTTCATCCTGGGGGAAGACATCTTGTGAGAATCTTGTAATGCAAGGGAACAGGAGGAGGCTACACACCCTGTGGTGGAGAGGTACCGTGTTGGGGTCCTGCTCCTTGCAGAGGAAAAAGGGGGTTGCCAAGCCTGGGAGATTCACCATGTCCAACCCACCCTGGCATAGCTGGAGCAAGTGTCCTGCCACCCAGGCTAGCCCCAGGGTGTTGGGACTCCATGGTGTTAGAGGGACTGGGGACACCCACATAACAGCCTACTACAACACAGGGAGTGACTTGGATGTCAGACCATTTTCCAGAGAGTGATATGTAGCTAATCTGCCTGCCCAGTCATTTACCGATTTCCTTGACCTTGAGAAAAAAAAATATAGGATTGAGCCTTTGCAGCCTAGCCTTAGGCCTTTTCAGTTAAACATTTGACATTACTGAATCTCAGTCCCCAGGGTGAGCTCTGCAGCCAGAGGGGCCTCCAAGGGTAGAAGGGTCCTGATGAAAGCTTGGAGACTTTCAACAACAAAAAGCAGAAAGTCTGTGGACCCTCGGGGCTTTCCAAGGGCCTCCGGGAACATCTGCTGAATGGCAAGTCTTTTCGGGAAGTTAATTGGAGATGTCTTGTGTATCTCCTAAAATACTATTAACAGAGTTCAATCAATGGTTTAAATCAATTTGGCAAAAAATTATTCAGGGCCCACTCCAAATAAGGCTCTGAAAAGGCTGAGATAGACAGCTCTTTTCTTTTTTTTTTTTTTTTAAAGTATGTGCTTTTAAATTTAAAATGATTGGTTTAGCATTAGAAGCAATAGAAATCCTGTTATCACTCATCCAAATAATCAGAATTAATTTAGGATTTGAGGGCAAACAGAGTCAGTTGGTAAGCAGGAAACACAGAGAAATAATTAACCATGACAAGAAATGCAGTTACAGTGAACTCGTGGTAAGCTTTAAAAAAAATTAATAGCTTCATCTGAGGCTCTGTTCTTTCAAGACCCTGGCTGGTAACAGACTTCCTGTGTCATGCGAATCCTGGAGCCTTCTCCACCCAAGTGTGTGGTACTGGGGGCTGGACCCTTCCCCCAGGGAAGCCTGATCTGATGCCTGAGGTAAAGGAGCCTGAGGCAGGGAGTCATCCATGATAGACCTAGGGAGGCCACTGGATAGAAGATCTCCCTCAGGGAGGGACTAAGCATGTATAAGGGGAATCATCATGCCATTTCTATGCCCTCTGCCCAGGATGAGTGAGGAGAGGTGCTCCCAGCACAGGTTCTCTGTGGGCCTCCCTGCACGACGGAGTATGCCTGCACCATCTATGACAGCCATGAGTTACGTGAGCTCTCAGAGGCAGATAATGCAACTGAGAACTAGAGTTCAGTTCCTGTTCACCTTCAGTTAATTTAAATGAAAATATCCACATAGGGCTGGGAGTGATCATATTGGATAATGCAGTTCTAGAAGGCTCTTCCAGAAGTGGGTGAGCTTAAGACTTCTCTCGGATACTTTCCTCAGAGGTCGTGAGAGGAGACGAGGGGAGGGCAGCATTTGGAAGAGCCGCAGCTCCTCATCTTTCCATTTCACAGGCATATTTGGACCCACCTCTGAAGGTGTGGGTGCAGTGTAGACTAAAAACTGGTACTGAGACAAACAGTGGGTCCATCGCAACCTTTGTCACAATACAAGTGACAAGTAGCAGTGTTGTCCCCAAATCCCTCACTGTGCCTTGAGTCCTGGAAACCTGAGATGTGGCACTTCCCTGCACCTTCCTTCTTTGCCTGGTAGGTACCCACAGAGTGCGAGGAGCAGGATTGGGGACAGGCTCCAGAGGTCCTGGGGAAGCCCCACAATGTGCTGCACAAGGTGTTCATGCTACAATTTGTTAAACATCCAAAGACTCTGCCACCTGTGCATCTGAAGATGGTTCTTTAAAACATTTAAGCCATCCTTTGCCATCCTTTCATCCCCAGTCAGGGTAGATCCTGGGACTCTCCACTGGGTCTAGGAAGGAATGGCCCACAGCACGGGAGCTCAGAGAGGCCGCTCCCATATACGTAGGGCGGAGGGGAACCTCTGAGGTGGCACGGGACAGAACTTGCAGAATTCTGGCTGCTCCCTCCCTGAGCTGAAAAGTTCCTGTTGCTGCCTCACCTCCTCCTCACATCTCTCATCCCATAGCCACTTATGTAAAAGCAAGGCCTGGAATTCCACAGAAGGATGGCCAGATACTTCAGCAAGCTTGTATCCAAAAAGTGACTCAGTTATTAAGGGTGATTGACCTTGGGCGGGAAATACTGAGTCTCTGAACTCTTACACAGCAGGAAGCCACAAGTCGCAGACGCCCAAGCAGAAATGACTGCCAAGTTCCTGTGGACAGCCTGCTGGCCATGGACCTGGGCAGAGCTGAGCTAGCAGACTTTCTACACAACACTAGGAGAGCACCTACCACCAGAAATGCT
This sequence comes from Ctenodactylus gundi, assembly GCA_004027205.1. Lineage (NCBI taxonomy): Eukaryota > Metazoa > Chordata > Mammalia > Rodentia > Ctenodactylidae > Ctenodactylus > Ctenodactylus gundi. The sequence goes on along the minus strand of PVKB01003251.1, from coordinate 48,297 downwards.
GGCATCTGTCTGTGTGCAGGTGTGAAAGAGACCTGTAGGTGGCATCCAGCAAGAACTTGGGGACATGTTTTCTGAGAGATACAATGCCAAGAAATGCAGATCTAAGTAGAAACTATTTCCATACAGGCCCCAGGTGCTCAGGCAGAGAAACTAGACCAGGTGGCTCTTGAGAAATGAGCGGCCCGGAAGAGACACACCACCCAGATTCACACGGCCTAAGAAAAGACTTAACTGCTTCTTCAAACAAGCCTGGCCTCTACATGCTAAGGACTCGACCCTGCCTTCATCACACAGACCTCTTCTCTATGGGCTAAGGGACCCCAACTTTCCATTCCTCCACACACAGAGGAAACAGGCCAGTCCTCCACAGGCTGAGGTGACTCCCTCACATAGACTTGTCCTCCGTGAGCTCACGGGACCCCAAGCCTGCCTTCATCACACAGACCTGTTCTTCATAGGCTGAGGACACCCCAACTCCGTGTTTCTCACACAGGCCTGTCCTCCATAGGCTAAAGACTCCTAACTGCTATTTACTCCTCAATCCAAAAATTTTAGTACTCATCAGGAAAGCCTTTGTCCTTGATTTTCAGAGCCTCTATAGGGAAAGTCTGAGAAGAGAACCTACCTACCTACCTACTTATGCCATTTATATTTGCCACTCAGCTTGTACCCAAGTCACACTGAGCTACATTCGCAGGCTTTTTTATTTGTTAAGATGGATTCTAAGGCTTAATATGCTCAGACTCGGCTTAAACTCATAGTCCTCCTGCTTTGGACTCCCAGAATACATGCCACTATGTCCAGTTAAGAGTAACATTTTGGCTGGCCTTAAATATTGTGTGGTTAAGACCTTACTGTGGGAACTTTGGACACTAGTTTCTTGTGCTGTATGCTAGACCATCCATGCTACCTCAGGGTTCCCTTTTATGCTGCTTCTAGAGGTTGTTAACTAATTACCCATCACAGCTGAGGCTCAGTTCCCCCGCACTTCTTGAGCCCTAGTACATGATTAGTGTAGGAGGCTGACTTTACCATGCTTCTTTCTCTGGTCCCTGGGCCACTGTGACTTCTCACTTGAGGAAGGCTCAGATCATCCATGCTGTATGGGGAGAAGCAATTGATACCAGCCTCTGCCCAGCTATCATCCACTGCCTCTGTGGGACAACGAGACCCAAAGGGTCAGCCTGCCTGCCGGAGTATCAACAGGGAGCCAAGCACTGGAGGCATTCTGAAAATGGGGTTGTAAAAGAGGCCATGCAGTCAGCATGGAACTCAGATAAGGCCTGACTCTCACTCCTAACCCCTGAGAATGTCCCTGGTGGACTCCAGTGGGGACCAACTTCTCTTTCCCTCCTTACTGAACTTCTGTGAAAGGGTAGGAAAGTCTAACAGCAGAGCTCTGGAAGGAATTCTAACACTCTGAAGAGGAAAGAGGAAAATGAGATGCTTCCAGGTTTGCTTGGACTTGAGGGAAGGAATTTTATTTTCACATTTCAAAGAAAGGCCTCAAATGATGCAAGCCACACCTTCCTGAGAGTGTCAAGTCCCCTTCAAGAGAAAGAGTGGCAAGTCCCCTCCAGCAGAAAGTGTCAAAGCTTTTCCAGGAGAGAGTGCCAGGGTCCTCTCCAGGAGAAAGAGTATCAAGGCATCTTCAGGAGAAAGTGGCTAGGCTCTTCCAGTATAAAGAGTGTTATTGTGGTTTGGATCTGGAATGTTCCCCAAACGTCTCGTGTATTTGGATGTTATGGACTAACTATGAAACCATATGCTGCTAGGAGATTGGGGCCTGGCTTGAAGGGGTGGATTGTGGGTATGTGGTTGAAGACAGGCATGTGGATTGAAGTACAGGTGTATGGGCTGATTTACAGGCCTTTGGATTGGATTACAGGCATATGGTGGGGCCTTTAACCCCGAAGGGGTGGAACACTGAGGCTGGGTGCAGAAAGGGTGGGTCACTGGGATGGAACCTGGAAGAATGTTTGCTGCTTTCTTCCTTCTGTGACTTGACTGGATTTGACTGGATTTGGCTTCCTGTTTGCAGTGCTGTGAATACTGGTATCCATTTCTACTTTTGCCATGTGCTTCCACTGTTGCTGGCCACCCATGAATGGACTAAGACCTTCTGTGAGCTAAAAGAAATTTTTTCCTTTCCTAATTTGTGGATGTTGGGCGTTCAGTCACAGTGATGAAAAATAATTAAGATAGTGTCGAGCCCTCTCCAACAAATAGAGTGCCAGGCCTCCCTCCCAGAATAAAGTGTCAAGTCCCCTCCAGGACAAAGTGTCAAGGTGCCTCCCTAGGGCCTCTCAGGCTTTGGACTCTTTACCAGGAAATTCATTTAGACAGTTGAGTATGATGTCTGTTCTGTGGACACTAGGAGGTAGGATGGCAAGTGATGGGCTGCCAGGCTGAGGCTGACACTCTTCACAGATATGCCTAGACTGTGATGTCAGCATTTGCAAGTGCCAAAGAGGGAGAGGAGGAAAGTGAATTCTCCTCAGTGGCCATGGGCACACAGAAAGTCAAGGACTACATGGGCCTGGAAACCATGAAGAGATCCCCAACCAAGGCAAGAGCCAGTCAATGACAGAGGTATTGGGTGTTGGGCAGAGGCAAACACCCATCTGAGGACCCTGCAGCTGTAGGGGAGTGACCTTTCATTCATCGTGTCGTCCTGTGTCATGTGCTGGAGCCGGGAAGAGAAACACTGTGGCCCCTAGGGAGTACAGGAACTGTCCTCGAGCTAACAGCAGTGCCAGTTCTGTGGTTCTCTCCTTCAGAACTACAGGGACCCCTGTTACTACTATCCTAGAGAGTAACTGCAAAGAAGTATAGTTTCACTGTGCTCCATTGTCTCTAAATGCATTACCCACTGCTTACTTTGTATCAGGGTCAGGGCCAGGATACAAGAGGACCTCAAGAACAGTGACATGGGTGGTGTAGGTGGAAGGTCCTCCCCTCAAGGTCTCTAGTTACAGTACAGCCTGTGTCCCAGCATGGCTCCTGGCCCTCTGGCTCCCCCATATCCTCCCAGCTTACAGGAAGGACTGCTGGATATTCTGCTGTGAGTTTGCCCTCAGCTCAGCTCCCCTGGGGCTCATGCCTTTTGCGTGATCTTAGAGTTGTAAAGAAGCTTCAGATGTAACCACATGCCAGGCACTCCGTAAGTTGTTACTGGATTGAGTAAGTGATAATTATCAGAACAGTTTGTTATGTATCCTCTAATCCTCCACCAGAGAGGAGAGAAGAGTTTAGCCATGCCAGGACTACAGGCACATGTGCAGGCATCCATGTGCATGTAATGTGAGAGCCACTTGTGTGAATGCCTGTGATCAGTGGGCACAAGCCAGGTCCTCAGGGCAGTCCACTCAGATGCCATTGTCTGCTGCTTTCAGTCAGTGACGTGAGTCGTATCCAAACGGTTCTTGTTGCCATTCTCAGACGGCGGGCAGACGAGGCTGAGCCAAGCTGGCACTCACCCTCCCACACAGGAGGCCGGGGTCTCTATCTACAGGGAGATGTTGTAGTGTTGGGACCTTGATTCTCTTTCTCTACGGGGGTCTCTGCAGTGACTGGCTCAAAGTAAGCAGCAAACATGCACTGGACGAAGCAACATCTGAAATTGTGTTAATGAGAGCACAGGGACAGGGAGACTTCCCCACCACCCAGCGGAGTCCAGAGGAATAAATGCGCTCTCTGTCTCCCAGGGAACAAAAAGCGCCTTTGGAGAGCATATTGGCAGGCAGGAAGCCACGTCCACTCTGGATCCAGGTCCCAGCTCCACAATCCACGACTTGTGTGATGCTTGGGCAAATTCCTGACGTCTCCTAAGTCTCTCCATTGAGACATCCACATGGTACTTTGTGACAACTGAATGAGATTGTTCTTCCGGTCTGGCAGGTGGCAATTCCTCTTCCCAAGTTTCAAGCCACAATCCTGAGAGTCATATGGGGCCTGTCTGTCCTACCTGGCTCCTATCTGACCTTACCCCACCTCCCAGGTCCTCCTCCGTACTGTGCCTTGAGCCTCTGCTGCTATCTCTAAGGCCCATACCCACTCTCCAGGCCAACCTGACCTCCCCCAGGCCCTCCTGGGGGGTCTTGCCCGGCTTGCAAGGGTGGATGTTTTGCCTCCTGCTTCCTCTCCTGTGCTCACAACCACAATCTAGGAGAAGCCAACTTGATATGGGCTGTGGGCATGACCCTTGGGTGCAACAAAATCCAAGTTTCCATTGGTTTCTGGCCACCTGTCTTCCTCCTCCATGGACATGCACTGCACTGCTTCCTGTATCTAGTACCCTGAGACACCCTGTGGTCTGCAGACTCTTCTTGTCATCCAGGTCTCAACCTAATGGTCATATCACTAGGGTCCCTCCCCAACTCAGCTGACTTCCCAACCTCAAATCCTCCCTTCTTGCCCTTAGCTCTTGAACCATTAGCCCTCGACAATGTTCAGTGATGTGCTCATTTACTTTGTCTCTGGACAGCCTTTCTCATCTGTGCCATCAGAAGCTGCGAAGGGCAGGACCCAGGCGTATGGAGTTCCCACTGCGTACTCCATGCCTTCCAAGGAGCACGGCATGTGGAGACTCCCATCTGCAAATTCAGCCAACCACAGATGAGAACACTTGGGGAAAAACTGTACTTGTTGAGTACACACAGATCTTTTCCTTGTCAATATTTTTCTAAATAATACAGTATCACAACTGTTTACACAGCATTTTTATTGTGTTAGGTATTACAAATCTTCCATGGATAATTTAAAGTGTACAGGAGAATTTGATGGATTCTATACAAGTTCCGTGCCATCGGACAGGCAACCTGAGCCTCCTGGGATTCCTGTGGGGCACAGACCATTAGCCTCAAAGGCTCCACAGCACTGAAGCTTTTCTGGTTTTTACCAGCTCACCACACTTCTGTGCTGAGAAATGCTGCCTTCTTATGTAAAAACCCAAGAAAGTGGATGAGCCATTTGTCAGCCCTTCAAAGATCCTAAGAGAGAATCTTCTACACAAAGTCCACCCCAGAGCAAGCAGGAACTGGTTGTGCTGGCTGTGGGCACTTGGGGACCATCACTTTCCCATGTGTCAAAGCACCTTCAGGGACAGGGTGACCTCATTCTCACTGCTCACTCTCTGTCTCCCAGGTTTTTGTTTTTTTGTTTTTTTGTTTTTTGTTTTGTTTTTTTCTGTTTTCTGTCAGAGCAGGAAAGATGAGCTGGGGTTGGTTTAATCTGATGAGTTTCAAGTCAGTATTTCAGAGTTGCTAATTTCAATGCCAGTGGGCCTCTGTCAAATAGGTTGGGGTCTTTCCCTTCTTTTCTAAACTCTGGGAAATCCTCCCCATAAATCATGTCTTCCTGAGTGGAAACAAACTATCTCTGATCTGTTCCTACAAAGTAATAGAATGTCTCTCCAAGAGAGTGCGGACTCCCTGGATAACCAAGGAGACCCTGCCAAGTGTCCATGGACTCCCTGTACAGCTGAGGGCATCTCACTGAGGGTGCACACACTATCTGGATAACCAAGCACATCCCACGGAGGGAAGGCCATTGATGCCCTTGGATACCCAAACACAACTCACTGAGCGTGCATGGACTCCCTGGGTAGCTGAGGGAATCTCACTGAGGACACACAGACCCCCTGGATAACCGAGGTCACCCACGCAAGGAACGTAGACTGTCGGGATAATTGAAGCTGCCTTGCTGACGGTGTGCAGACTCCCTGCCTGGGCCTCCTTGCTGGTGCTTTCTTGCCCTGTCTGGTGTTCTCTGTCAGGCTTTCTACTGTACTCTTCCTTGGAGGCCCCTCTGCCCATCCTCCGTTTCCTTCATACTGGAGCTGGGCATGGGCCCTCACCGTAAGACCCAGCTCTCTCCCATACTGTGGATCACAGCACAGCCCCAATTTAACTGTTTCTTCTCAGGCCTCCAAACCTCAGGCTTCGCATGGGCTGATCCACACTGTCCAGGATGCCCTTACCCACACTCCACTCCACATCACCCAGGCTTGGGAAATGCAGTCCTGTGCCTGGGGCCCTGGTTCAGCCGGGGCTGTCCAGAGAGACAGAGACAGTTAGGTACAGAGAAAGAGACGAGAGCAAGGACTGTTAGGGGACTCAGCGAGAGGGGCAGAGGCCACGGAGTCCCGCTAGGCCTGCTGCTGGCTGGAGAGCCAAGGGAGCCATGGCATAACTTGACCAAGGCTGAAGGCTGAGGATGGGGATGGCAATCCCAGCAGAAGTCTGTATTCTCGCATCCAGGGCCTGAGTGGTTACAGTTACTCAGCCTTTCACACCATCTGTGCTCCAGCCAGATGGTTGCTACTACCCTCTCAGGGCAGGCAGCTCCCTTCACTAAGCCCATGGACCCCTGACCCAGACTCTTCCAAACCGCCCGCATGGACACAGGGCACTGAACCTTTCCCCTCAGATGCCAACTCCTGGGCTTCCTTCGGCTGAAGAGCTCTGGGCCCTGTGCCAAATGAGGCGTCAGGACAGTAGGTTTCCCCAGCTGCCTTAGCCCAAGCTCACCACTACGGTCCGCAGAAATTGCTCTCATTAACTGTGACTCCCCTGGAAGAGCTCCTGGCGTTTCCCAGGTGCCACACACATGCCTCACCCGGCTCCGGGCCTGTGGGCTCCTTAGTGCCCCCCAGTCTCTCAGCCCAGAGAGGGGGGCCAGTTCTCACCACTCAGCCTGTTCACTGCTCCCAGCCGCCTGCAGCCTCCACCCAGATGTCTGCAGCCCGAGGCTGTCCCTCTGATCCTGAGCCTGGGTGGTCAGTGCTAGGCTGGGCTGTAGCCTGTAGCCAGGACGCTGCAGGGGGTGCCTCCCCAGAGCAAAGGAAGGAGGAGACTGTCAGCTTATAGCTGGCCTGGGACCTCCTGAGCGGCTACCCCACACCATGGCCGCCGTGAGAGGCCCTTGACTGGTAGACTGGGGGCAGCCTACATGGTGACAGTGGGAAAGGTAGAAGGACTGTAAGCCACTAAACATCACTTCTTTCTCAGTCACTTTTGTCTACTGGTAGTCAGGGCACACAACTCCTTCATCTCATTTTCCAGCTGTCTTCTTTCAAAGACAGACTCTTCCCAGTTCCAAGAGTCTGGGTCCACACCACAGGTCACCTCACACAGTGGTAAACACCAGTGTTCACCATTGCGACAGGCAGGAGAACCCTAGATGTTCAGGTCTCTAACTTCTGGTGATACATTTTAAAGTAATTTTTACAAAAACAAGCTGTGCTCCACAAAGGTGACCTCGCAGGCCAGTCCAACAGTTCATCCAATGGCTGATCTGCAGGATGCTTCTGCAGAGGTTGGTGACATCCCTCAGCATGCTCTGAGCCTGTCCCTTTTGTCTCTGTGTCCTCTCCCCATTCTTGCTGAAGCCACTAGGTCCTGATCACAGGATTGGATAAGTCATTTCCAGAAGCCACGTGCAGCAAAAGAATGAAAATCTCACAGGCAAAGTACTGAGCTGCGAGGGGTTGGCCTGCCTTCTGCCCCTCCGCATGTTCAGCCATGGAGTTCCTAGGATGCAGTGGGATAACACGACGGGGGGCCTGTGCCACCAGCACAACCAGAGAGCAAGCACAGCCGGGAGGCTGGGTTGGCTGGGTTGGGGGTTATTGTGTGGGGTTATAGGGGACTGTGTTGTCATGTGGGGTAGAAGTATTGCTGTGTGTGGTCATAAGGGGTTGAGGCGTTGTACAGGGCGGAGAAATTGTGTGGGTTGTATGGGGTTGTGGTGTTGGATGGGGTGGGAATGTCATGTGTGCCTGTTGTGACATGTTGGTGGTAATGTGTGCTTTCAGGCTGTGTGCAATAGCTGTGTCCTGGTGGTTGTATAGCTGGATTAGCTCACGTAGTCCCTTCCAAGGGCCATTCAGCCCTGAGTGCAAGCAGAGACGGGAGGCTGGGTTGGGAAGTGGACATTCTGTTCACCAAGTCCACCACGGGAGCAGAGGTACCTCTGCACAAGCATGCCTGTCCTTAGGGTGACTGTGGCCCTCACACCAGGCCTCTTGTCAACCTGAGCTCTTGATGCCTTGGTCTGACCAGGTTGTTTCCTCTTCAAGGGTGTGGCCAGGTGGCACTGGGGATGATGAGAGTCGGATGATGACAATAATGGGTGACACAAAGAAACAGTGATGGTGAATCAGCTGCTTTGCTGTGTGCCAGACCTTGTGCTGGTCACTCAGAAGCTCGGTCTCCTTAACTAAGACCCTCCCTCACTCTGAGAACTCACCTTGGGTCACTTGGTTGTTTAAACAGTGGGCTTCCTGGTTGTTACCTGAGCCCCAGGAGTGCCTCATCCTGGACTCAGGCCACCAGGTGCTCAGCTCTCCCATAGGACACTCTGGCCACCTGTCGTTTCCTGCCCCCTGCAGACCTTGTTTCTTTAGCTTCGAAAGGCTCAGTCGTCTTCCAAGGATCTGGCTGCTGCCCCTCTGTTCATTGCTCCCAATGTGCGGGAAGGAGAGTCAATGTCATCCCCGCTTACAGACAAGCCCCAGGGCCATCAGGCAGCTGCGAGAGCAAGGAGCCCTGGAAAGCCAGCCTGGGCCCAGCTAGTACTCCCTGCTCTACCCCAGGCTGAGCTGGAGAAGGGGTCCCCTGCTCCTGCCCGCTTCTCTCCATAGTATGCTTTCTTCTGGATTGAGAAGACCCTGAGAAGGGGGTCTGCAGGGAAAGCAGCCAGGGGCCAGGTGGGCCAGGGACAGGGCTGAGACCCCTCTAAGAAGAGGAGACAAATACACGGCGCGCCTTGCTGCCTCGAAAAGCAGCTGTTTTAAATTAGGACACAATGAGTGAAGACATTTGGAGAGGCATTTGGAAATGTCTGAGGACAATTAAGCTTTGGTGACCACACGTGAGCCTTCCCTGCCCAGTACCCGTTGTCTGACTTGGAGGCATAGGGTCCCAGGTGTATCAGCCCAGCCGGCAGTGAGGGCTGTGACTTCCAGGGTCTGTGCCCTCACACCTCCAGGAAGATAGCACCAGGGGAAAAGTCCCCCCACCCTGGAGGCTCCTGTGTGGGAAGCAGGTGGGGCCATTGTTCCTGAAAAACAGAGCACCCAAGGCTACTCAGGGCCACACAGGAAGATCAGGAGGGCTCTGTCCCAGGCTCAAGGAACATGTCCATGACCAGGAGCCCCTTGGCTCAACTGCATCCTGGAAACAGACAGAGGGCGGGGACATCCACCTGGCTCATGAAACCCACAGACTATAGGTCCACCCAGGGCATGTCCCAGAGTGGCCACAGGGAACTATGGTGGGATGAAGTATGTTGTTGTGTGGAGTTACGGTGTTGCTGTGTGGGGTAGAGGTGTCATTGTGCGAGGTAGATGGATGGGTCATGGGGAAGGGTGTCATTGTGTGGGGTGCTGTGTCATTACATGGGGTGGAAGGGTCATTCTGTGGGGTGGAGGTATTATTGTGTGGGGCTGTATTATTGTGTGGGACTGAAGTGATATGTGGGGTAGAGGGGTCTTTGTGTGGAATGGAGGTGTCATTGTGTAGGTTTGTAGGGTTATGTGAGGTTTTGGTGTTGTAGAGGTGGTATATTGGTTTGTGGAGTTGTGGGGTGAATATGGTATTGTGTCAGTTTGTGGTGGTGTTGCATAGGGTAGAGAGATCATTGTATGGGACTATGGTAACATTATGTGGGGTAGAGGGGTCATTGTTTGGGGTTGTGGTATGTGGGATGTAGATAGTATTATGTGGAGCTGTAAGAAGTTGTGGTGACATTGTGTAGGGTTGTGGTGGTGTGTAGGTTGGAGGGATTGTATGATGTCATGTAGGGTAGAGGGATTATTGTGTGGGGTTATAGGGGACTGTGTTGTCATGTGGGGTAGAAGTATTGCTGTGTGTGGTCATAAGGGGTTGAGGCGTTGTACAGGGCGGAGAAATTGTGTGGGTTGTATGGGGTTGTGGTGTTGGATGGGGTGGGAATGTCATGTGTGCCTGTTGTGACATGTTGGTGGTAATGTGTGCTTTCAGGCTGTGTGCAATAGTTGTGTTCTGGTGGTTGTATAGCTGGATTAGCTTATGTAGTCCCTTTCAAGGGCCATTCAGCCCTGAGTGCAAATGTCAACAGAGCTGTGGCCTGCAGGTGACACAAATCATCACACCAGTGAGTAGACGTCTGACTAGCTGAGTTTGAGGGACTATTCAAACAAACTTCAGAACCATACTTTTACCTTACTATTGTGGTTTGGCTCTGGAATGTCCCCCAAAAGTCTCATGTATTTCATTGTTAGGGATTGTCTATGGAACCATGTGCTTTTGGTAGATTGAGACCTAGTCTAGAGGGGTAGATTACAGGCGTGTAATTTAGAATTAACAGCATGTAAGTTAGGGTTAAAGGTGTGTTAGTCAGGATTAATGGTGTGTAGGGGCCACACCTTCCACACCTGGATTCAGGTGGGACTAATCATTGGGCTGAGATCTGGAAAGATATATAAGCTGCATCCTGCCTTCATTGGAGGACTACAACTAGTCTCAACTAGTCTCAACTTGCCTTCCTGTTTGTGATGATGTCTTGAGAAGCCACCTCCACCTCTCTCTCTACCATGTACTTTGATTGCTGCCAGCCTCCCCTGAAAGGACAGTGACCTTCTGAAACTGTGAGCTAAAATAAACCTTTCCTCCCCTAAATTTGTTGATGTTGGGTATTGAGTCACAGCAACGAAAAAGTAACTAAGACACTTACCCAGTCCTGCATCCTCAGCCGTAACTCTGCAACAGGACTGTAGTGTGTGTAGCTGGTGTTTACATTTTCTCTGACTAATTCACTGCTCCAGAGCAGATCCCTAGCCCCAGTGTGAGCACACACTTCCTGTTTCAATGCTCTTCCTACGCCAGGGCCCGGAAGGAAGTCCCTGCTCCGAGGGTAGGGGAGGCCGGGCCCACAGACAGCCACTCTGTTCCCAAGAAGATGCCTCCCCTTACCCACCCTCACCTGCCTGGACACAATACAAGAAATTTAAGCTAGCAGACAAAGACGGAGTTGTGCTGGGAGCCCATGCTCTGCCCTGCTCAAGTGACAAGACAAGATCTTGCATTCTTCATGGGATGATACAACTAAGTTTCCCCAGTCAGAGAACCCAGATGGAGCACAAGGCCTGGGAGCCCCAGATGAGCATGAGTGTCTCATGAGGGGCCTGCTCTAGGTGGATGGTCACAGGCCCCCTATTTGTCCCCCATGGTCTCTCTTCCATCCCCCACTTTCTACCCTGTCAGCTGCCTGAGAAGCTGTAGCCAAGGGAACCTTGACTCCCACCTGCAGATCTCCTCTGCTCTGCTACTCTCCTGCTGCCCAAGGGGATTATGTCTCAGTGTAGAAGGGTGGCTCCCATCAGTGGAGGATGGCTCCAGGTAGAAGAGGCAGATCCCAGTTAGAGGGTATGGTTCTTGGCAGAGGGGTGGCCATCATCTCAGCTACCATTGGGCCTTCTCCATCCATGAGGGCCGTGGTCCTCATCACTAAGGGGAAGGGACAATTCCACTGCAGTCACTGCCTGCAAGCTGGCTAAACTGGCACTACCCATCTCCCCAATCTCTCCTCTCTGCTGGCCTTCCCAGAAGACACCAAGCAGCAGCTACAGTGCTGCTGACAGAAACTCTGGGGGCCTGGGGCCACAGTGTAGGAGGTGAAGCTTCTGGCTCTGAAGGAGAGGCTTGTGACTCCCAGAATGCCACTGGCTCCCAGAGTCTAGGGGTGGGGGGCTTTCAATGGTGCAGCTGCCTTTGAGTCACCTATGCTTCTGAAAGTTACTTCAATAAACTCACTGTCTCACCAAGTTGGACTTTGGTGTAATTGTTACTTTGGTTTGTCAGCTGTGCCCTATCTAGGATGAACAGATATGCAGGTTGCCCAGGAGAAGTTTAACACAATGTGAACCAATTTCCACAAGGCTCTTGTCCTCAGATTGAAGGGTATGAAGGCTCCTTCATCCCATCTGATGACAGCACCCTGTCATTGCCTTTCCCACTCTGACACATTTCTGTAAGGTGCAGATGCACAGGGCCCTGAGAGCCACAGTAGGTCAAAGAGCCTTCCCATGCCTCCCTAAGAGGTTCTGATAATATCACCAAGTCATGGAGGGTTCTTTTGATCAATTCAGATAGAAATCATTAATTGGCAAGATGGCTGTGCTAGGGAGTCCCTAGGCTTTTAGTGCCAATAGCCCTTGGCATTATAGCTCTGGGGCCTGGTGCCATAGGTTGATACCACTTAATGCCCAGTACTGTTGATTATGTCTGCTAACTGCTGGTCTGTGTCACTGATCTTCATCCGATGCTGGTCTTTAGAGTTCTTCATAACTAAAAGCTACTAGTATCTATATTTCTTTTTAAAGTGATCATACTGCCCCCATTACTCAGAATAAGATAAGAATCCTAAGTAAATCACAGGACCTTCCAAGCCCACATTTCCTAATAAATAAATCAGAAGCAGATTTACAAGACCACCAGACTCCGGAGCTTTATTTAAACACGGCACAGGGCAAGGGGTGGCAGAGCAAAAGGAGCCCTCCTACAACCCCACCCTAGGAGGAATGCTACTTTATAAGCAGCTACAGGCCATGATTGGTCCAAATTTGACACAGTTGATTAGTCCAAATTTGTACCTGGTCTAACCACAAGCCTTCTGAGCAGATTTGCTGATTGGTCCAAAATCATTTCTGATGCTTGTTTTAAACCTGAGCCTACTAAGGCAGTCAGGGCAAATACCTCCCAAAGTATCTGCGGGGCCTCCAGGACACAAGTAGCCATCAGGTGCCAATTCAGCAGAATATTGGGAGATGTGAGCTATTTGACTAGCAGCTGTGATATTTCTGTGAAAAATGACAGACCAAAATCAGGAAATCTTTTGAGAGGGCTAGTGGTTTTATTCACAGCTTATTGGGGTTTTTTGAGAAAGGGACATTCATCATGGGACCCAGATCCTTACCTTACCTCTGCCTCATTAGGATAGTTTCCCTGCTGCTTCTTCCAAGGTTGTCTTAGTTACTTTTTCGTTGCTGTGACTCAATACCCGACACCCACAAATTTAAGAAAGGTTTATTTTAGCTCATAGTCACAATCCATTCAGGTGCGGCCGGCAACAATCGAAGTACATGTCAGCGAGGTGGAGGCAGCTTCCCTGGATAAACAAGAAGACAAGCTGAGGCTATTTGAGACTCGTCCCCGTCCTCCAGGAAGGCAGGTGCAGCTTATGTATCCTTTCAGGTCTCCGCCCAGTAACCAGCCCCTCCTGCATCCAGGTGTGGCCACTACACACCGTTAATCCTAACTTAACTGCAATCCACCCCTTCAGACCAGACCCCAATCCACCAACATGGTTCCATAGACAATCCATAATATCAAAACACATGAGACTTTTGGGGGACACTCCAGATCCTAACCACAACAAAGGAGGAGTGTCTGGATGATAGGCAGGAGCAGAGGAGGAGACCAGGGTGACAGCCAGGCTGCATCTTCTGTCAGAACATCACAGCAGTGGCCACAAGATGACTCTAGAGGTGGGGAGAGAAGGACACTAAGGCAGGCTGTCCTGTCCTCCTCAGGGAACAGAGGAAGTGAAGGGAAGCTGTCTGCCAAAGCACATTCCCCTCTGGTCACCATAGAGAGAAGGGGAGTATCAGAGGCTTCTCTTCTTCCTAAGTGGGACTCAGGGAGCAGGCCTGCCACCAGCCACAACCCCTCACACAGGCAGAGCTGCGTGAGGAGAAGGGCTTGCTGGCAGGGAGCTGACCCTCCTGTTGGGCATGGACAGAAAGCAGGGCACGGAGCCAGCGGCCTCATTCCCTCCTCTCACCATACTCCCTCAGCTTCCTGTCTCCTACTTCCTCTTCCTGTGCTGACCACGAACACTCCCTTCAGAAAAGAGAGTTGTTGCTATGACCTTGTGGGTGTGGGGGTGCTGGAAATGCTGCAACGCCGTGGACCGACTCTTGGGTGCTCCGTGGACTGCACTCAGTCACTGGCCCCTCTGCTCAGCAAGAGCCCCAGACATGACAAATTAACCTTCTAACCTGGTTCTGCCCTTTCTCCTCCTCCTGCTTTCATTGAAGATCTGCCTATGTGATGGCCATGATCTAGGCTTGGTGAGGAAAATAGCCAACTGGGGGTGCATGGGGACTGTGAGATCCCAGATCCCTCAAGAGTCTGTGAGTGAACTTCTTTACAGGATTGTTACAGGGAGAATTGGAAGCAGCTCAAAATCCTTGAGTAGAGAAATGGTTGAACAGTGGTGCAAACCACAGAATCCTCTACAGCTTTCAAGATGAACCAGAACTGATTAGGTTGCGGATTGGACTTGGGCAGAACACTTGTCCAGCCCCGAGTTTGATTCCCAGCACTGAAGAAAAGAAAAAAAAGAAAAAGAAAAAGAAAAAAGAATTTCCTGCGTGCTGACCCTGTGGAATGAGTCTAGATTCTGTCTGTGCTCCGTGGCTGGTGATTAATTCCAGCTGACACCTGAACTCCATGCGGTCATACAGGCTGTGGCTTCTCCCATGTGTGAAAAGGCTTGGCTTCTGATCCCTGACATACTGGAGCAGGCTGCTCACTGGTGGACGTCGCTGTCACCGTGTAGGTTAGCTTGAGGTAGGGTGTCCCTGCTGAGAGTCCTAGCCAGCATCAAAGCTTCAGGCCCCCTCCCATCAAATCTGGTTTTCTCCTGAAAAAATGTTAGCAGCATTGGGTTCATACTGCCACCAGGGGAGGCCCTGAGGTTTGGTCCTTCCCTGCCAAGCAATAGGTGTGAGGCCCTGAGGGCCATGTCTCCTTCATAAAGATAGGCATAATGGAACAATGTTCTGATAGGTGTCCTGTGAAACAGTGTGGAAAGAGGAAAGAAGAAAGATGTGAAAAGAAGAGAGAGAGACAAGGAAAGACAAAGAGAGAAGGGTGGAGAGAGCAGCAGAGAGACAATAAGAAACAGAGAGGGAGACAAATAGATGGTGAGAGACAGAAAGAACACAGAGAGACAGAGAGTATGTCAGGGAGAAAGCCGTTGGGAAGTCCTCCTTCTGCATTCTGGGCTCAGCTTCGTGGCTCACAGATGCACATGCCGCTTCCTTCAGACATGCTGAATCCCATCCCCATTCCCATGCCAAGGCAGAATCCAGAAGTCCACGAGGCCACAAGAAGTTCCACACATGAACCCGTCACACACTGGCAGCTCCATGTCACACACGCGCGCGCGCACACACACACACACACACACACACACACACACACGAAGCCCCATAACACCCAGGCAGCCCCATTTCACATACACAGGCATATGCTGTTCCTGTGTTCCCAACTAGTCTACAGGGCTCTGCAGTGTCCCCAGGGGACAGGGTGGAATCCACAGGCATCTGAAAGTGAGTAGCTGGGTGGGGAGGTGACAGCTGGTGAATTGTGGCCACCTCTGGGCAAGCCATCAGTGCAGGGGGAGGTGAATCCGCTCTCCCCAGGGTCAGATGCCACCACTCCTGTTCCCGCCTGGCTGCCCTCACCCCAGGAAGGTAAGCAAACTCCCCATGTGTCTTCGTCACTCAAGGATGGGGAGGACAGGAGGACGTGAAACTGGCCGCCCATGGGGGCAATAGGATACCATGGGAGGAGGCCACAGGGCAGCTGGGTCCAGGAGGGATTCAGATCAAAGGCGGGCAGCTGCACAGCTACAGCAAGGGTGGGGGCCAGCTTTGGGGAAGCTAGGGCCTCTAAATGAATGGGGTTGGGGGGACAGCTGGGGTGCTAGACCTTGGGCAGTCTGAGAGCCCCTCCCACCTTCTCCCTCCTGCTGGACCACACACCCTTCTGTTCGTGGACTGTGGGCTTTATTGTCCAGACACGGTTCCAAGGAGGACTCACAAACACACAGAAGGGTCCAAGCCTGGGGGTATAGACCCCATACCCCTGAAACACTATGGTACCTCTGAACATACTGGTGGAGTCCCAGCAGCTGCATGGCTGACAAAGGCAGGATTTCTCCTGGGGCAGGGCCCAAAGAAGGTGACATAAGACCCCCATGGAGACAGTTTATGCTCTTCAGCTCCACAGAGACCCCTGGGGGAACGTTCTGTAACCTTAAGGACCCTAGAACTTATCAAAGGACATCTTGCTTTGCTCAATATCTTGTTCTGAACTATGAAGCTCACGTGAGCCTTGAAAGTGCCTGGGGGCCTGGCATGATCTGGAACACCCAGGGCTGGTTTCCAAGATCTGTAGTGTCCATCTGTGACCCCTTGTCTTCCTAAAAGATTAGTAAGATCACACCGTAAGCTAATTCTTACCTGAACCTTAACCCTAACACTACCATCACCTTCACCTTCATCCAACCCTTACCTTTATCCTCATTCCAATTTTAATCTTAACCCTCATCATCACAATTGACAGGCTTTCCTTGGAGCCAGGAGCTTCAGTTAAGGACCTGCAGGCAGTAGCTATTTCATCCCTGTGTGGGGGCACTATGAGACATTATGCTCACTACCATCTCAGGAGCATGGGGTTGTTAAAGCTGCAAGGAAAACTGAGAGGAGGGTAGGTAGCTCAGGCATCTCTACGTATGTGCTTCAGCCAGGAAAAGGAGACCCCCTTCCCTGGTCCCCAGGACCGTGGTAGGAGCCGGGGCCTGGGAGGCCTGGACCAGAACCATGCCTGAGTTGCAGACCCAGGGCAGGCATAACCTCTCTTCTTAGAGCTCCCACTGGAGCCAACTCAAATCCAGTTCAAGGCACAGATGGGAGACCCCAGGACAGCCACACGGTATAAGGCCTACTCCCAGAGCCGCTGGGCACACGGCACACAGTTCTATTCTCACCTCCCTCCCACAAGACAAAGATGATGCAACAGACAGAATGGTTTCTGGAGGCTCCAGGGGAAAGGCCTTATCCATCACCCACCTCTCCCAACTCCATGGCAGCACCCTCTGTCTGCCCTGACCTGCAGCTCTCTGGCTGTCTCCTGGACTCCTGCTTTACTGTCGAGCATAGGCTCCACCATGATGGTCCTCCAGGACCCATAGAGCTCTTCCTGTCCCACAAGGCAACTACATCTATAGTGTCTGTGCCTGAGGCTCTTGGAGGTGAACAGTTGCCACATTTCCACACAGAGAGGGCTGGGGGGTCTCCAAGGAGGCTAACAAAGGGGTCCGGGGTAGGAGGAACCAGCCCGGGGCTCCCCAGAAAAGGAAGATGCACTTCAGGACCCACCCTGATCTTCAAAAATTCTAGGACTCTTTTCTCCTCGTTAGGTTATCTTCTAGGTCTTGTGCATCTCTTGGTAGTTTTTATTTTTTACCTTGAACCCGCGCAGTCAGTTGCTTCATGACTTGGGGAATCATTTTGCAAACACTGCTGCTCCCAAGGCCTTGACTGGCTCTGTGAGCCACATCTCCATCCAGCCTGAACAGAGTTGCCCTGGACAGAGTCAGGACCACTCCCTATAGACCATTTCCTGTATCCTCCATTCCCCCCAAAATGAATCTGTGCAAGGATCATGGGATCTGGGAAACGCAGAGAGGTAAGAAGGCATGCTTAAAGCGCTAAGGGATAAGAAAGTTACCTTTGAAGGATTTCGGGCTCCAGAAGGCCCAGGACCCTTCCAAGAAACTGGGCACAGAACATACCTCTGCTGGGATAGGCAGCGGCTCTTCTGGGTCCAAAACAAGATCTGAGGGCTGCTTGAGCAGTGAGTCCTTCTCCCTGCCAGCCACAGTATGTGCATGTGACCTGTACTTCCTCTGAGCATTGCAGTGGGCTACAGGGTCTGAGGGGCAGAGGAGGAGAACAGGTCCATCTGCCGGGTCCCTGAGCTCAGTGGACCTGGCCCTGAGCTGTGGAGGTTGGCACTGTCCCAGACTTTTCCCAGCTGTCCCTTACTGGCCAGAGCAATTCTTGTAAGACATTCAGGAGCCATCATCAGGGTGGCCTGAGTCCTCCTAGATAAGAGGCCACCTGAGTCTGGTGGTCAGGGCCACCCCCATGCTTTGGAGGAGGCTCAGGGAAATCTTCAGACAGGGGACCAGTTGAGGGTGCTGGGCCAGTTCTTATCTAGTTCTTTTCTAGTTCAAGGCTAGTTCTTGGTTAGTTCTTGTCTAGTTCTTGTCTCTGGGTGGTGACACTCCACCTCTAGGTACCTCTCTGCTTCCATCGCCGGGAGTGACACCTGAGCTCACTACCAAGTTTCCTTGAGAGAAGAGCCCAAGGAGTTACCCAAGTGTCCTAAATACTGCTCTCCTCCCCATGCATGGCACTCTTGGACCCCTTTCTCTGTGGCTTGTTGCCCTCTCCGACCCCTACAGCCTGGGTATCATTCACGGCCACACCCTGCGTGCTTCCTCTAATGTACAAATCAGCACATCAATAAGCAGACAGTTTTGTGAGTGGCTTCGTGGGATGGCTAGAACTATCGCATCATCTGTTCTCTCTGTCCCACGTGGCCTGATGACGCAGTGTTCAGGTCTGTTCCTGTGGCGTTCTTAGCTCCCAGGCTGTCCCAGGTAATCTGTGAAGAGCAGGGAAGCAATATTCTGAGGCCAGCCAGCCTGCCAGGAGAATGGAACCAAAGGCACTCAAAACTTTGACCTCTGTTCCTCCAGCCTGGAAGGAAATCTTAAGGGCACTGGACAGTTTGTGGCACTGGGCAGGAGTTCTGGGTGGGAGGGACCCAGATCATGGTTCCCTCTGGGCTGGTGAAGGCACTGGGCCCACGTGGAGATCATAGCAGGGCTCCCACGCTACTGCAGTCAGTCAAACAGATGTTTCTAAAGGAAGGAACTGAGGTCCCTCCTGGGGGTCTCCCTGCTGACCTGCCCAGTGGCTTGGAGTCCCCCAGGGACTTGATAGGGAGCTCGGCCCAAAGCTCAGCTGGCCGAGAACAGACAGCTCTCAGTGAGAGCACCTCCCCGCTGCTGCGCCAATGTCTCCACAAAGCCTGTAAGTAATTTTCCTTTGGTGTGGTATGCTAGCGTATATTAACTTTTATTTATATGGCAGTATTAAAAACAGACGAAACATCAATTGAGTCATTGAGGTGTCCTTTGGGAGTTACAGACAAAATCATTTGAAAGATCTTATTTTTTCAATGTTTTTTAATTAAACATCCAGATGTGGTTAAAGATGTATTGGAGGTTGTGGTATAAATCAAAAGAAGTAACAAACAAAACAACAACAACAACAACAAAAGAAACGCATGAATGAATGTGTGTCGACGCTCATGTATCCAGTGGACCCTAATGGGAAGAACATGGCCTCTGTAGGCAAGCGCCTGGCACCCTGTAGCCAGTGCCTCCCATCCTGCTGTAACTCATCAGCTCCGGGAACTTTGGTCCCCTCATGTCTAAGTGAGGACATCATTTCTTTTGCAAGCATATTAGTGCAGTCAAGAGACAATGACTATCTAAAACTAAGGTTTTTATGTAAAATACCAGACTAAAAGTAATATAAAAACTTCAGTAAATATGATTATTTTCAGTAATACCAGTGTAAATATTGTCTGCTTAAAAAATTATTGGTAGCTGTCCTACAAGAACTAGTAAGTAAATTCAACAAAGTTGCAGGATACAAAATTAACGCACAAAAAATCAATTGTGTTTCTACACACAGCAACTAACACCACACTGTCCCCTCTTGAGAATGCCATCCCACTTGGCTCTACCTTACCTGTGCACAGATGGGGGGCCTCCAGACAAATAGCTACCAGAGGAGCCCCGGGACCCAGCATCCACTCTGTCTCCATCTCTCTGTCTCCAGGGTTGCCTCCAGGGTGGCTTTGAGCAAAGCCACTTACCTGCTTGTACCAGTGGCATGAACTTGGTCACTTGGCCCTGGTAACTGAGGTTTTTACATTTCTGATTCATTTCTGATTAGGCCTTCCACCACAGAGGAGGTGGAGGTCCATGGTCTCACCTGACCTTTAGCCTAGACCAGAATGTACAGCCTGTCACCCTCTTCACACCACAGCTCTTCTGTGGCATCTGAGGGCATCTTCCCTAGGGAAGAAGTCACATGTGCTCCATCCTGCTGCAGTCTGGTTTAGTGCTACAGCCCATTTCTCTAGGTGAGTTTGAGCAGGTCAGAGACCTCTCTCTGGCCTGGGCCTCTCTCCTGCTAGGGCTAGACCATGGACACCATGGTGGTCTGAGGTAGGCAGCTGGCCCATGCCACCCTGTGCTGTGGAAGAATGGCCTTGTTCAAGCACTCCTACAAAGAGATCTCTGGATCAGGAGAGAGGAACATTGCATGTGCTGTTGGTTTTCTGACATCCTTGAGGATGAGGCCACTAGGGACCAGAACTCTGCTTGGTACTCTCCTACAAGTTCTGAAAGTCTGCATCATGTCTGGGTATAGGGCCAGCACTCTAGACCTCAAATCCACGGGGAAGAACTTCTACAGGCTGGGGCAAGTCTCCCTGGAAGGACACAGGTGGCTAGCAGCTCCCAGCTGGGGTGGGGAGGCCCGCCAGGGGACTCTGCCAGCACCTGCAGGCAGCTTGGCTGACACTGTAGTAATGTGTGGGCTGAGGCCAGGGTGCTCAGAACCTTCTGAAGGGCACCAGCAGCACCCACAATAGGAATTCTTCAGCCCAAGGGCAGGAATATTGGAATGGAAAGCCCTGGGCCAGCACCAGCACAGGTCACATACCTGTGAGTGGCCAGGGGATCTGGCTTTGTCCTCCACCTAGTTCTGAGGAATCTTCTCAGCTCAGAGGCTGGGGGAAAAAATGCTACCATGATGCCAAACATCTACAGCCTCGCTCCACCAGCCAGAGCACAGAATGCCAACCACACACCACGCCACTCTGCAGAAAGGCTGTCTGCGGAATTGGCTGGGTGGGCCAGGCTGAGCGAGAGGCTGCCGGGAGAAGTCTCTGCCTAGGCACAGGTTTGCTGCATTCAGAAGAAGAGACTCTGTCAGGATCACTCTGACAATTTCAGAAATCAGATTGTGTGCGTGTGACAAGCAGATGGCCACAGCCAGATCAGTGTGCCAGGTGTTTTAATGAGTCCCAGCCAGTGGCGGTCAGGAGTTGCCTAGGATACAGAATGGTGAGGAGCCTCAGGTGAAAGCCAGCCAGACATTAGCATGACAAAGAACCGATGCCTGGCCAGCCCCGCCCGCCCGCAGGACAGGTGACATCCCTGCCTCTCCTTTGTTCCTCCTTGCTCTGCCTGGTAACTAAGCAGTAAGAATTCATGCTCAGAATGGGCAACGGTTTCACCCTGTTACCCTAGAAATTTCTCTGCCGGTTTCCACATGAAGACAGCTGCCTGATTTAGCCACCCCTACCCGACTGGCCGCTCCTTGGAAGGTACAGAGGCGGCGCTGTCTGTCAGCTGCCCCTGGAGTCCTCATGAAAGCAGCCTGCCTTCCCCCTCAACCTTCTGTCCAGCGTGGCGAGCATATTATCTCTGGAGAAATGCTGATTTATGTAGTGGCGGAGCTGCCAGAGGGGTACAGGTCTATGTGGAGGCCCACTAGGAGTCCACAGAAACGGGGAGCGGTGGCATCCTTGCAGCTAACACTGGCCGAGTGACATGTGTGGGGGGAGCACAAATAGCCCACTCCTCAGAAGGACGGGTTGCCTTCTCATTCCCCTGCACCTGCTGCCTTACTCTCTTGAGGCTGGATGCAGAGGGACCTCAGACCAGCAGCCCAACGGGAACCCAAGAGCATTGACACTGGGCAGTGGAACTCCGGTGAGCATCGCGTGGCTCCTAACCACCACCGCGTGCCTCGATCTTGGACCGTGACAGCCTTTGAGACACTCGATGGGAAAAGAACACGGCCTGTTACATTTTTAGCTCAGTGGGCTGCTGAGGGATTCTGTTCCCGGCTCAGCCAGCTTCTGAGAGAGCCCTCACAGCTGGCTAGAGGGAGGTGGCACCTGATCTCAGCCGGTTTCTGAAAACTGATACCCCTGCTGTCATGGCAGCTGTGACACAGTGAAGCTGGGTGACAGGGAAGCCATGCCGGCGGCACAGACTGATCTGTCCGGCACTCACTGCATGCCTGGTAAACCAGAAGCTCTGGAATCCCTGGAGTCAGCAGCACTCTGGAGGCTCCCTAGAAAGCCCTCCTTAGCTAAGCTGGGAGAGGGCACCCTCCCCCCTCCCCTCCCGGCTTTCCCGAGGCCCAGGCTGTCCCTCTCACCTGTGGACTGGTCTGGAGTCTTCCAACAGCCTTCACCCCTTGGCTGTTGCTTTTGGTATTCAATAAAGAATTGAGGTTTATCCAATTATATCTGTGCTAATACTTTGAATTCAGACCACAGAAAAAGTTTAAGCACGGGTGCATTTTAACACTTTTGGGTGACAATATAGAGTGACTTCATGCACTTGAGCAGATAGATATACAAAAGCCCTGGCAGGTCAGCCCCATCCTAAGGCTCGCAGAATCACAGTTGGAACCGAAGATAACTGCTTTTAATGGATGTTTCAAAAGTTACCTGTAGGCAAAAGTATCTCGGCACCAAACACATTTCTCTCCTTGTGATCTGTATTCTATGTCCAAAAAGATGGCTGGACTGATACCCCCCAAGAAGGACACTCCAGGAAAACAAGGAGTTTGTCACTCTCATGCACACAGGCACTCAGGAGATACTCAGGAAGATCACTGCTACTTCAACACCTGCGCGTGTCGCACACATACGTCACATATACACAGTGTGACCTACTCTTAATACTTCTTTTACTTACGTACTCAGAGACATACTTGTAACCTGTCACTTAGTGACTATGGTATTTTAAAAATAAATCCTAAAATTATTTAGTTGCAATTGCAAGGTTGGGAATCATACTGGGCAAAGCTGGTGTAGGCCCAAAACGTCTTCAGAAGTATCCTCCTCTGTCACATCTGCAAGAGTGTCAGAAAGACGGGGAAGACTCCGTGTTCTCTGGGAATTCCCACAACTGTCTAGAGGCCCCGGAACTGCCAGATGCTGGGCCAGCACACTCATTCCTGCCCTGTGGTTGATGGGGGCTCTGAGGACACAGCATGGTAAGAAACCAGCCAGCTTGGCGAGGTTCTGTGTGTAGGAAGAGGCCTCAGAGTGACAGAAGACAAGATGCCATGTGACCTAGCCTCAAGGCACAAGACGCTGGCCCACAAATTTTTCTTGTGGTAGGAGCCTAATGGAGTAGAGACAAGGACAAGGCTGAGGTAGCAAGTAGCTCCCTCACCACCAGGAGGACAGGCCCAGCACCAGCTAGGGACAGGTACAGAGGGACAAGCCTGGAAGGCCAGCATCCCAGCTCCCCTGGCCACTTACCAGTACTGTTTGGTCCTAAGGGAGTGATGAGACGGTGAAGGAATATTTGAGTCCCAGCACACTCCTATTACACTGGACTGAAGAGTGGAATGGTCTGGCAAAGTGGAGGTAAGGCTTGCCAGGAAGCTGAGAACAGAGTCTGTGGGGACAACAAAGCTATGGCTATGGAAATCTTTCTCTCTCCTCCTTGGACAGTGTCAGGACAGGCAGGAAGGAGGTTCTGCAGTGGATAAAAGAGGCAGGAAGTGCAGTTCTCAGGCTGCCCTCCCAACAAAGCCGAGGTTATTCTTCATGGAGGCAGAGAACAGACTCTGCAAGAGAATGGCTGCTACCAGGCATGTGGAGAAGGAAAGCTGACTCCATCCATCACCTGGGCTCACCTGGGAGTGCAGCTGTGGGAGGCAAAACACCCTCCCTGCCACTGTCGACTTCCTCCTGCCTCAGCCAGGAAACACTCTGCTTCTCCGAGTTCTCAGCCAAGACTCAGACTTCAGGGCGGTTTGGAGAGCTCCAAAGGACAGGATAAACACAGAGCAAGAAACAGATGACAGTATGGCTGTGCGAGAACACAGATGTCTTCCGGTGTCACGTTGGGCATCCTAGCTGAGCACCAAGAACCCTGATTCCCACGGCAGAGGGTGTTACATGCAGTCACGTGAGGAATTTGACTGGCCATTCCAAATGACATGTGTTGTAGAATTGTCGTATTTTACCCCCACTGTCATTTTCATGGATAGCAATGAAGAGGGGAAAAAAAAGAAAGAAAAACGAAGAATCTATTAACATGTCAGCTCTACCCATTTTTGGTACCATTGTGATATTTCCACCAAAGGTTTTAGATAGATGAGATAGATACATAGATGGAGCTCAATAACATCAGGCCCACGGAATTGCCTCAACCTGCCTGGAGCCCTCACTGTGGCCCATCACATGGGTATACACCTGAGATTTTTGCCCTGCTAGGGACACTTCAGAAAGCCAAGCACAGAAGTGACCTCATTCTTAGGGGGCTGGATCTCTCCCTTTTTGCTAACACTGGTTTCTCTCTCTCTCTCTCTCTCTCTCTCTCTCTCTCTCTCTCTCTCTCTCTCTCAGAGTCTTGCCCTATAGTGCAAGCTGGTCCTGAGCTCACTATGTAGCCCAGGCCAGCCTTGAACACACAGCAATCCTCCTGCCTCAGCCACCTGAGTGGTGGGATGATAGATATGCACCATCAAACCAGGCTCTGAGGAATCAAACCCAGGACCTTGTGCTTGCTAAGCAAATACTCTAATTCTAACTGCTGAGCTATGCCCCCAGACAGAGTCTCATTATTCAAGTTACCAGTTTTTAAAGGTGTCTCAATGCTAAGAGCTTGAGACTTCATATCTTATTGACGATGATTAAAGATAAAGTAGATCTATCTAACTTCATTGCCAATCTGAAAAGAGTAGCTCTCAAAAAGGCTACCCAGTCTGTGAGTTGGCAGAGAATGAAGAAGAAACCCAGACCCACTGTTACTGACTTCAGTAACTGAAAAGTTTCCTTTTTACCGGAGATTTTTATTTGCATGGGTGAAGAGAAATAGTGTTGTTCCTTTAGGGAATATCCTCAAGGGGTTTTGCTATTAGGCTGGCCATGCCATGTGTTTGCCACCCTGAAACCAAGGCCTGGATGATGGAGAGACAGTCCTCCTTTCTTCATGCCTCATGTACCATCCCGTCCATGGGAAGGGGTAGGCGTATGTAGGCTGCTTCTTTTATGAAATATAGTAGCTCATGCTCCTGCCCACACATTCAAGTGGACTGAGGTAGAGGAAGCGCTTGTGCACAAGATTGTGAATCCTAGGTAGGGAGTCATCTAAAGAGTGGGTGGGCTGGCTTGTACTGGCTAGGAAACAATGCCACCATTTCGGTATGGAACACCTCAGATTTCTTGTCTGCTCTGCTACATTTTGTTAAGGGTCAGCAGCCTTTTTCTGCAACCACCAACGAGCAGGCCAGACCTGGACCAAGCGATTGGACTCCGACTGAAGGACTTCTGGGCGGAAACACTGCTGGATGTCCCAGCAGCAGGAGAAAGCAGAAGTGGGAAACACTTCCATCATGAGTCACCCACTCCACTGTAGTCTTGTAAGCCACACCGCACAGAAAGCATGTATCCTCCACAGAACAATAGCAAGATCTGAAAAATAATGGTGGAGCCCCGGCCTTATGTGGAGGCAGAGACTGCAATGATCGTCGTATATCACACTTTCCAGAGACTCCATATTAAGCTTTCCACAGGAGCACCCTCGGCCTCTTCACAGTGGACGTGGACTGAGGAGGGGCGGCACAGGATTAACTAACTCCACGATGTGAAAACCTGACACCTAGTTTCTGCCCCAGAAACCAGGATGTCTACAGGGGAAATGAATAGTTTGCTTAGTTACAAAGAGGCCAAGCCAGCAGTAGCACTGAGACTATAGCTATGAGCTTTGATCAACCATGTCCACAGACAAGCTAGTATATTTGGTAGCACTGACAGAAAACAGTGACACATTTTGAAGCATGACCCACCTAGGCCACAAATGACACTATGAACCCTGTAACTACATCCGCAATCTGTGTTAGTCTAGGGAAGAAGAGACTTTCTTACCTTGGAATTGTAAAGAAGAATTGAATGTCCTACCTTAGGATATATAGGGGAAAGTGGACTTTCCTACTTTAAATTCTGTGTGAGAAAATAAAATATTTTTCCTGACTACACATGGGAAATGATAGACTTCCCTACCTATAGGGAACAAAAAACTTTCTTAACTGAGATCTCATGGGGAAGAATGGAGTGTCCTGCCTGAGTACCTGTGAAGAAAATGAATTCCCACTATAAGATCCAGTGACTAAGATATGACTTCAACTTCAATCCTGTAGAGACAATGAATCTATTCTTCTATTTCAGATATCATGGAGGAAGAATGCATTCTACTTCAGATCCTATGGAGAGGGATGTAATCTCTACTTGATGTGTAGTAGAGGAAAGAATGGCCCTTCTACTTGAGAATCTGTGAAGTATAGGTTCTCCCATCTCAGATACTATGGAAAAGAATCAACAATGCAACGATGAACAATACGGTCCCTACTTGTAGAGAATCAGGGAGTACACCGCTACTTTAGATGCTGTGGTAAAGAATGAATACTCCTGTTCCAAGCTGTGGGGTGAAGTGGATTTGCTTCCTTAAGTACCTCAGTTACAATAGGGTATAATGGACTTTCCTACCTCAGATGCAGAGGAGAAGAATGAATGATCTTACCTTGCTTAGAACTGGTGAGGAGGAACAAACTCTCTTATTGCAGGTATTGAAAAAAATACTAGTTTATCTTGCATCCATACCTTTGGTGAAGAATATTCTCTCCAACTTCAGTAAATGAAGGCAGGAATAAACTCTCCTGCCTGAGACACTATGGGAAGTACTTCATTCATGTACTACAGAAACTGGAAAAGAATAGAGCCTACTCTCAGAAACTGTGGGGGAAGAATAAACTCTCCTATTTCAGACCTGTGAAGAATGAGGGAATATGATGCCATAGTACTCACATAAATTCTCTTATCCCAGCGCATGTGAGGAAGAATGAACTATTCTACCTCGGGTCTGGTGAGGAAGAACAAACTCTTCTACTTAAGAGCCTGTGGAGAAGAACAGACACCTCTACCTCAGGTACTTTTGGAATCAATAAGTTTTCAGACTTCACATTCTGTGGGGGAATAATTGACTTTTCTAACTGAAAGTATGTAGAGAAGAATGGACTCACCTACAGACAATGTATTCTTACCTCAGATTTTATTCAGAAGAATGGACTCTCATATCGCAGATCCTGAGGAGAAAATAGACTCTTGTCAGATATATGAGAAACAATAGTGTCCTGCTTCCGATCCTGCAAGAAAAATGAACTTTCCTACTTTCCTGGGACCTGTGGACAAGAATAGACGTTCATACCTGACTTTCTATACAGAAGAGTGGACAATCCACCCTCAACATAGCGGGGCGTGTATTGTGCAATCTCAACAACCCAGAGGAAGAAAGCACTCTACAGCCTCAGATTCCGTGGGTGAGGATGGATTCTCTTGCCTCCTCTGTACTTTTAGAAAAGGATGGAGTCCCCTATATCAGACACTTAGCAGAAGAATGGACAACCCTTCTTCACATCCTAAAGGAGAATAAGGGACTCCAGTCTTGTGAAGAGTAATGGATACTCCTGCCTCAGTACATTTGGAGAAAAATGGATTCTCCTACCCCAGAATGAACTCCTTTACCCCGGATCTCAACAGACAGAATATAGTACCTCAGATACTATGAGGAAGGCTAGAATATCCCAACACATTACCAGTGCACAAGAGTATAGTCTCCTCCCTCAGATCCTATGGCAAAAAGTGAACTTTCCAATCAAAGTCTGTGCACAAATATGGATTTCCCTGTTTCAGTATCTATGATGAAAGTAAACTCATTTTTCTCACATTCCATAGGGAAAAATGAGCTCAGATTCTAAGGGCAGGAATAAATTCTGCTACTTCAGCACCCATTGTAAATAAAGGACTCACATCTCAGACACAGAGGGGAAGAATGGACTCTTCTATCACAAACCCTGTGAGGAAGATTGTATTCCTCCAACACAGTATCCATAGATAAGAATGTATATTTTACCAAAAAGCCATGGGATGGTGGAAGCTCCTGACTAATTACCAGTGTAGAAGAGTGGAATCTCTTCCATCAGATTGTGCACAGAAAAAATGGAGTTTTCTGTGCATGAAAATGGGTTCTCCTACCTTAGTGTCAATGTCAAGAGTGGACTGTCCTACCTCAGATCCTTCTGTAAAAATAAATTGTACGATCTCAGTACCTGTGGGGGAAAATGTATTTGCCTACCTCAATTTTATCTAAGTACTTCCCCACTGGAATGGAGGATTACCCTACTCTAATCCGATGGGGAAAAATGCCTTCCCCACTTCTGATACTGAGGAGAAAAAGGGATTTACTTACCTCAGATCTTGTGAGAAAAATGGTGGGTTATCCAGCCACAGGATCCTTGGGAGCAATGGAATCTACTGCACAATGTCAAGTGGAGAAGAATAGATTCTCTAACATCAGATCCTGTAAGAATTATTCTCCTACACTGGTACTTGAGAGACAATAACTTTTTACCTCAGACTACATGGATAAATGGACTCTCCTCCATCAGAGCCTCTGCAGTATAGAATGAATGTCACCATTTGGATCTGGGGTGTCCCCCAAAAGCCTCCTGCACCTATGAATATTGTGTAGTGTTGGGAGATGGGGTCTGGTTTGAATGAGTGGATGCTTAAGGCTTAATCTGGAGGAGTGTATCCTGGTCCATCATTCCTCCTAGTCTTGCCTCTGTTCTGGGATGCTGTGAGGATCTCTGCCTCCTGAGCTCTGGCTCTGGCCTTGGACCTGGCTCCAGCCCGGCCATGTGATTCCACCATTTTCCAGCTTCCTACCCATGAACAACTGAGACCTTATGAACTGTGAGCTAAACTAAATATTTCCTTCCTGAAGTTGTACATGTCAGGTATTCTGTCCCAGCAATGAAAAGGTAAGTAAGACCACATTAGAGCTTTTTAGAAGAGTGTACTTTCCAACCATGGTACATTTGAGGGAAAAAATTGGAATCTACTATTTCAGATTTGTGGAGAAATATTGAATCCCTGGCCTCAGATTCTGTGGAAATTAAAGCATTGTAACATTCCATATACCATGAGAATTAATGGACTCTTCTACTCCAATACTTCTAAAGAAGTGTGAGGTCTTGTACTCAAGATGACTACACTGTTTCTTCAGTACCTCTAATAGACTCTCCACCCTAAGATGCCACAGAGAAGAATAGATGCTCCTATTTTCAGATACTTTGGGAAAGATTAAACACCTGTTTTAAGTAGATGTTAGAAAGAATGGAATCTACTACCTCAGTCTCAATAGGAAAGATTGGTATGTCCTATCTCAGATTCTCTGGGAAGAAATGGATTCTCCTGCTTCAGAGTCTGTAAGAAAGAATGAACTTTCCTATCACATTTTCAGAAAAATGGGATCTTCTCTCTCAGCTCCTGTAGTAAAGGATAGACTTTACTACATCTGTTTCAGTATGGATGTATTCTCCTACTGCAATACTTACAGTGGAGAATGAGCTCTCCTACCTCAGATCCTGTAAGGAATGATGATAGATTCCCTTCCCCACTGCTTATGGAAAGAACGGACTCTGTACCCCCACACTCCATAGGTAACAATAAGTGTATTCTACTACTTATGATCCAGTCATGAAGAATAGATTCTGCTACCTCAATACCTTTGGGATAGAAAAAACTCCCCTCTTTCAGGCTTGCAGGATAAATGGACTCTCCTACCTCCGATCCCAGAGGGAAAGAATAATCTCTTTCATGACCCATCTAAGGGGAAGAATAGATGGTCAGTATGGAAGTGGAAGAAGTGATTCTTCTTTCCATGTACTTACAAAGATGAACGGACTATCCTATTCAGGTGCTGGGAAGAAGAATGAACTTTCCTACTACAGACCCTGTGGACAAGACAGTACTCTTCTATCTCAGCTTCTCAGTTTTCAGAAGACAGGACTATCCATAATCAGTACCTATAGGAAGAATGCACTTTCCTAGCACAGTATCTGTGCAGACAATAAATTTTTCCATCCCTGTACCCCTGAGGAAGAATAGATTCTCCACCTCAGATACTGAGGACAATAATGGACTGTCCTTTCTCATATCTCTTGGGAAAAGTAATGGGTTCCCCTTCTTCAGATTCTGTAGAGAAGGAATCTCTGATTTCTGAAACTGTGGACAGAAGAATGGACTCACCTAATTTAGTCTCTCTGGAAAAGAATGGACTATCTTATCTTAGATTTTGTGAGGAAAAACAGATTCTCCAAGTTCAGCCCTAAGTAGTAGAACAGACTTCCCCCATCTCACCACCTGTTGGAAAGAAAAGGACAACATACATCAGATAATTTGTAGAAGCTGGGTTCTCTTCAGTAACTGTGGGATTGAATGGCATCCTCAACTTCAGACATATTCTACTACCTCAGTGACTGCGGGAAATAGTGAACACTCTTACATCAGTTTCTGTGGGGGTGTAATGGGCTCTCCTACTTCAGATTCTGTAAGGAAGAGTGGAGTACTCCACCTCAGACCATGTAGAGAATAGTGAACTCTTGCTGTCAGAACTGGTGGGGAATAGTGACCTACTGCATCTCCAAAACTTTGGAGAACAACAGATTTTCTTAACTAGGTAGTTTGGGGAAGAATGGACTCTACTTACTCATACACTGTGAAATAGAATAAATTCACATTCATTAAAACCTGTTAGGGAAAATGGATTGTTCTTCTTCAGATCTTGTGAAATGTGGACTCTCCCTCCTCATAAAAGGTGAAAAAAAAATAAGTTTTCATATTTAATTACTTGTGAACAATATTGCCTCTCTTACCTCACATCCTGTGTAAAATAGTCTCTTCTTCCTAAGACACCTTGAAAAAGAGTGGATTCTCCTACTCAATACCTTTCTGAAAGCATGCCTCAACTCCCACCTCAAAACCTGTGCAAAAGAGTAGGTTCTCCTACCTTAGTATCTGTGGGGATGAATGGTCCTTCCTACCCAATGTCTTATAGAGAGGAATGAAGTTTCCTACTTCAAGGTTTGAGGGCAATGTGAACTTCTTAAAACAGATCTTTAAGGAAAAACTATATTGTCTCACCTTAGTAGCTATCTAGATAAATATGGTCTTTACATCAGATTCTGTGAGTAAATATGGGGCTTCCACCTCAGATATTGTTGGGAAGAGTCGTGTCTTCTATTTCTGATTCTTTGGAGAAGGATGAATTGTACTACC
Organism: Ctenodactylus gundi; assembly: GCA_004027205.1. Classification (NCBI taxonomy): domain Eukaryota; kingdom Metazoa; phylum Chordata; class Mammalia; order Rodentia; family Ctenodactylidae; genus Ctenodactylus; species Ctenodactylus gundi. The sequence goes on along the minus strand of PVKB01003251.1, from coordinate 17,161 downwards.
TCACATCATGTGTGAAATAATGAATTCTTCACCTCAGTACTGTGGTGAAGAATGGACTCTTCAACTTCAGATCCATGTACTGGAATGGAGTCTTCTGTCTTAAATTTTATGGGGAATCATGCAACGCCCTTCCTCTGTACCTATAGGAAGAGAGAACTCTTTATCCTCACATAGCGTGGAGGAAGAAAGAACTTTTCTAACTTAGGATGCATGGGATGAGGGGGCAGATTCTTATTTTCTGCAAGAAACAATGGACTACTCTACTTAAATTGTGAGTCAGGCAGTTAGGCGACCCTTCGTAGGCAGTTAGGTGACTATTGGGAAATTTCTCAGGAAGACACACAGGCAGGAGCCTGGAGGATGCTAGTCCAACTTCAAGACTGCTTCGGCCATTACAGAATCAGTTAATCAGGCAGGCCGTTGGGAAGGTACGAACAGGAAAGTTGGGAGGAGGGGGCAACTGAAAAATGTCAAGTACAGGAACCAGTATATCCTTTTGCACCCATTGAGCTTACAAACATTTCCTGTAGGGAGAGTCAAAGTGTGTACATATGGAATGCATATGTAATGCATGCAGCCAATTTGAAAAGGTTCATAAATTCTCCATAACCAAAATGAGGGTTGAAATCACTGAGTAGGTCCTAGATATCAAGCCTCATTGGATAGCCCCACTTGAAACCCCCTTCTGGATAGTGGGATCTTTACCCCTCTTTCCTGCTTCTATATAAAGACTTGTTCTACCCATTCTGCACCTTGCCTCTTTCATCTACAATTCTTTAACATCACGGGACATGAACCTGATGCAAAGACAGATCAGCTTTAAAAAAAAAAAAAAAAACCTGTGGACTAAGATAGGTACTCTCATCTCAGGTTTGGTGGGAAGAATGATTCCTCTTACATTAACAGTGATGTGTAAGAATGGATTAGTGGGTTGTACCACTTCAGCATCTGTAGGGAAGACTACATATTCCTACCTCAGATCTAATGGGGAAGAATGACCTTTCCTCAGTATCATGAGTACCTGGTACTGTTCAGAATAATGGATTCTCCCATCCTAGTGGCTTGCATAACGATGGACTCTCCTAACTTGGAATAAAATGGATTCTCCTACCTCAGATTCTGTGAAAAAGTACAGGCTCTCCTTCCTCAGATAAGGTGGAATGAAATGAATTCTTTTACCTAATTACCTGCGGAGAAAATAGGCTCTCTCGCCTCACAAGAAGAATAATCTCTTCTACTTACGATACTGTGCAAAAAAATGGATTCTCTTACTCAGTATCTGTTTGAAAGCATGAACTCTCCTATATCAACTCCTTTGGGCAAAAAAATATTCCTACCTCTGTACCTACGGGAATGAATACCCTCCCGATAATATATTACAGGGAAGGATGGCGCCTCCTACCTCAGCACCTATAGGGAAGAGCATGCTTCCTACTCGGGATCCTATAGAAAAGAAAGATCTTTCTTACTTTAGCACCTGTGACCTTTGGAGAAATTATGTCAATTTGAGATTAGGAACCAAGCATGAATTAGAGTTTAGGAATCATCCCTATATTAAGCAATTACATCCACCCTGGATTAGGCAGTTAGGAACCAGCCTGGATTAGAGTGTGAATGATTTGTGGGCCAGTGAATGAGGGAAGAGCACCCACCTGGACGTGGGAGGCCCAACTGGGAACTCAAACTGTATAAAAGGAAGGAAGAAGAAAGGCTGTTACAGCTTTTTCCTCTGGGGAGAGACTGGACTTGATGGGACTTGGCTTCTTGTTTGTGATGTTGTGAGGAACTACCTCCACCTCTGCCCCTGCCACTTCCATTGCTGCTGGATGCCCCTGAGTGGACTGTGGCTTTCTTAAACTGTGAGTAAAAATAAACCTTTCCTACCCTAAATTTGTGGATATCAGGTATTGAGTCGCAACAACAAAAACAAGTAACTAAGACAATACCTGTGAAGGAGAATGGACTCTCCTGCCTCAGTCTCTTTAGAGAAAAAATATTGTCCTGCCTTAGATCATGTGTGGAATAATGGATTCTCCCACCCCCATTCCAAGTTGTATATTCCTTTACCTTATCCTGTGTAGAGAAACTGACTCTCCTCAGATCTCCCCAAATGAGAAAAAAAAAATGTTTTTTACTTTAGTACCTGGGAGAAGACTGGACTTTCCAAATGCAGAGAGTGCAGGAAAGAATGAACTCTTCTACCTTAGACTGTATGGGGAAGAATGGATTTTTCTATCTTATTTCATGTAGAGAATATTCTCAAACTCAGATCCTGTGAAGGAGAATTAATGTTTCCACTTCAATAGTTAAAGGGAAATAGAGTTTGCTACCTCACTACCTGTGGAAAAGCACGGACTCTCCTACCTCTGACATGTAGGGAAGAATGGACTACCCTACTTCAGATCCAGTCCAGATATTTTTCCTACTTCAGTACCTGTTGGGTAGAATGAACACTTGTATCTCAGATTCTGTGCAGTAAAATGGACTCCATTATCTCAATCCCTTTGAAACGACTAAATGGCAGATTCTGAGGAGAAATTAGAGTTTTACGACTGAGTAAGTGAGAAAGAATGGATTACACAATCTCAGTGCAGGTAGGGAAGAATGATCTTCTGAATGCTCAACTTCATTGTAAACCTTAAATTTTGCACTTATAAATATCAATAAAATGGGGGAAGACATGTTGAAGAATAGAGGGATTCTATTCAGTGCCTATGGAGAAGAATCAGCATTCTTACCAAAGATCCGGTGGAAAAGGAAAATTTCTACCTCATTATCTCACTATCTATGGGGAAGATGGAACTCCTAACTGGGGTTCTTTTGGGAAGAATAGATTCTATTCCTCAACTCTTGTGAAGAAGTAGAGATTAATAATATACTTCAGATTGTCTGATCAGTACCTCTGGAATAGGATGGGATATTCAATCCAAAATCCTATTTAAATCAAAGAAACCTTCATTTTAGAATCTGTGTGGAAGAATGGACAACCCTATCTTATCTTGTGGGGAGAGTGAATTCTGCTAGCATGGTGCTTGGGAGAAATAAAGGATTCTCCTACCTCAGATCCTGTGTTGATCATGGCTGTCCCTACCTCATAAGTAGTATGGGAGAAAGAAAACTCCTACCTTAGTTTTTCCAAGAAAGAATGTACTCTCCTACCTGAGATTGTGGGGAGAAGAATGGACTCTCTTATGTCATATCTCTTGGAAATAGTGTATTATCCAACTTCAGATCCTGTGGAGAAGAATGAACTCTTCTACCTCAGTTACTGTGCAGAATGCTCTCTCCCTTCTTAATATCTATGAATAGAATAAACTCTTCTACTTTAGAATTTTTACAGACAATGATTCTCCTACCTCAATATCTTCGGAGAAAAATGAACTTTCTCATCTCAAATTCTAAGTAGAATCATGGACCCCCCTGACCTCAGATCCTATAAAGGAACAATGAATTCTATAACTTCAGAATGGACAGGTAAACACCGACTCTGTCCACTCAGTAGAGGTGTCAAAAATGGACCCTCCTCCTTCAGAATCTGTGTGAGGAAAATGGGCTTCCCTACCTGTGCCTATGAGGAAGATGGACTCTTCTACCTCAGATGCTATACAGACGGATGAACACTCCAACTTCAGTAGCAACGGGAATAACTAGGTTCTATTACCTTAGTACCTGTGGGAAAGAAAAACTCCGCTACCTCTGAATTGTGGCTAACTGAAGATAAGACCACCACAGTTGAACTCTGGCCTGTTACTCACCAACTCTGGCCTTGGGTGAGTAGTTGACTTCTCTATGGTTCTGTTTTTTTCATCTGTCAGGTTGGGATGATGCAGGTCTTTTGCAGTAGGCTTGCATGGGAAATACACACAAGGTATGACAGCACTTGGATGATGTACACTGCAGGGCACCAGTGCTGGAAATGTCAGCCATGAAGCAAACTTCTTTTGTTAGTTACTTTTTGTTGCTGGGACACAATACCCAATTACCACAACTTCAGGGGGGGAAAGGTTTATTTGAACTCACCATTTCAGAATTTCTCAGTACAACTGTGGGCAGTTGGCAAGGGCAGAAGTATCCCAGAAGGCCTAGCTGGTGAAAAGCTGTTTATCCCATGGCAGACAAGAAAGTAAAATGATGGGTGAAAGGGAAAAGCCACTGTCCACCCCTACCTAGGTCATCTCCCAGTGATCTGCACTTTCCAACCAGGCCCCGCTTGACAACATAGAAAATCGATGGATTAATCCCATGATTGAATCACCTTCCAAACTTCAGGGACAGTCCAGATCCAAACCATAACACTTCTGTCATAAAAGGCTTTTGGATTAGTCACAGACCCACAAATAGAAGCCTTTTTTCTCAACAGTTTTATCGGAAGCTTGGTCTCAGTGTTCAGCAAATTGCACGACCAGCCAGCACAAGTGAGGTTGCTCGCTAAGAGTAGAAGCTTGAGAAAGTTTGCCAGACAAAATTTCATTCATACTGGAAATGGCAACCAGAGGGAAGGATGGATGGTGAGTGAGAGGATTTCCACAGCCAAGAAGATGGGGCATGGGGAGCTGTGGGTGATGCCTGGGCCCAAAGGAAGCTCTATGTGGAAGGATGTGAGAGGATGTCAAGCAGGGTAGTGCAGACCACAGGGCCTCACACAACATCTCTTAGAGCTTCAGACCATGGGGAGCCACTGAAGAAGGACCACTTGACAGAGCAGGAATGTCTCTGACCCAAGTGACTGCAGCAGTTGAATACCACATAGACATTAGACAAGCCAGGACACCAGACAGTGTCGTAGAGTTCTGAGGGAATGATGATCAGGAGCCACACTGTGAGTGGTGGAGCTGCAGGAGAGGATGCAGGTTGTTGTCCCATGGCCCCAGGGACCCCAAAGTGATAGGCTCATGGACAGTACCAGATATTGGGCTGGGGGTTAGCAGCCAGGGTCCTTGGTCATGACCTAGCAGTGAATCCTGCTCAAGGCACTCTGGTCACCCAGGCTGACAGCTACTAAGACCCTTCTGCCTCTGATTCAGCTTCTTGTCCACAGCTGCCAGCCTGGCTTCATCCAGAGGCAGAGGTCCCAGCATGCCATGATTCCTAGGTGGGGCCCACAAACCACCCTCAAATCTCTCTCACACCTGAGCCACCATTCTCAAAGCTATCTACCTCCATGTGACAGTCATGGGCCCAGAGTCACCTCCTCAAGTCACTGTCCTTGCCTCCTCTTCCATACACCACCTCCTAATCCTAGCCAAATGGCCTAGAAATAAGCTCTGCAGACAGAATTAGTAACTCAACATGGTACAAATGTGCTTAGTCCACTGATCTCTAGCCTTATACTGTGGTTTGTATTGGAGTATTCCCCCAAAGTCTCATGTATCTGGATGTTCTGGATTGTCAATGGAACCAAGTGCTGTTGGGAGACTGGGGCCTGGTCTGGAAGGGTGGATTACAGGCATGTAGATTATATTACAGGGATATAGTGGAGGCTTAGCACACCTTCCACACATGGGAGCGGTGGATCACTGGGATGGGACCTGAAAGTATACATATTCTGCTACCTTCTTCTGGGGAGATTGGGCTTGATGGGACTTGGTTCCTGTTTGTATTGTCATGAGAAGCTGCCTCCACCTCTTCCTCTGCCATGTACTTCCACTGTTACCGGCTGCCTCTGAATGGACTGTGACCTTATGAAACTGTGAGCTAAAATAAACCTCTCTTCCCCTAAATTTGTACATGTCAAGTATTGCGTCACAGCAGTGAAAAAGTAACTAAGACACCTTATAAATGATAATAATGGCAAATTATACATTATGTGTTTCTTACCACAATAACATAAAACTTGAGCTCTGCAACCCTATAGCTAATGCTAAACATATGTGTTTTACATTGATTTGACACAATGGAACTCAGAGCAGTGACCAAAGGCCTGGCCACAAGTGGACCAAATGGTTTTGGATGAACTTCTGAGCCTTATCTCTTCTACTGTAAGAAGACTCATGTCTCTTTCTCTGGGCTAAGACTAACACAGACTACTAGGATGTGGGAACAAGCCACAGAAAATGAATTTAAATCTGCTTTGGTGACAGCAAATTGTGTAGAATATTGTGTTGTCACAAAGCCACAGCTAGCCGGCCCACACATCTGAATAGCACAAACCACCGGCCTTCCTGCAGCACTTCTGGGCCAACATCTGGCTTCATTATGATGGTGACATTAGAGGCTGCCATCTGTAACTGTGTGCTGTGTGCAGGTAGGGGCCATAGTGATCCAGGCCCTCAGTGCTGACCTTCAAAGGGGCTCTGAAATGCTGTGGCTGCAATAAACAGGGCACTAAACTGCCCTGACTTGACCATTACACATGGTAGGTATGTTTCACATTATCACACTGGATCCCCAAATATGGACGTTGATGTGTCAACTAAAAATTTAAAGAAGAAAAATGTGTTTCAAATTTTTGTTCTCCCATTTTTCATATAGATATCTGCATACAATGATAAGTCTAGAACTCCAGCCTTAACTTGAGCCTTGGCACTCATAAAGGCCTAATCGAGGCAGCAGAAGGAAAAGGAGCGGGTATGAGTCCCTCCGGGTGGGGACTTCCCTCCCAGCTCCTGCCCAGCAAAGGACTGCCTCAGGATGATACACAATAGGCCAGCCAGGCCTCCTGGGGCAGGACAAGGAGAAGGCAGCTGGCCCTGGGAGGAAGACGCCAGGACCAGGCTGCAGGGAAGAGCCTGCCGGGCTTCCCAGTGCTGAGTCCAAGGACAAAGTGCAGGAGATCCTGGAGGAGCTGGCCATGCTGACAGCCTCTCTCCTCTTCACCTCCTCACAGAGTGACTTCCACTGCTGTCCACCCGCCAACAGCCCAGCTGTGCTGATCCTACTGCGAGTGCCTGCCTCCGCCTGGCTGACAGTGGTGTCCCTTGATCCATGTACAGGGACAAGAGGCCCCGGACAGCAGGTTTCAGGTCCTTCTTGCCCTTCTAGACCTGCCTGAGACTGTGGGAGGCTTCAGGGACAGCCTGGCTTGGCCCCACAGGGTCCCCATGCTCAGGTCTGCAGCACCTGGCAGCTGCTGTCTTCAGTGGACTTAACAGGTGGTGTCCAAGGGTGGGAGGGTTGTGCCTGGCTTCTCCCATTCCTGCTTAGCAGCAGTCAGATGTGGGGTTTGGTTTTCTTCTCTGAAATTGCATCTTTTCTGGCTGCACAGCCCTGGCTTCACCAGCAGGCCATGAAAGTGGTAGGGATGCAGAGGACGGGGGCAGCCAGAACAGGAGTCAGACCTGCAGGAGCCAGGCTCCCACACATCCTCTGCACAGCCTGCAAAGTAGCCCCGGGGTGCATGGTGACGTAGCCCCAGCGCCAAGGCCTCTCAGAGCCGCTGCAGGCACATTCCTGCTGAAGGCCTGGGCCGGGAAGAACCTGCCTGGGCGTCTCAGCTCCACCCTGTCCTCAGCACCCCCTAGCCCCACGCGCCTGGACGCTGAGTCACCTCTGTGGAGCAAATTCCACAGCGGCTAGGCGCCAAACACCTGCCCCTGGGCTTGCCGGCTCAGGTGAGGCGCCAGGTGTGTGCGTGCAAGCACAGGGGTGGGCGTGTCTGTTGTGTGTGTGTGTGTGGTGCACACACGGCACGTGGGAGGTGGGACAGCAGGTAATAGCACAGAAGGAAAGCATCACACAGCCACTCGGCTGGTCACCAGCTGGATCTGTGCCATGCTCCAAAATGCTCACCAACTGCACAAGCTGGAATCACAGCCAGATGGCTGATCTGGGTTCCCCTGCACAGGCCAACTTCAGAGGAAGACAGCAGGTCCTCTGGCTAGCCATGAGGCCCAGGCCTGTGACTGCAAGTCTCAGGATCAGCCTCCTCCAGGAGAGGCTGACTTTTTGCACTTGCCCGAGGCAGCTCAGGTCCCAGCACTGCCCTTCTCTGCTCTCTGCAGGAAGGGGCCTGTTATCACAAAGGGCCCTGAGGAGCACAGAAGATGTCCCCTCAGGGATGGTGTGGCCCTTACTGTCTACTCTGGAGGCTGCCCAATAGCCAACAACCTTTCCTCCCATGTCACGCCCAGGCCTGACAACATCACCCATGTGACCTCCAGGGTCACATGAGACCAGTCCCTCTCTCAGTAGAGGCACTTGGTGGGCATCAACCTTACTGTACCACAACCACCTGTCTAGTTACTTTTGCATTGCTGTGACTCAATATCCAACATCCACAAATTTATTTAAGGAGGAAAGGTTTATTTTAGTTCACAGTTTCAGAAGGTCACAGTCTATTCAGGGGTGGCTGGCAGCATTGGCACAGGCAGAGGTGGAGGCAGCTTCTCACGACATCACAAACAGGAAGCCAAATCAAGGCAAGTTGAACCTAGTCCTCCAAGGAAGGCAGGAAGTAGCTTATATATCCTTCCAGGTCTCATCCCAGTGATCACGCCCTCCTGGATCCAGGTGTGAAAGGTGTGGTAAATACCCCCTACATGCCTGTAATCCAATTTACATGCCTGTAATCCAATGTACATACCTGTAATCCACCCCTACAAACTAGTCCCAAAACTCCCAATACCACATGGTTTCATAGACAATCCATAACATTCAAATACATGAGACTTTTACAGAACATTCCAGATCCAAACCACAATATTCTACCCCTAGCCCCACAAAGACACATGCCTTTCTCCCCATGTAAAATACATTTAGTCCTTCTACAAGAGTTACTAAAGTCTTAACAGTTTCAGCACTGTTAAAGAAACTCCAAGTCCATGGTCTCCTCTGAGATGTAAGACAAACTTTTAGCTGTGAGCTCCTGTTCAAACCAAAGAGTTAAGCACTTCCAACATAAAGTGGTATTTCCACCCCCAAAAGGGAGGAATAAAAGGATAAAAGACAATAGGACCAAAACAATTCCTAAACCCAGCAGGGCAAGGGTTAAATCCTGTAACTCTGTGTCCAGCAACTGGGATAAATTGTGGTAGGGCGTGAACTCCAAAGGGCTTGGGTGGCCCCACCTCTACCACATTGCTGCTGGCAGCAACCTCCATCTTCACTCCTTTGGGCTGGATCCACTCATGGCCTGAGATGTTTCTCTGCCAACAGTCCATTTACCAGCTTCTCCAAGTATTCAGGTTCTCCATTGTATCTTAGGCTTCTCCTTCACAACCTCACACGCTGCCCTCCGAAGGGCACACTGCTTGGCCTCCAAGGCCTCCCGCTGAAATCTAGGTGGAAGCCTCCATGAATCCACAACTCTTGGCCTCTGCAAGCCTGTAAAGCAGGGACTGTGTGGATGTCTCCAAGATCTCCTACTGGCTTGAGCAGTAGTCTGTCCCCCTTGTGCCATGGCTACAGCAGCTTCTGAGTACCTGAACTGTTGAACACTGGGGAGCTGAACTCTGGCAAACACTTCCCTCTTGGGCCCTACACGAACCTCTTGGGTACTCTTCACACAACAAAATCTCTTGCTTTTGCACCCTTCAGTTGGTAAGGGGTGGGATCTTATTGATTCCTGAGACACCCTCAAGGCCTCATTCTTACAGTTCTGATTTCAAGTGCATGGCTTCTGTTTAATGTTAGTCTCTTGAGCAACCATGTGCTTTTACACTCCAGACTGCAAGGATTTTACATCTGTTCTCTCTGCCATTGTCTCCTGTCCTTCGCCACAGAGCTGGCTAAAAGCCACAAACAGTAGCCATGTAACAATCTGAACATAAGTCTGCCTTGAGATTTCCTCCACCAGAGTAAGCAGTCAATAACCCTTAATCTCAGTTTCAGGCAAAGTCTCTGGACAAGGGAAAAATGCCAACAATTATTTTTCCAGAGCATAGCACACATGGTTTTTAGACTACTTTCCAATATAGTCCTCCTTCCAATCTGAAACTTCCTGAGCCTGGCCTTTCCAATCCACACTTCTATCAGCATTCTGGTCTTCTGAGCTTTTACCAGAATCTCCCATCAAGCTCATTGCAGAGCACTCCAAGGCTTTTCCAGCCAGCATCCTCAAACCTTTGGAAATTTTTCCCACAAACTAGTTCCAAACTAGTTCCAAGCCACATGTCAAGTAAAGTAACAGCCCCACTTCTGGTACCATTTCTGTCTCAGTTACTTGTTCATTGCAGTGACTCAATACTCAACATCCACAAATTTAAGGGAGGAAAGAGTTATTTTAGCTCACAGTTTCAGAAGGTCACAGTTCATTCAGGGGTGGCAGCAGCAATGCAAGTACATGGCAGAAGAAGAGGTGGAGGCAGCTTCTCATGACATCACAAACAGGAAGTCAGGTGTCTCAGTCATTTGAGGCAAGAGTGTTTAGAGCTGGGCAAAGTATCTGAAGACAAATGCCCCTGTGCTTACTCCTGGCCATCCTAGATCCACCCACCTGCAGCCCAAAGCTCCTACTTGTCACTTTGTGGTCTCATGTCACCTCCTGGCCTATTCTCAGGATTCACGGGTAGCAGAACCACTGAATGCCCTGTGTTGCTAGGCAAGGACATCAGGCTAAATCAGCCTGTGGTGCTCTCACAGCTGTCTTTACTGATGGGTGCTGAGATGTACTGAAGGAGTGACTGTTAAGCTCTGAGTACTGTGGCCCATGGTTGGGTGGGTGGTAGTCCTGGCTATTCAGCCCTCAGGGAAGGTAGCTCCTCTCTGCATCACTTCCATCCCAGGTTATTGGAGGCTTGCGGGCCATGGTCCAGCCTGGGAGAACCAGGCCAGCCCCTGCTCAGCAGCTGGCAAGATGATGGTTTGTTTCCTCCTCCAGGCTCTGTATTCCAGCACTTCTGAAACTTGCCAGCTCATTTCTGAGCTTGTTTGGGATGTGGCAACAGCCTGAAATCACAGCAGCCTGAACAGCCCCGTAAATATTTACATAAGCCCAGGGCCTGCAGGCCTTGTGGAGAGGATAGTGGCCTAGGCCCAGCTGAGTGCAATGGCACCCAGCACCCCATCTCTCCCAGACATGGTGTGGCCTGAGCAGCCCCCTGGGGCTCATGCCCTGGAACAGTCAGGTCTTGTGGGCTCATTTTTGCTACTGCTTGTCATGAAGCCACACCCTCAGGATAGACATGCCCAGCAGCACCTGGTACCAATCACGCGGAGACCAGGTCCTCCCTATCAGGGCAGCCATCAGCTCGTGAAATCACCTCTAGAGACTTTATGCCCAAACCAGGATATGAACAGCACATTCTCAGCCTCTATCGCAGCCCAGGAGACAGTCACAGAGTGTGCGGTCCTGTATAGAACCCAGGGGGCACATCTTGCAGGAGCTGCCAGGACAGATACAGCTATGGACAATAGGCTACATCCAGACGATCACAGGTGAAGCAGGCAGGCATCAACAGAGGGCCAGGCCTCATGGTCCCTTGAGAGGGGACATCACCATGAGCAGCCAACTGAGTGCTCTGTCCAACCATCCCGGGCCTGGATTCCGTTCACAGAAACAGATGTGGCTCCTAGCATCCAGGGCCCAATGAGGACCAGAGGCTGCATTGCATGATGCTACTACTGCTTCAGGGGACACTATGTCTGGGCTAACACTGTGAGGTCCCCATCACCCCTGTGAGTTGCTGGCTGGACACAGACCTTTGAGGCAGCATTGAGAGGAGGAATGAGGCTGTCTAAGGGTGGTCGTCACATGCTTCCACAGTGGTCAGGATCCATGTGCCACCAAGGACAGAGGGGCTACAGGTTCATATGAGAACCTATTACGTGCGCACTCCCTTCCCGGCTTGGCAGCCTTCTTAAAAACAAAAAAGTCAAGAGATGAATGAGCCTGACAGAGAAGGGCTGGCACACGGCTGCCTTGCAGGTGGCCCTGGGGCCCCATCACAGCGATTGTCTTCTGTCCTCTCCTTCCCAATTTAGAACAAGTACCCACCCGGGGAAGAAGGAGAGAAGAAAGGCAGCTCAGCCAGGACCTCCCCCTTCAGGAATGCTTGCGGGGCGGGCTGCAGGCAGAGGCAGGTGGAAGCTTGTGGTAGACGCCCGGGGGCCAAGGGCCTGTGAGTTGAGGCAGGCTGCCCACCCTCCTTCCTTGCCCTTAAGTAAGGCAGAGTTGTACAAACTGGCTCATCAGGGAACAGGTGTTGCCAGGCTTGTAGGACTCAAGCCGAACTCAGAAGCCAATGAGGGCCTGGGTGTCCCTGCAACCCGCTCTTACTCAATGCCCCCCCCCCACCCCCGTCAGCTGCATGGTTCTGCACAGCCAAGGGAGCTGGGCCAAGCAAGTGGCCACCCTGTTTCCAGAAATATACACATGCAGCCCTGCTGCTCCATAGGCCACTGGCACTGGGCATCTCTGTTCCCTGAGAACTGCAGAGTCAGCGGCAGAAGGGGACACCAGATCACTTGGCATGCTCACTGATTCCTCCTGCAGCTCCCGCTCAAGGCCTGGCTTTGCGAGAGCCACACTGCGCTCTAGCCTGGCCCATTTCTCCAGTGCTGTGAATGCCCTCACCAGGGGTTGCTTGGCAGATGAGGTGCCCAAGCAAACACTGGTCCTACAATTCCCTACATTGTACCTTTTCCTGAGAATCAGCTGGCAGCTGGCCCAAGACACTCTCTGATTTGGGAGGTACCCCATACGAAGGACAAGGCCAGTTCAGGTGATCCTGCACCCTATTAGCCAATGCTGCGCTCAGGCCCAGCTCCAATAGCAGGTCCAGCCAAGGTCACAGCTGCCAAAGCCCTCCCATGAGCCACAGGTCCTGGCTGGCCAAGCCCACACTGGCCCTTACACTCCAGATGCTCCATAGACAAGCTGCTTTTAGGGAAGTGGGCCATCACATTTCATTGCTAAATGGGAGCAAGTTCTCAGCAATGAAGACTCTAACCAGTGTCTGTCACTGTCACAGGACTGTTACTCAGCTCATTGGTGATTATCATCTCTAGTAATGTTCATATGATTTCCTCACTTAGCAAGTATTGTGCAGCTTCTTTTGTTTTCAAAGTCAATTTAAGTCTATGGTCATACCACTCTGAATGTGCCCAATCTTGTCAGAGTCAATGTGGGAAAATTCCCTGGTTCATTAATAAGTTTCAAATGATTGTTACACTGTGCTTCATTTTGTGACAGGGTAAATGTGAAAATAGGAGCTGTTCTCACATAGTAAGCCCTCAAATCATTTTGATGACTCCGGTTAGAAGCCTTTCACTCAGACCTGACTGGCTTCTGTGGCAGCCAAAGTCTTTCAGACACCATGCAAAGCCACAGGCTGTGTGGACAGAGGGAAAGGCACAGTCAGTGACTGTGGGCAAGGCACTGTCATTCTGGCCTTTTTCCACCTGTGGATTGTGAGGGAGGAGAAATGTTGTGACCTGCTAGGCAAGAATTCTGCAAACTGGATGTTGCTTGAAGGCACCTGGGTTCACCTGCCGTGCTGCTACAACCGTGTGTATCTTTTGGCTTCTCTTGCAACCTCCAGTGACCCATGTTGAGTACAATGTGGCAGCCCAAGAACTCTGGAGCTAAGAGGCTGGAGGCCGGCCTTGGTCACAGTGCCCGCCCCCCCCACCCCCACCACCCCTTGAGAGCGCTCATCTGCCCTGGGGACTGCTGTGTGTGCTGATCTGGCAAATACTTCTAGGAGCACAAAATAGCCCCATTTTAAGAGAAAGGTGTTAAAATACAATAGTTACTTGGTGATTTTTAGAGAGGAAGGAATGGTTCCTGTCCTTGAACCACTCTAGGGGCAGGGAACAAACTGACCCTATGGTGCACGTCAAGTGATTTACAAAGCACTTCAGGGAGCCTGGTCTAACTTCACGTGCTCCTAGAGTCCAGCTTCCACTGGAACTCAGGCCTCCCAAGTAGAGTGAGGGGACATGGAGCCATCTCAGCCTTCTCCTCCCCCGGTGTCCACCTCCCTCCTTCTTCAAGGAGCCTTGTAGTGGGACATTCTGGCAGACTCGGGTTGGGAGTTCCTCCTGCCCCACAGCTAGCTTTCCCAGCAGGCACTGTCACTTCTACCCTCATTCCTGTTGAGGTACTTTCAGTTTTGCAATGATACTTATGAATGTCCTCCAAGCCTTCCTGTCTCCTCATTTTTCAGCAGAAGAGGCACTATGAGAAGTCTTGTTTATCTTAGCTAAATATCTCAATTAAAACATTCCGTTCCAAAAATATGACACAGAAGCTGGCATCTCTGTGGCTTCTGACAAGAGCCATGGACACAAGAAGCTGTTTCTTATCTCTTGTCCCTGAGAGGGGATGGGTGAAGAGAGGTGATCATGTGCTTTCATTAGTGAGAGAAAGAGAGAGAGAGAGAGAGAGAGAGAGAGAGAGAGAGAGAGAGAGAAGGGGTGACAGTGAGCTCTTGTCTCTGTGTGCATGGAAGAGAATGATCTCAAGTTCTTGTCCCTGTGTGATGTGATTGAGACAGTGGTGACATGAGCTCTTATCCTCCTCACAATTAGGGCCAGCGCCTCCTACAGGATGATACAATGCTGGGCAGGGCACTCCACTGGCGACCCTCAAGACAAAACCTGTGTCCTCATGAACCTACCTGCAGCTGGGAACCATGTCGGAGACTCCGAGTCTGTACCACACACTCCTAGGGCTGGGAGGGGTCCCCTAGCTCACAATGGCCACATGTGTCTGGATGGAGTCAGAACTGAGCTCTTTCTCCACAAGACCCCAAGTGTCACATAAACCAGATGGTCCTACAAGGGCACTGATAGCGGTGTGTGTAGCATGCAGGTAGCCAGACCCTGGAGGCTCACCTAGGGCCAGGCTTCTTAGGAGAAGCTAGAAAGAAAGATTTGTACAGGAGAGTGGCCGGAAAGTGTCATGCTAAACCACTGTAGGGTGGAGAGTGAGGATCAGCTGCGGCCCATCGCTCTCTGAAGGAGGAAAAGAGCTTCCCCTCTGAAGGTAGATGCTAGTGTCCATGAAATAATCCAGTGCACTTCCACAGCACCCTGAGCCCAAGGGCAGCACCAACCTCAGGCTCTGGGGGAGGCACGAGCGCTGCCTCTGTGGGGAAGATCCGGGCGGGGGTGGGAGGGAGCTGCCTGGTAGCATCTGAAAACAAACAAAAGAAGTAGGTGAGGGATTTTCTCTCCTGTGAGCGTCATTCTTGGTCTCAGAGGGTCCAAAAGGGGTGAGTGATTAGCGAACTCAGATGGGCAGCATTGGGGAACTCTGCTCCGCATCCTCAGAGGCCCTGCAGGTGGGTGATGGACTTATGCTTTCTGAACACCAGCTGGTGATGTCTGGTGGACATCAGTGGACTTGGTACCTCCTGAGGCTGAGGAGGAAAGAGAACAGGGTGAGGGGGTAAAGACCCAGAATCAGCTTTCCAGGCCATAAGCTGAAGAGGAGGATGCGGGGCTGCCCCGCTAGGTGAGCAGAGGCACCGGAGCTGAGGAAACCGTGAGATACGACTTGGAGGAAAGGGTTATAATGGAAGAGAATCACCCAAAGTTCTGAGGGAAAAGGCATGGAAGAGGGAGTTCATAGAAGTGGAAGGGACAGAGCTCTCAGGGGTGGCATGATCAGTGGTATATGGCACCGTAAAACTGGGAGGATGGCAGCAAGGAAGGCAGAGTCTGGCCTGGGTCCTGCTGGAGGAGGCAAGTCTGCAAAAGATGGTGTGGCCAGGTTGAGAGTCACCGCATGGGCAGAACTAGGAGTCGGGGTGCTATGCCACATGCAGGGGCAAGGACACTGCTCCAGCTTTGGGGACATGATGAGAGTCACCAGCATGGGCAGAACTAGCGGTGAGAGGCGCTATGCCGAGAGCAGACGACAGGGGCACTGCTCCATTGTTGGGAGGCCTGGCCCCAAAGTCACCCTGCAATGGGCAACTGGACCACGAGACTGAACAAGCCACGTGGGCTGTTCCCTTCACGTCTCAACTGGTGGCAGTGGCCTCAGTTATACTTCCAGAAATGCGTGTGGAAATCATTATCTTGAAATTAAAGTTGTATTTTAATTGTAGTAAAGAAATTGACAGGTTGTTCTTGACCTCGATTTTCACAGAGTTAAGGTACACTTTATAACATGTCTTCCCTATGTCACACGGGAGTTTCACAGTAACCTCGGGGCCACTGACTGGGACAGTGGGTCTGAGGCTTCAGAGACACTGGGGGTGCAGGTCTATAGGGCTCTCATCAGTTCCTGGGCAGCAAGTCACCCGAGGCATGCCCTGTGGATGCCATCAGCAATCAGAAGCAGCAGGGTTCACTTCTTAGTGCCTTTCTGGGTTCAACCAACATGGAAACTATTTTGATGTATATCCTTTTTTTAAAAAAAATTAATTCTTTTTCTACACACAAGTAAGTTGCACAAGGCCTGAGAAGGAAATCAAGATTTTGAAAAGTTCCTGAGCTGCCTGTAGATACACGGCCTGATAGCTCCACCAGAGAATACTTGCGACAGGTCCTCAGTGTGAGAACATCAGCCCCTAAACATGGCAGATTCCCTTCACCCATATACCAAGGTATGCAAACAGAGCCAAAGCTCATCAGCTGCCTCACTGGACACAGGCTGCTGTGAGGACAAGTCGCACGTCCTCAAGTGGCCAACACTTTCTCCTATGAGTGTACCTTCCCCATTAGTGTGGTCTCTTGACATGGTCTCTTCCTGCCATCGACAGGGCCATATAGAAGAGTCCCTGGTCCTGTCCCACAGGCTACGTCCATCACAGCAGGAATCAGAATGAGGATGACTAGGAGACATTTCCACACAGGGAAGCGGTCATCGTGGCCTCATTTTGAGCTTCACATGCTCACTGGCCTTGGCCTTGGCCTGCAGATCCCATCCCACAGTGGCTGATGCAGGGTAAATGGACTGCCAGTGAGATGTCCCACAGGATCCTACTCTCCCAAAAATGGTGCAGGGAAGGACTAAGCATAGCTCTGTAAAGGACTCAGCTCATATCTGTCAGTGAGGAGCCCAGTGAACACGCCATGTCTCTAAAGACAGGTGCTCAGGACACCCATCACAAGCAATATTGCAGCACAGCCCTCATTCCTGACAATGCTCAGCCCCAGAGGTAAAGACAGGCAGATTCGCACATGGCCTAGTCAGTCCTTGTGTGGAGACTCATCCTGGGGCCAGGCTACAGGAAGGCAGGAAGGCAGGAAGGAAGGAAAGAAGGAAGGCAGGAAGGCAGGAAGGCAGGAAGGCAGGAAGGCAGGAAGGCAGGAAGGCAGGAAGGAAGGA
>PVKB01003250.1:202328-213669 GCA_004027205.1 Ctenodactylus gundi | reverse complement strand
CTGTGTTATACATCCAAGTCCACAGTTATACACCTGCCCTAATCACTCACTGGTCAAAGGACTTCTGATCTGATTAGGGGAGCTTCCTTTGGAATCAGGGACTGCTGGTAAAGATGTTCTCCAAAAGACCGTAAGCAAAGAGAAGCTGCTAGTGATGTGGAAGCCTGGTTCAGGAAGCAACGTTCGTTTGTCGAATAGCTAAGTAATATGGTTGGGTTAAACAGGGGCCTCGATCGAAGACATTCTGCCATTTTAGTTTAAAAACCACTGATTTTCCTTTATGTTGGCTCCATTAAGATTCAATATTGCTCATTATTATGCACCCCAAGGTAAGTAAAAGCAGGCAAGGAGCCTAGAAGAATTCAATGCCCTGAGTTTCCTTTTTGGCAAAAAAGCCCTCTTAGTAAACAGAACTGAAGTTCTAACAATCAGAAATAGAGCTGAAATAATCTATGCCTCTTCCAATCCACTTAAATTTTGCATAATATTTTGTATCGGATTATATATGTTTTAAAACTACAGTCCAATCTGAAAAGAAAGAGTATTATTTGATCTTTTAAAAATAATCCCCAACACATTCATTTAAATCTCATAAAATAAGTTCTTATCTAGAAACATATCGTCATCTCAGGCTGTTGCTAGAAAGCTACCTATTCACTGGAACTATTTAGAAAAAACATTGATGCTGTTTATGGCTAGTGTGTTAACTTGCAACCTACCAAATTATGAGGGATCTGCAGGTAAGCTTTATCAGGTGTCCAGCCTCCTACAAATTTAAGGAGCATCCATGTATTTTTGTTCCTGTAGATATTTTTGGAGCTAACAGTCAGAGACAAGATAGGATTCTCAAACAAGCTCTTCATATTCTAAAAATTCTGGCTTGCTTTATATGAAACGGTTTATCAACTGCTTTAAAGAATAAAACATAAATGAATACAAGTATTAAAAATAAAATAAACCATGGCAAGAAAAGCTGATTTAAAATCTATCTGAACACTGATAAATTATAACTGAAAGCTCTGTAAATCTATTGGTAAGATTTTCGATCCAGACACGTGTGACTTTTTGTAGTCATTTAAAAAATACTTATGTTAGATAGTCCCTAACAATGCTGAGCTTCTATACGTGGACAGCAACATGCTTAGTTTAGGGTCTTGTCCATAAGCACTTTCTCCCTCTAAAAAAGCACCTAGTTGAGATCTGATATACCTCTGAGTCCAGAGCAGCTTTTACAGGCTTCCTTTAGTCCCATCCCAAGGGCCTTGACTCATATGCCCGGAGGGTAGAACAGAGAGGATTATAGAATTGAAATAACTCTTCCTTATTTGTAAGGAAATCCTGCTTTGCTTGATTTTGATAGATACAGAAGAACCTTCTGGAAAACAGAAGGAGAAATAGTTGGAGAAGGGGAGAAGGACGTCAACCAGGGCAAAAGGAGGAAAACTAAAATGAAATTCTGTTACCTACATTTCATTTCCTTCTTTGGAACTCAACAAGTTTGCAAATCTTGCACAACTAATCTGTTTAACACTTGAAGATTTCCAGTATAGAAAAATTATTTTATACAATCAATGAACCATTTATTGCATATGTGCTACATGCTTAGTGCTGTTTTAGTTATTGATGAGAGAAAATAAGTAAAAAATGTATAATTTGGTGGGAAAATTAAAGTTACAAACACTAATCAAGTAGGATAAATTGTAAAGTCACGCATGTCACACAGAAGGTAAGCTAAGCTTATATTTCTTAAAGATGCTTTGAGACTTCATTTATCTATTTAAAATATTTAGATTATGAAAGATTTAAATTTTTAGTTTTATAAAATAATTAAAAGGAACATTATAGCATGTACTAGTAATATACCTATTACTATTATACCAGGTTAAATAGATTTTAACATTTTGGCATATTTTCTTCACATTTCTCTAAAGAAACAAAAGGTAATGTTTTAGTTCTAGCTCCTAGTTTTTCCTTCCTCACCTCCCTTCCCCCAAGGGAACATCACCATAAAACTCTCATGTATGCCTGTGTGGTTTTGCCAAGTATGTTTTATAATTTTGGAATTTTCAGAAATTTTCATTAACAGTACTGTACAATATACATAGTTTTTGCTTATTTCCAATTTTTATTATTTTTGGTATCTATGTTATACTTAGGAATATACTTAGTTCACTTAAATGCTATACATTTACTAATTCATTTCTATGATTAAAATAATTTGCTCTGATCTGATAGATTTTTTTCCCATCCTAAGGTTTATATTTCATTAGCTAAAAATTGTAAGTCATAACAACCATTCAATCAGTTCTTTCTACTATGAATTGAGCTTTTTATAAAATACACAGTTGCGGGGGTGGGGGCGGAGGCATTCTAGAAATGGCAACCAGATTAGCAGGGATTTGTGAGGTGGATGATGGAAAGTTGACCTGGTCGACTGCAAGAAAAGAGACTTCAAGGAGTCAACTTGTCCGCCAATTTTTTTTTTTTTTTTTTTTTTTTTTTGCATATGACATAGAAAATGGTAAGTTTTAGATACCTTGAGGTAAATATCAGGGTCTGTTCAACACTGAAGAAGATGGTTTCTGATTCCAGGTATCCCAAGCCTCTACGACCCACCTGAACTGAAGACGTCAGCAAAGTGACACATTGCTCAGCACTTTAGGCATGGTGGTGTGCCAAGGCTTGTAGGTTGGGAAGTTCTGATATTTTACTTCTAAAGGGAACGAAGGCCGTTCACAGACCCTGGCTGAGTTATTCACAGTTTCACTGTTGCAAAATTTAATGAAACTTTCCAAGAAATATTTCCCAGTATATATTTTTTTATTTTATATGTCTCAAACTCATCTTGTTTCTGAGGCCATCCTTTTGCCTACTGTAGAGGCAGGCATAATCTTTTCACTTAGATCACTGCTCTGGGCTGAAGGTCCTGCTAATTGATTGGCTTTTACAATTGCTTCTATCAGGAATATTTCCAATCATCAGGTTACTACAGTCACTTTAAGCTGAAAGATAAGGAGAATATAGATTAAATTTTCATATCAATACAAGAGTTATTTATTCTGCATGTTCATTATTCTGCAGTCTTTCCTTATTATTCTTATTTTAGTTTGTTCTAAAATATGGTATCTGACATAGAGCAAGCAACAGACATCATATTTTCATCAAGTTAACAATGAAATGAAGAAAAAAGACAATTGACACTGATATAATTTAAAAATTGTCAGCCAAAATATTTTGAAAATTCACCCACCAAGGTATTTATTCTGTCATACTTTACACTGGGGACAAGAAGGAGAAAAGAAAATGATCACATTGTGTCTAAACATATCCAAACAATAATTCACACCTACAGACAAGGATGCAACAAGGATTTGAAAGAATGAGGCCAATTAAAAAGAGAGTCACTAGCACAGCAATCGGTTTATCAATTTAAAATGAACATCCATCATTCTCACATGTTCTTATAGGTGCCAACTCAATCAAGATGAAATGGAAGGGAAACGCATCTTAGGATTCCAGTTTAGCAAGAATGTCAGTGCATCTTCTCAAATAAAACACACACACCGATAAAAAGCAAAGCAACTACTGGACTTGTGTAAGCTGTTACTACATCTTATAAAGTAAAAATATTCACTCTTTGGCATGTGCAATTTCAGATTTTGATTAGCATCTTATTTCCATAATTTTATGTCAATAAATCTAATATTTTGTACAGGCTTACTTCCCAGGCAATACTATTTCTCTTATACGTATAAAATTTAGTCTTCATAATATCCTGTAGGATGATTATCAGGCAGGCTAAAGGTGGAGAATTATTAATTCACTCTGGACTAGATCATTGAAATATTTATTAGCTTAAATATTTACATATATCTAGAATGTATAGGGAAGGCATGGATGCATTCTATATTGTGAAAATGTTACTACATTAACAAAGGAAATGGGGATGCAGTAGCATCAATTCTTCTGCCTGTAACTAATCTTCCCTCCAAATATAATCCACATTGCTAAATTATTTTAACTCCACAGAACATGTTAGTAAAGGTAAAAAGGAACTCTAAAAGAATTGTACATTGGCTGACAAAGAAAATATGAAACCTATTACAGGGCTGGGAGAATGGCTCAGCAGTTAAAGCTCTTGCTTAGCAAGCACTAAATCTAGTGCTAAGTACCCCAGTTTGATTCCCCAGCACCACCCATGCCAAGCATGGTGGTGTACACCTGTACTCCCAACACTTGAGATGCTGAGGCAGGAAGATTGCCATGAGTCCAAGGCCAGCTTGGGTTCCACAATGAGTTCAGGAACAGCCTGGACTACAGAGCGAGACCCTGTATATCTGCTTAAGTATATGTACTGAGCTGAAGCTCTAATTTAATTTAATTTAATATGCATAAAAACAAATATTCTTACAAAGCTGACAGAATGTTGCGGTTCAGAAATAACAGTTATATAGAGTAACAATCAGAAATTAAAAATTTCTATGCATTTTGCCCAAAATTAATATTGATCTGAATATAGATCAAACAAAAAAACAGATGCGACTGAATTACGACTAAATGGACTGTTTAAATATTGCTAACCATCAAACAAAACTTTCACAAACAAAAACATAAATTATTCTATTTCACAATCCCTCACATAAAAGAGAAATCTGAACTATAATTTTGCTGCTGTAACTTAAAGATGTAATTAAACATTTTTACTTACTTGAAAACAAATATTCAAAATCTTGAGCATATTAATGTATTTTAAATATTCATTTCATGAGTAAGTAAAAGAAAATTAAAAATGTAAAACTAAACTATTTTTATATCTCCTATAATATAAAAATGTAATTTAAAAAATTCTATTGAGTAGATCCCTCAGAGTTATTCTTTAATTTGGAATACTACAAAAGTATTTTGCATCTCTCATTATTACCATGAATATAAATTAGAAGTGAAGTACCATTTTGTCTCCACGTCATGAAGTTATGTTTCGTTACTTATTAATGTGTTCGCGTAGTATTCATTTTATTTTTATTCACTGAGTTGTAGCTTTATTATCTTATTAATCACTGAACATTTTTGTGCTTATGTTTAAGTTTATGGACCTCAATTCAGTTTCTATGGTGTATTCATTTATTATATTATTGTTCACAGCGAAATAAAAAACACATAAAAATGTCATAAAAGCACTAATGTATAATCTGGTTTCATCAATTCAAATATTTGGGCAGTTCATTTAATTTTAGCTTTGCATAATTAAAGCCTGTTGAATCATTGAACTTTGCAAAGTTCTGATTACTTCCTAAAGTTTGGAAACATTTTGCCAAGAAATGGTCTAAGTAGAATTAAGTTACGGGAAGGACTGACTTGCATTTCAAAATGTGGAGGAGATTTCCCTTGCCTCTAATCTTCTGCCCTCTAACCAAGTAGAACAGACTAGAAGCTGAGAGAAGGGCCCCCTGGGGGTAGTCAGGAGGCACAGAGGAACTCTAACCTTCTAAATTAACTGTGAGTGATATCCCAAGGCAACACCCAGCAGTAACGCATGCGGGAGGCAGGGATGGAACAGCAACCTGGATTGGGGGCTACTGCCCTTCCGACTGCAGGTTCCGAATCAGATGGAGAGGGAGGGTGGGTTTTCTCTGCTGGGAAACAATCGTGTTTCCGTATCTCTGCACAGGTACAGCTTTCTGAACAGGCACTACTGACAACATGGTCAAAAGATGGATGAATAGAAGAAAGGTAATATTTGGAAATAAAAGAAAATGAAGTATTCTAGAGAAATTCATAGATGTATCTCTCCTAGATCCATTTGTGTTCATTAGAAGGGATCACGAGGAGAGACTCTCTCACACACGTTTCCCAGAAGAGATTTGTTTACATCAGAGAGCAAATATTTTTCTCTCCTTAGCTGGAGAAAAGAGAAAGCTTTTCAGAAATTCCTTTACCATCCCTGCATTCATAAGTTTAGGCCCTCTCTTAAAGAGCCCACCCTCTTAACCTACAGGCTGATAAATGACTTCACAGTGTTACCCTAAAGAAATAGTAAGCATGCAGAGCTAGCAGTAAGATTGCTATTGAAACAGTACAACTCTGATTCCTCAAACATTTAAAAATAGAAATTCCATTAGACCCAACTATACCTCCTCTGGGTATCTTTCTGAAAGAGTTAAAAATATCACATTGATACATACAATATCACAGAGATACATACATGTATGTATCACAGAGATACATACATGTTCATGTTTATAGCAACACAACTCCTAAGAGTTAAATATTGGAAGTGGCCTATATGTCCATCAACAGATGAAGCAGTAAGGAAAAGTTTGAGCCTAGCCTGGAAAACTTAGTAACTTAGTAAGACCTTGTGTTAAAATTAAAAATTTTTAAAAATGGTTGGGAATGTAGTTTAGTGTGAAAGCCTCTAGTGCAGAGACACACACACACACAAAAAAATGCCAGGCCAAGGTAGAAGGGACTGATGACTTAGATAGTGCAAAAAGTCTCTGGATTCAATTCCTAGTACTGAAAAAAAAAGTCTAAAATGTTAGAAACTGTATGATGTCACTTTTAAAAATAATAGATACAGGGCATTTTCAGCTGTACAGATAAATGAAGCAATTAACAGGAAACTTGTACTTACTGCTGCATCTAGGCGTATTCGGGGACCTAAATGCATACGTGGGTTTTCCCGACTGTAGATGATGTCTCAGCCCTCTGTCTAAGGTCAGTGTTTGTTCCCTGCTCTGGGTTCACAGAAGAACATTGACCAACCAGAGAACTACTGCTGAAAGAGTTTAGGATGTTCGAAGGTACAGAATGCGTTTTCAATTTTGTGTCCCCAGAAATTAGTAGTGTTTAATCAAATGGGATGCTCTACAAATATTTGTCAAAAGAAGGACTGAAAACTTAAGTCTGCCTAAATAATTATTGAATTGTCAACATCGCTCTGCATTTGAGACCATTGCTTAACCTGACATAAAAAAAAAGAAAAAAAAATATTTTTTTTCTCTCCTTTCTCTTCTAAACCAGGGGTTGGGGATGTAGGCTCCTGATTTCAAGATCTACAGCTGAGCTGCCTTGTTGGGTAAATAGACTTTCATACAATGTTTAGAAATCTAACCATCATTTATAAACGTGTTGCTTTGGGAGAACAGGTTATAAATTATAAACAAGTGATATCCAAACCCTTTGTTTGAATTATCTTGTTAATAAACTTCTTGAAGGATGGTCTAAAGACAAAAAAGAGAGAAAAATAATGTCAAGTATGAAGAAAAGTTCAGCAGCTCAGCTGGTATAGTCACATCTGAAGTCAAATACAAGCTAGAAGCTATTCCAAAACAAATGTGTTTTCATGTGGCAATAGAGCAGCACAAACACAATAAAGTTGACTTAAAAAATGATAGGAGGAATCTAGTTCCCCCAAAGAAAAGAAAAAAATTGTTTATGATAATAGAGCATGACTAGAAAAGGTGTTGGAAAAGTTGTTATAAAAGTATAATTGTAAAATGTTTATCTTCTTAGCTCTGCAACTAATATAGCCCGTTACTGTTGTTACCTGACCGAGCATCAGATGCCACTTGGGACCTGCCCTTGTGTCTAGATGTTGGCCTTAATGACTGGTCTTTAATAAGAAAAACCAGAGCTTGGAGAAAATCTGATTCCATGCAACAAAAAATAAAATATTTTTAAAAACATTTTTTTTTGTGATCATAGCAATAGAAATGCCAGTCGACAGCAGTCTTCATTAGTCAAATTGTGATCATCTGAGCATTGTTTTCATGTAATTCTGCTAAATATGAGAAGACAGACTCAAGAAAAGACAGAAATGAGCTTCTAAGTATATGGAAGCAACATCTAGGCTAAAAATACCTTTAAGGTAAAAAATCCCAGAAAAGACTGATGAAAAATTACTGCAATATTGTTTAGTGATACAGATTCTGGGCCATTCAAATTATATAATAAAAAATCTATTAAATGTATTACTGTTGAAAGAATAAGAAAGATAAGAGTGAATAATATGTAAGATGACAAACTATTGGAGGGACTTAATGTTTTTTGTCTTGTTTTGTTTTGTAAGAGATTTTGCTCAACATCTACAAGCTCAAGTGAAACAATACTGGAAGATTCCTCCAGAATCATTTCCCCAGTAATTAACTGACATAGGATAAAAGAATCTCTCATGGTGTTGAATTTTTGATCCAGTAGCCTCAGTCCTGCCTAGACAGTAATTCTGCCATTCTATCCCCAATTTGTTAAGCAGTTGGACCCATATAAATAACTTTGGTAGTTTCACAAACACAAAAATTAATAATGATGAAAAATGAATAGCTGATATAATGAGTATCTGGAGGTAGTTAAGTTTACGTAGCAGTTAATTTTATAGAAGAATGAAGTATTTGTTCTTTTAAACATGTTTGATACACTCAGTGAATACATTTTACTGATTTCAAAGTTTTTAACAGTCGCCAATATTGTTTCCATGCTTAAAAAGATGTAAATGCATAAATTTAACTATTTCCCTTATTAGTTATCCAAAGAAATTGAGGAGAACTGGTAAAGCTGGGAGCATAATTTGAAAATCTTAAGTAATTAAGTTAATCTCAATTGTAAATATGTTTGATACCTAGGAGAATTTAATTGAATTTTTAATTAATTAAGCATTTATTAGAATAGGAGTGAATTTTAAATATTCAAATACCAAATTGATTACATTCATAAAGTAAGAAACTTGGTAATTTGAGCTTTCAGGCTTAAGAAAAATTATATGCCTCTTAAATATCAACATGAATAGACTGAATTCCAATGAAACCACATGTAATTACAAGTATTTGTTTCTGTATACTAAAGTACTCTTTAGACATTAAAATATCTTTAATAATTTGAAGGCCACCATGAAATTCAATACAGTGGTTGATTATATGCACACAATCATGCAAGACAGAAAGACCTGGAATTGAATCTCAATTCTGTTGCTCCAAAGATGCACAACTGGAGCAAAACTCTGAAATTGAGTTTTTTATATTAACACAGAGATAATAGATCTAGAACCTTTTGTTGATGATGGTAGAAGATTTGGTTTTGGTCCTTGCAAATAGTAATAATGTGACTGGTAATCATTCGTTGCTGGCAGATAAAGTTTTTAGCACGTGGTGGAAAATGGCGAAAGTTCAGTGAAAGTTGATTTAGGGAGGGCGAGAGTGGAGGTGGATGGTAGAGTTGATGGAATATGTATGCGCACAAAATTCTCAAGTTTAATGTCAACATTGTATACTGAAAATACATACTAATAAAAATGGAAGAAAAAAAGAAAGACTTTAAGGAGGTAAGTAAATAGAATTTAAAGAGAAGAAGGCAAAGCATTGTAGCTTGAAGCCCAGAGGCAAGAAAACTGGCGAGTTTGTAGATCTATAAAATAAATGTTTTACCAAAGATTTATGTTAAGAAAATAATTATGAACATATGATTTGGATGTTAGAAACCATAAATTAAAAAAAGGAATTTTAGTTTAAACTTTATTTTAACCGGTAATAGCTCAAATATTACAGCTGTAAGACATAAAAAATGATTAATACTAAACATTGAAGTTTGGAATTACATATTGACGGGCTACAGATCCCTCAATATTTTTAGGAAGAATAACATCCAGATGATGTTAATGGCTGGAATTACACTGGATGCAAAATTGCTTCCTAATAGCATTTTTGAAGAAGAAGATAAATTTTATTCAGTGAATATTTATTTAAAACACATAGTATTGTAATTGTTATAAATTTAATTTTTATTGATGACAAATTTATTTTGTTCATGAGTTTTACAGTTTTTAATAATTTACCATGGAATCAATAAGTTACCTCAAAACTTCAGTTTTAAAATTTCCAGGAATGCGGTTCTGGAAAATATCATTAGTCTTGACTACAAACTGAGAAAATGGCACTGAAATATGTTGATTTTTTTGTTTAGGAAATTTAATTCCTTCAAGTGATGATATAATTATATATTGGCTCAACATGGAAATGTTTAAAGTTAATTTTGCTTCATGCGAAGCAGAAAGAATCTTGTATCCCCATTATGTTAGAAATAAAAGAATTTTAAAGCAAGTCAGTCACCAAGAATAAAAATTATATGTATGTTTCTTTCAGAGATTAATTCTTCACATAAAAATAATTCTCTTAGAGAGTTTTTAGTTCTTAATTGGCAATGTTTAACATAACTTTTCAGTCTATAATTATTATATACAAAAGACAATGATCGGTGACTCTAAAAAATGTGTTTCTATTGATGTCTTTGGATCACTGAGAAAAAACACAGTGGTTCTCAGAACAAGACCACCATAATCAAAAGCAGCACCAGAGGCAGCATCACCTTGGAAGTTCAGAAATGCAAATTCTCAAGCCCACCTGAGGTCTGGAAATCAAACTCTGAGATAAGTGCCAGCAGTCAGCACACTGAAAAGCCCTCCAGCTATCGGTGATGTGCACTGAAACTGGGCGTCACTGGTTAAGACTGCTACATCTAGACTAGAAATCTTAGATGGACTTGAATTGTTGCTACATGTAGCTAATTACTGGAACGTAACTTTTCTGTTTTAAGTTTTCTTTTTGCACTCAGTCAGTTAGCAATTTACAATTGCATAACATTTTGATTCTTGGTATTCACAAGTGTCAAAAGAACTTGAGTAGATAGTTGATAGCTTAAAAATACAAGTCATTCCTCATCTGGCCCGTTCCTGAAACTCACTCTAAAAGACAAACTCATGAGAGCCTCTCTAGGCACTGGAAAGAGGAGGTACAGTGTGACCAGGACAGTAGGTGCCATGCTGAGGGCCTCCCCTCCTCTCCTCAGACAGTAAACTTGCCTTTTTCTAATGCCTGGAGAGAGACACAATTTTTTTTTTCTTTTATCATTTCAGGAACAAGCCCCTGCTCACATATTACTTTTCTCAGCCGTGCATGTACACACACACACACACACACACACACACACACACACACACACACACACAGGCTCGCTGCCCAAACCATTCCAACCTAAGACCCCGCGAGCTGATTTTTTCTAGCTAGAATTAGTAATATTTTTCTTGACCCCTTAGAAATAATTTTGTTAATTATTCTATGTTGGTGACATGAATTACTATAATTCAGGTACAATGTACAGTAAAGCCATCTTTGCCAACACTCAGAAACTCTACAAACTAATACAATATCATTTTGCTCAGAAAAATTGAAATAGCTAACATTGCCAAAAAATAATTTTAGGAAGTTTCAAAGAATTCTGTTTTAACAGATATTACCTAATGTAAATATAAATGAACATAATAACTATAAATCTTATGTAGAAAAATAAAAAA
>PVKB01003250.1:0-202228 GCA_004027205.1 Ctenodactylus gundi | reverse complement strand
AAACTTGAAATAATTCTCCTGGAGTGTTAGGATGACAGGTGTGTGCCCTATGTCCCACTTGTCCCACTCTCTTTTTTATCTTTTCATATATATATATATATATATATATATATATATATATATATATATATTATTTTTAGGGTTTGGATCTGGAGTGTCCCCCCAAAACTTTATGCACCTATGGATACCATGTGTTGTCAGAAGGTGGGGCCTGGCAGGAAGGGGCAGACGCTGAGGCCTGACCTGGAGGGTTGTGGGCCGATCCCGCCCTTCCTCCCTGACCTGTCAGCACATTGTCCTCTATCATGCCGTGTACAGCTTTGTGGCTGAGGCCTGGCCATGTGCGTTCACCATTGCTAGTCACCTGTAAATGGAATTTGACCTCCTGAAACTGAGCTAAAATAATTCCTTCCTTCCATAAACTGTAGATACCATATATTCTGTCCAAGCAGCAAAAATAAGATATTCTTATCCCCAAATATATTTGCAAATATGTTCTTTATTGAACAGAGTCTAAATATCATTTTTTGCATTTACATATTTTAGAAATATTTTGATAAATATGGTATTTATGTAAATAGTGTTATTTGGATTTTTGTTATCTTATTTTTCCTGTTCTTACTGATATGCTGGATGTTATAAACCTGTAAAACCAACAAACTGTTTTTAAAGCAGTAATTAGATTTTTCTTGAGTAAGTGTTAACCAAATGATCTCAAATCACATACTTCAAAAAGAAACACAAAAATAAATCTTTGTTCAAAAAAATCACAATGTTATTCCACCCCGCTTCTCAGTGTTTTTCTGTTTGTGTCAAGATGAGTCATTTATCAGACGCAGATTTCCCCTTTACTACCCTTTAACATTTTTGAGTGAGAGAGAAATCCTTGTTTGGTTGGGTAACAATTTCCAAACTCATTAAAAGTGAGTAACTATAGCAACCTCTATTTCACATCCCACTCACTTCTGAAAAAAATAATAATGACAAAATATGTTAAGTTAGTAGCGAAAAAACAGAAGAAAACCCAGGCATGATATTTGATTGTTC
This sequence comes from Ctenodactylus gundi, assembly GCA_004027205.1. NCBI lineage: Eukaryota > Metazoa > Chordata > Mammalia > Rodentia > Ctenodactylidae > Ctenodactylus > Ctenodactylus gundi. Next base: position 201,181 of record PVKB01003250.1, on the reverse strand, counting down.
CAAATTTTGAGCCTATGCATGGAGCCAAATGGTGTCTTTAACATCGTCTCTTAAACTCATTGTCCTATTTTCATTTCAGGCAGGTTTGTTGTGGATTTTTCCCTTTTCGTCTCTGTTGCTTCCATATATCGCATTTTAAACAATTTTACAGACATGTTCTGGGTGCGTACTTTGCTGAAACACTGGCCCTAAACATATACATGCCCTTATTTTGATGTAAGCCCTTTACTAGCCACCCTGAATTACCTCTTCTGCCTTTGTCTGAAAGAGGGCAAGACAGCTCTATTGTTCTGAGAAGGGACAAGAAAGTCTCTAATGTAAATCTATTTCTCATTATTTTACGCAGAAGAGGATCCAGGAAATCAGTTAATATTCTCTCTTTTTATTTTTTCTTTTTGTCTTTTGCAATATTAAATTGAATATCTTGTTCAAGGACTTAGTATTTATTTCTGTCACTGTTTTCAAGGGCTTCTGATAATAGACTTGCATTTCAACAAAACTCCATAAATGCTTGATCCAAGTTTCCAACATATTCAATTCTTGTACTCACCAAAGTCAACAAGATGTATTATTTCCCAAAGTTGCAAGCCCTGCTTACTAATAAAGGCAGCTTATATGTATGTGCCAATAACCCCAGATACCCTCGAGTTCGACATCCCTTCCCTACAACCGCACTAGGAACGTAAAGCACCGGCTTTTCTCTTCAGAAGCAGGACAATAATTACCCATGAGATACAGAATTCAAGTATCTATTACGTCTTCTATCCCCATGCTCACCTAATATTCAAGGAAATGAGACAGTTTTTAATCTTTCCAGTTAATAATGGATTATTTTAAAATCTTTAGTTATACAAACACGCATGCAGTTGTATCAGGTTCAAAATTTCCATGTCCTAAAACATGTAGATTTCCATGTTCTGTGTTGCTTGCTGAAGCTATACCTAGGTACTATGGTGGGACACCAGAAGCCTACAGACAGATCAGAGATTCTCTGGGAAAATTTACTCTTTTTAATCCTACTTTACCCTGGAGTACAGGGTTCTCTTGCACCTGATATACTTTTACTAGATAATAATTCTGTGAGTTAAAGCATTTCTTCTTTGAAGTTCTCCATCAAAATGCAAATCGGCCTCCAAAGACTGTGAAGCAGACATGCTAAGAGGCTATTTATTAGGCAGAGTTGTGGGGACGCTGGAGCTCTGCGCTCAGGATCCTCTTACCTTCTGAGATTATTCTGATGCTGATTTGAAAGTTTCTGACTTGGGGGCAAGCAAAGAATGAAGGAGTGTCCTCTAGGGCCAAGGCAGAGAGGAAAGGAACAGGACCCGGAGCAAAACACAGAGGCAGACCGAGGGCCTCAGTAATTGAGTCTTGGCTCAAACCGCGTTAATGAATCATCTGTCCTCTGAACATGCGTCCTTCATTCTTGGGGGAGACAAGAGCAGTTCAGTGGAAAACCAGAATGCTTGTCTTCAGAAGGCCGAACCTGAAGGTGCTGGCTGGACTTGAAGGCACAGCGTGTTGGTGAGGAGAGGTCTGAAGGCTTGAAAGCCAGTTTCAACCTCACCAGCCCTCTAACTTTGGGCAAAATGTGTGTATTGCTAACTATTCCATTGTAATATATAGGTGGTGATGGCACTGAGTCAAATGATAGAATCAATATAGTAAGTCCTAGAAATAGTATTATGTGTTATAATTACTCTACTAGCATAATTATTACTACACCAATATATACAGAACCCAATGACATATCAGACACTTTTCTAAGTATTTTAATTATTAATTTAATCCTCTCCTCACCACCCCAATGTGAGCGACATACCATACTGACGCAGGTTCTTTCAAAACCCCTATGTTATTATTAAGTAACTTTCCTCAGATTTTACACTAGATGAATGAGTGGTAAAGTCAGAATTTGAGCCTCAACTGTCTGACTAGAGAGCTAGGATTTATAACTACCGTGTACAGCTGCTAAATTTTTTTCTTAGCTGTTATTATATGACTACAATTACGATTACCAAAGCCTAAGTTCTCCAGGAATTTATTTTAGGGACAATCTTAATTAATATCCTTTGACCATCCTAAAGATAAGAGCAACACTATGTCTTAGAGGTTTGTTTCAAAGTTATGAAATTCTAAAGCTGTGTATCCTCAGTACTTCTCAAAATTTAATGTTCATATGAATCACCCTGGGTATATGTAAGAGTCAACTTGTAATTCAGCAGCTCTACGGTAGAATATTTATTTATTTACTTAGTTAGTTATTTTTGGTGGTAAAAATTGAAACTAGAGCCTTTAAACTAAGGTAACTTCTCAACTTTTCTTTTCTTTTCTTTCCTTTTCTTTTCTCCCTTTATTTTTTCTTTTGAGACAGACTCTTGCTAAATTTCTAAATTATCCAAACTGGGATTGAATCTGTGACTTTCTGTGCTTTTGCCTCCCAGAGTTCTGGGATTACAGGCCACCACCACCTTCTACAATGCCACTCACCCAGGGAGCATACTTTGTATGCTAAGAAATTCTTGGAAATTACTGCATTTTAAGTTTGGAGAGTTTAAGCTAATTTTGTGGCAAAATTTTCGTCTAACTTTTTTAGTTGGGATTGGTAAATATTATTGTGTATTTGGATATAGCTCTTCAAGAATACAAATGTTCTATTACTTTAACACAGTGTGTGCATGTGTGTGTGTGTGTGTGGGTTAGAAAAAAACAGATTGATGTTTGAGATGTTCTATAAGCATATTAATCTTTATATTTGCATTGAGAAGTTAAGCACTTCTTTGCAATATTCCTGAGAAAATAAAGCAAGTCCTATAAATGTTTCCCAAATGAGAAAAATTGTATTTGAGTATAATCCCTGTTAGTAGTCTAGGACATTGGAGATGAAGGTGGACATGTTTTCTGAGTGATGAAATTCATTTCATACATAGTGAGCTGTATTGCAGCTTCATGTGTCAGCAAATCATAATTCTACTTGATCATCCTGCTTATAACCAAGGAACTGAGTCACAGCCAATCACAATAGTCAAACACCAATCGCAAGCTGTTGATGATTCAGACAATGGCCATATGAAGCAAATATTCCGCTGTAGCCATGCAGGTTGTTAATTTCTCTCTTTCTGAGTATAAATATAACCTGTTCATGTGGTAGGAGGACAGGTGGGAGGGAGGGGCATTCTGAATCGTCATTAGCCTAGAATCTTTCCCTGTTTTAGAATATTTTTTTCTTACTCAAGTAAGCTTTGTTAACTTTAATTGGTCTCAGATTTCTTTTTAACAAGTGTCATTGAAATATCAATGGCTGGACTTCCATTGTTCCATCCTTTTTTCCTCTTTCGCTCTATTGTAGAGATAGGAGGAGGAGTTTTTCTCTGTTCACATGTCTTCTTAAAGAAATGCATTAGCAATCCAAGAGGGCTAGGAATGTTGCCGGATTATTCATTAATATAATGGGAAAGAATTTGAAAAATAGTTTGAAATATAAGCAAATATAATAGCTTGAAAAATAAACACTTTTCGAGCTGCTGTATGTTGCTTGGAATTATGATGCTTTCATATTAATGTAAAACTACATTAAAAACAAGGCAAACAAATTTGCTTAATTCACAGCTTACTAGTATTAGCTAATATTTCCCAAATTGGTTTATGAAAGTGCTTTTGAACCACAAAATTCCAAACATAATGGCATCATCATTAAGACTGCCTCAATTTACCTCCAGTAAAGAAAATTTAAAAAAAAAACTAAATCTAGACAGAGCTTATAATGCATGGAGAATTGCCTTCCTCTACTTCTTTATGAAAGAAGGCAAAAGATGTCACTGTGATAAGTATTTGTCCCTTGATTGTGGCTTTTGTGTTTAGTAAAGGAATAAATAAGATGTAGAGTCAGTTGCTTTGACACATACAGTCCTTGATTGCCTGAATACACGTTTGTTCAGTTCTCTCTGAATGCTTGGGAAGGTGCCAGGGAAGAGAACAAAGGTCATGGAGTGTGGGAGGGTGTCACTAGACACCAGCTTAACTCACTATGTCATGTCACCCTCACTCATGCAAATGAATAAAGATGGAATGGATCTCCAAATTTGATAAATGTTACTCTCAAAAGAAGGAAGCTTAGGTGATAATGGTAAATGTTATAGTGTCAAATTTTCAAAAGTGTGTGAAAGTTTGTCATTATTTAGAACAGAAAATGTTTTAATTTGATTCACAACCAACTTTTTAGCAAATTAATGCAGTATTCAAACAGCAACACTAGACTAATAAATAATGTTGAGAAGTGCATGGCTAGACTGATATTTGAATGCAAAGGAGTGATTTTGTAAAGAAAGATATACAATTAGTGTTCGGCTCTGGCATTTTGGAGAACACCTTACGAATGGTGTGTGAGGCATGACTTAGCTTTAGATTAATGTGTGAAATGGAGGGAGGGGCAGAAATGTCTCTCAAGTGTGAAAATGTGAATTCTTTCCTGGTATGCAAGGTTCTGCCATAATATGAGAATAAAATACTCTTTTGCAACATATAAAATATAATGTAATTTAAAGAATAGGACATTTGGAAATGGATAAAATGACTCAAAAATTTCTGGAATATAGAATAACTTTTTATACAAATATCATTAGTATATTTTTAAACAAAAATTAGAAGCACAGAGGACAATTTTCTTTCAGATGAAGATACAGTCTACAATCCAAAGAATATTGTATTGTCAAAATATTTTGTAATTTGCCATGTAAACAGCTGAAAATGCCTTCGGAGTGCTTGATGATTTCAGAACTAGGCTGTTTAAATCCTTATGTGCGTGTGAACATGATGTTGTCTTTCTGTAGCTTAGTCATTCATAGTCACCCACAAGAAACTAGTGCATTAAAACACTCACCCGAACAACCAGAAAAAGAGTCCAGATTCTTGAAAAGAGTTATCCAGCCCACAAAAGATTTGGAGCTAGCCACAGCAATGGTCAAGCCCAAGGTTCCCTGCTGAACTCCCCACTGGAGAGCTGGAGGTTACCACTGCCCTTCCAAGTTCAGGGACCTCTTTGGAACATTCCTCACAGTGTGGGAGACCAATGGACACCTCATAGTCGTCCAACACTAGGACACATTGTATGCAAATTTCACAACTGAAGTTGCTGGATTCAGTACATGAGTATATAAGACACTGAGTTAAATTTGAAATCAGATAAATTTGAAGAATAAATATGTCTCAGGCAACCATGCAATAAACTATCAATATATCCCCATGTTCACCTTGAATTGATATTAGCTGGGTGCTCTGTATCTTTTTCTCCAATCCTGTTAAGAAGGCTGAAAATAAATATTCTATTTGATCCAGTGACACCTCTCCTGCGTGTCTTTCCAAAAGAATTAAAGCAATGTAGAACAGAGATGCAAGTACACCTATGCTTTTCCCAGCACAACTAACGATAGCTAAAGGTGGAAGATGCCAAAATACCTATCCACAGATCAACGGACACAAAAATCTGGTACATAGACACAATGGAATGCACTTTTTTCATAAAGACAGATCATTGTAATCATTATGTATCGCCTGTATGTTTATTAATATAAACCGGGGGAGGGAGGCAATTTTGAGTTAGAGCTATTACCTAGGACAGTAGCAAAAGCATCTGTACCAGCAATGCTAGAAACAGTAGCAGAAGTAATGACTTTTTGGTGCTGTTTCTGTGCTCTTCTGTTCATTTTCCTTTTAAGTGCTCACAAAAGTCCTCCGAGGCAGTTATTTCATGGAAGACTAGCTCAGCATGATGCTTGGCACAACATAATCATGAGTGCCAGTTAATAATTTCTGTTGTTTTTCTTTTGGTTATCTTTCTACTGCTTCTTAAAGGGGGTGGGAGGTGGGGGTAAACTGAAACCCTAAGACCCCAATCTGTTCAGAATAAAAGCAAGCACCTTGGAATTGAAATGCACAGCCTTTGTGTTTCCAGAGTTTAAGGTAACCTTTACTGTCCTGTTAGTGATTTAAGTCTTTGATCATTTCAATCATGAGTGAAGCTCTCAATTGGCCTTCACTTGCACTCTAGTCCAATTCATGTCAAAATAGTCAAAATTGTGGGTGGCTGAAGCATACTAGCCCAGAAAGAAGAAAGTAGCACAATTTTATAGGGAAAAAGCATTTGGCATGAAATATAGACACTGAAAATGACAGGAATTCACAAACAGCAATAGATTTCTTTTTTGGTGGCAACTGGGAAAGCACCTTGACAGTGTAAGAGAATTAAGTGCCACAAAATAGTTAAAAGTCATGTCCTGAGACTTCCAGTAAATGGGCAAACATGATGTATATCAATATATCCTTATGTGTTGAATGAAATTATCAATAAAACAGCCACTTCGGGTCCACTAATTTTCTTTCAGAAGGCACAAGAGTACAACTTTCAATACTAACTTCATCTATCACACTCATCTTTGATTAAATTTACCTAATCACTCGGCTTGTGATTAATTTATTTGGCAAATTGTTTTCAGTTTCATTAATTATGAATTCATCTTAATTTCCATTTCATATGATCCAATATATCTATCATTAATGCAATCTTGAATAATATATAATAACTCAGACATTAGCTTTTAATAACTAATATCTTATGCCATGAACCTCTCACAGATGTCATATCTACAGAGTGGTAAAGGTGAAAAAGTTAGAATGAATTGGAAATCATTTTCATGACTCAAAAATCACTTATTTTCACAGTTTAGCCAATGAAATAGAAGAAAAACATATGACAGGCTAAATAATGACTGATTAAGACACCAAAACATAATAATTGTATATTTTTGAAGGCTTATGATATCTGCTTGGAGACAGGGAGCCATCGTTGTAAATTTCTAGCAATGTCTTAAAATATGAAAAGAAAGAGTATCAAATTATGATTTAAAATTTTAAGGAAAGTTCTAAAGATGATGAAACAGAAAAATCTGCATTTTCAGAAGTTGTTCATGATATCAGTGAAATTTTTCTCTTCCTTTTTCATCTGTTTCTAATCTCCAGCAAATTTGTTACTTTGTTGAGGGAAAGACCAGAGTTTTCAAAGTTGACTTGTGAATGAAAATGTCAGATTAATATGCAAGTGAGAGAGAACCTGAGACATGCAGAAATTTTAAATGACAGCACAAAGGCCCATTACATCATAATTTAGAAGAAAAAAGAACACTTTTGGTCTCCAAAAGGACAGGATAATTGCCTCCACCGAAATTTAAGGTTGAAATCATAGATGCAGCTTTTGGCAGTAGATAATAAGGTGATTTGTTTTACAAATTACTCATTATTATCAAAGGTGATAGACATGGTATGATGACTCCATATAATGAATGCTTAAATTAAAATATTTATTACAGTAGCGGACACTCCCCCATTAACCGTCCTTAAAATATTTCCCTAGCTTAAAGCGCACTCTTCCCATCATTCTTGGCACTTTCTGGAGCAGTTCTGGAAATCCTCTTCCATGACTGTCTTTTGGGGTACGACCAAAAATATGCTGAGGGTTCCCACTAAGGAAAGCAGGGACAAACATTCTCCGTCATGTTATTCACCATGCCACTTCTGGCTCTACCCCAAAGTCAAAATGACTATGGAAGCTAAAGGCTTTGAATTGATTCTAGACAGTGAGGCAGCAGCGGAGCATGTTTGCAGCAGGGACTTGCAGAGCTGCGTCAGGAAGGAAGAAGGATGACAGGAGGCATGTGAAGTGAGGGAGAGCGTTTTTGAGGGAGATTAATAGCAATGTTTCTTTTACTGAAAAATGCGTTAAAATTTAAACATTTCCTATATGTTTACTGTACCTCATAAATGACATAAAACTAAGCACTTTTTTTTTTGTACCAGAATCTGTGTCTCCTGCTTTACCCTCCTCGAGTCCTGCAACTACAGGCCTGTGCCATCAAACTTGGTGTGACCTCCTCTCACCGCTCTTCTACAGAGGAAGGTTCTTACAGTTTCCTATTTTTCTGCAAGTTTTATGTACACATATTTACACCCAATGCAAACCAGTGCTATATTAATGAGAGCTATTTACTGAGAATCACTTTAATTTTTAACAATAGATACACAACATACTTTATCACAAAAATTTTCTTTTTATTTACCTCCTTTCTCTCCTCATTTTTCTTCTTTAAATTACACTTTCATTTCAAAGCAAATCTTTTTATGTAATTAATGGTAAAATAATAAATGCTTCTCCAAATAAGAAAGCTCTAGTATCAGAAAATCTAATTACCACGATGCCCTTCAAATGTATTACCTATCATCCCAACATTGAATTATTCCTTTCAGATTTGTACTGGGTTTATTTGATGAGCAAGATTTTTAAATCCTTGTACAACTCAGTAAAACTTTTCTTCACAATTCCCAACACTGTCAGCAGCATATATGTTAGTTAAACCTCATTCTAAATATTCCTAGTGTGAATCCTTGTGGATTTAAACACGTCCTCATATGCATGAGGAAGGTACAGAGAAAACAGAGCTAAGCTTCATCAAGGCAGCCATAGCAATATTTCACGATGTTCTTGTAACTGTCAACCTAAGTAACAACCAAGAAGAGATTCTCCAAAGGCTGGAAATAGTAGCCCATTGAAATGAGAATATGTGCCGCCACGTAGGATTGTGTTCAAGGAGGCAGAGGGAAGGGATGTTTTAAAGATATTTATGTAAGCTACCTGTATACAGAGATCAGTGGTGCTGGAGACTCAAGGCAAGAACTGGCATCAGGTCAGGGGTATAGGTGTTCTTGCCGGTGAGTGAACTGGGGAGAGCATCTTGGTATGGTTTGTTTCAATTTTAAAAATGTTGGAGATAAACTCTGTCATCAAGGTATTTGTCTAAGTACAAGGCATGAAAAACAGGAAAGTGCTTGTAGAGTATTAGGGACTCATTTCGGGCTTTCTGAAAGACTTCAAGAAAGTCCTTATCTCCAAAGGCAGGCATACTGCTCTCTCCTTTTACAACTTTCTGACTTTAATTTTATCTGACAAGTAAGATTTCATCTTGGTATCATCAACTTTCACATAATTTCCTCTGGGATCACACTCAAATTTGATATTCAAAAGTTTGCTACATTACAAAATCTTTGAAAATGTTTTTAGTATTTTAGCATTCTCAATTGAAAGTTCTCTTTCAGTGTGGTAGGATATAAAAGAAGATATAAGTGCATTTGAATCACCTTAAATTTTAGCTTATATCTCTTTTTTAATCTTGACACTGTACATTTGAGAGTTTTCTCTGATGAAATAAAGGGTGATATCGTGGTTTGGATATGAAGTTTCTTCCAAAAGTCTCATGGAACCCTGAGCTGTTAGACCCAGAGGAATGCATGACTGGGACTGGGACTGGAAGAATATAGGCTACTATGAAGAGCCGCCTCCACCTCTGCCTCTGCGTGTGCTTCCACGGTTGCTGGCTGCCCATGAATGGACTGCGACCTTCTGAAACTATGAACTAAAACAATCTTCCCTTTCTGAAGTTTCAGATGTTGGCTATTTTGTCACCGCAATGAAAAAAATACCTAATACAGGTGATTTCAAAAGAGGTAACAAAATATAATTAAGAAAACATTCCCCTGTGATTATGTTAATAAGCTCGCTACCTGCTAAGATGGACACCCTCTAGGATGGTCCCCATGGTGCCATATCCCGACTAAGGCCTTTATGTAATTATCTTCCTTTGAATGTGGATGGGATCTAGACTCGATTTTAACCACTGGAATACGAAAAGTTGGTGGGATATCAACTCTATGATGAAAAGACAAAAGACCATAACCTTTTTCCAGGAATGAAGAAATAAGCTACCACCTACCGAGATGTGAAGTATTTGACGGAGAGGCCTGAGTGGTGTAAAACTGAGTGGCTTCAGGTCAATAGCCTGAAAAGAACTGCATGATTCCAAGCACCACGTGAGTCTGGGTGCAGTCCTTCCCCTGATGCATCTCAGATGTGACTGCAGCCCTGACCACCACTGCTGAAGATCGTGCAAGAGCCTCAAGCAGAGGAGCTGGCATGCCACGCTTGGATTCCCAGTCACATGGACAGCCAGACAATAAATGTGTGTTGTATGTAAGCAAATCTACTGATGTTGGGCTGAGTTTATGCATCCATAGATAGCTCCTGCACTCGCTTTTTAAAGAAGTAGCACATGAGAAAGCAACGACAAGTTTTGACAAGGCATTGTTGTGTCCCATGTTTATGCCAGCAGGGATCTATATTTTTCCAGTTTGTTTGAAATTGAATTGAAAGGCGACTTTACAACCATCCTGACAGACAGAAGCCCCGTCTTTGGAGTGCCGTCTTTGATTTCCTCATGAGAGTGGGCAGATTTGAGTTTGGAATTGGATATGTAAGATTCTTGACACACTATTACACTTTCCTAGATATAATTTAGAAGCAGAAATAATTTAATGCCTGTTCCAAAGTGTGCAATATCTTAGAAATTAGTTGGGAACAAAAATCGAAGCAATCAGTCAAAAATATGTCCCTTGGCCCAGCAGGTCCCCACTACTCCAGAAACACCAATCTTGGAAATCACTAGTTACAACTGTATTCATACATCAAATATGGAGAAGATAGAAATGTCAAAGTGATTCACTTGAGTCTCAAAATTGACCCTGTGGGAAAAAGAGATTAGAATTTCTGTTCAATTGTTTTGATCAGTTGAACTTTGTTTAAAGATTTTCATTAGTTGACAGTATTCAACCGAGACAAATTATAAAAAGGAAACTTCAAAACTGAAATCTATTAGTTTCTGAACATTATTTATTTGAAATTTTTAAAACAAATTTTCACTGCATGAGATGTTATCTTTTCCCAACATTCATTAGAAAATGCAAGTAGTGCACATAATGGGTATTTCCATCCTTCATATAAGTTTTAAATCCTGCTATTAACTGCATGAAAAGACAGCTGTCTATAGGAGGAGAACTCCAGTCTGTAACCTATGAGTAGATTACTTTGTGATCTAGGTATTAGTGCCACCCTGGCAGCTCTACACCTTGCTTACTTGAAGAGGCACTGGTTATTTTACCATTAATTAGAGAAAGAAGATTTGTTTTGAATCGTAAACATTATTTAAAGAAGAAAAATGAAAAGCAGAGAAATGGGGTAAATGAAAGAAAGGTTTCTGTGATGAAGTGTAATGTATTTCTATTGCTAAAAATTAAAGTGATACTCAGTAAATACTTCTCATTAACATCTCCCTGCTTTGCTTTGGGTGTAAATATGTGTACATAAGACTTTCAGAAAAATAGGAAAACTGTAAGAACCTTCTTCTACAGAAGAGCAGTGAGAAAGAAAGAATCCTTATCAAATTCATATCAATAGTGAACTTTTTGTTCCAGTAAAATGAAGCAGGTTGAAGTTCGTCACAGGGGTGCTGGAGAGTGGCAGGTTTGAGAGCAGTCTGAGCAATTTAGGACTTAGCAAGACTCCATCTTACACAAATAAACAACTCAGAGCGAAAGCTCTGTGTTCTACCTCCAATCCCTGCTCTATCCCCTACAGCACAAAAAAAGTTAATTGAAAACAATCAAGCTTTTGAACACCCAGAAGGACTTTTGTTGTTGTTGTTGGTTTTCTTTTTCTCTCCTTTTTTTATTTTTTGCTTATTCAGTGATGTGTTGAATGTTGAGGTGTATTCAGATATATCTAAAATTATAATTTTGCTAGTTATTTTCCATGAACTTATTTTGAAGCTATTTTTAAAAATATTTTGTAATTTCTGCCTTTAAAAGATTTATTATTGTCAAATTAATGGTGTTGAGATCCTAGCTTATAAATGTGTGATGTACTGTAGTCTTTTATGTAGAGGTAAAAGCAAAGATAAATATTACTACCTGATAATCAGAAATGAGCTGAGGCAAAAATTGATATAAAAGTAATTTATTCAAATGAATTCTATTCTGGACTATTTTGAGCTTTACTAAATTCTTTTTTCTCCTTTGAGGAAATCGTTTTGCAGAAGTTGGAATATTTATGATAGGCCCAGAAATATGACATAAAATAGGATGGCTTATAAAACTATACTTATATTTCTCGTACTCCATTCATTGTTTATTTAACAAGACCATGCTGACAAGAATCTAACTCAAAATCTCTAGAGCACATTGACCAGCCTAGGGGTCCTAATCCTGGCTTCAGGCTAGGTACAAATATTGGCACCAGGGTTTGGTCTATTTCTATTAATCTTTCAGGTAAGTCTCTCTGTGCCAATTTTCATGCTACACAAGACTCATATGGTGGCTTCTGGCAGTGGGAGGCTCATAGTCTATGAGGAGTACCACTCTATCAAAGCAGGGCCAACAAAGGTGCCCAAACGTGTCCTACACATCTACCAGGGATCCTGGATCTTCATAAACTCCATGGTTAATGGGAAAGAACACACTGGTTGACCTATGTAGGGCATAAGTCTTCAACTCAACCAGTAGCTCATCATACTGAGAGGACTGGGGTACCAGGAAAACCAATCTATACAAACATGGACTCAAAGAAAGACTTTCCTACAGTGAAAGTACGTTACTACTAGAAGATGACAAAATGACCACTAAGTAGGTACAAACTGCAGAATTCTACTCAGTGTGTGGTGCAAAGAAATATATAAATGTGCAACAAAAAATGGTCGTCTGAATGTTCTCAGTTCCTGTTCCTCATCAATTTGATGAAGCCTGGTAATTTTAATGATCATGCAAGTTGAAGATGAAAAAAATAGAAATTTACTCAAAATATGTCTTTCATGAAAGTTATGCTTTGAGTCTCAACTGTTCCCAAAAGCCTCATGTTCCTATGGATACTGTGTACTGTTGGGAGGTGGGGCCAGGCTGGACGGGGCAGATGCTTGAAGCTTGACCTGGAGGGGCGTGTGCTGGTCTCCCCCTTCCTCTCAGACGGGGCTCTGTTCTGCCACGCTGTGAGGAGCTCTGTCTCTCCAACTCTGGCCTTGCTTTGTGTTTCTACCACTGCCAGCTACCCATAAATGAACCAAGACCTTCCAAAACACTGATCTAAAATAAGTCTTTCTTCCCTTAAGTCACAGATGTTGGGTACTCTGTCCCAACAACAAAAAAGTAACTAAGACAATGAACATACTCAAATATCTTGTAAAATTCTGTGAAATATAAGGAAAATCTTTTAAAATATTATATAAGCAAATTCCTAATACAATATTGACTGGAAATGTATTATTTTTCATTTTTTAATATCCATTAAGGGGAGTCACTTAAAGTAAAAATATAATAGCTCCCCAAGTTCTTAAACATTATTTAAGACTCTCAAGTATGGAAAAATATTTAATTTTTTTCTGCCTAATTAAAGTACAAAGTTGTTATAAGCTATAATAGAATAAAACTCCAGCTCAAATACTTCATTGCTTTATTATCCCTCGAAATTTGTCACCATTTAAACACCACAAATAATAACAGCATTGATGTCATGACAACTCCATGTGAAGATTAACAGAAAATTTATATTAAAACGCATGGTACATGGAACAAGCTCCCAAACATTTGGTAGTTCAAATGAAGTACAAAAGATTTTTGCTTATCTGATTCATTAGATGTTAGCAACTAAAGAAGACCAATTATTCAGAGAAACAAATCCCTCATTTTGTGGCTCAGTGGCCCCCAGGGCTTATCACTGTCATGTGCAACCAGCTGCTAGAGTAGGAAAGAGAAAGAAATACGTGATCACTACGTCATGGGACACACATGGAGCCCAGCATGATTGTTCATCACCAAGGGAGATCTATGGTTACACCCAACTCAAGGATGTGGAGATATGGAGTCCAATATTTGCCCAGGAAGAAAAGGAAAGTGGACTCTGGGAAGTCACTTACTAATGCATATGTGCAATGCAGAATCATGAGCTTTGCAGTAGTTATGACCTATGTAGTTATGTTTATATTCATCTCATTGACAGAGAGATCAACTCATACACAGAAAGAAACTGATTCTCTTTAAGTGATATAGCGCGTTTGCAAATTTAGCTACCATTAACACTAATGTCTAAACAAGGAAATTGTTGAATTAAAAAGTAAAGTTCTTAAATCAAATTCATGTAAATATGATGACTACAGTGCCATTTAGAAAATGGAAATGTTTATGAAGTACAAAACTTTTGTAAAGTACAAAAGCAATTTTATTTTTAGGTTGTAAAATTCTGATATTTTTCTTGATTAAAATTCTTGATTGCAAATCAAAATTGTTTTTAAAACAAGAGAAATTTCTTCTGCTAATTTCAAATGATTTGTCTCTTTTCAATACAATCAAATTTTATGTTTGAGAATGAGAGTAGGTTAGGTGTTGAAAGAATTAAAAGTCTAACAAGTATCAGTAACTAGAGAGACAAATTGTCTTACCCCTGGCCGCCCACTGGGCTCCTTGTGCTCCACGCCCTCTTGTTAGGATCCCCAGAAGTTGCCTACCTCTCCAATCTGGTGCATCTCTTCCTGAAGCAACCTCTCTCCCATCATGCACTGACACAAGTCATGGTACCAGTGAGGAATATCATAGAACGTTAGTTCAAAAGATAGAATCAAATCATCTGAATCGAAGCCACAATAGTTCTCAAGGTATAGTTCATAGAGTGAAATAGATCGTCATATACTCTCAAAGAGCTGTCTTTTAAATTCCCTGGGTGGAGAAAGGAGGAAAGAGATAAAAAAGTTATGTATGGGCACCAGTTTCTCGTGTTATATGTAACCACCTTGAAGATGAATTTTTAGTGCATACAAATACAAATGTATAAAAGAAATGAAGAAATAACTATGTAAAATTTAAGTTTCTAATAGCCCACACTATTGTATGCAATTTTTATTCTAACATAAGAAAGACACACAGGAAATTAAACAATGTAGAAAATGCAATAAAGTTGATGTTCACAGGGTTTTCTCTTACAAAAGAAAGGCTATTAACAAGCCACGACTTTTCTTGCTACGCAATTTGTACTTCCCCAGAGCAAGTCACCAGATGAGAATGTGACCCTTGGTCAGGAAAGCACAACTGAGCTCACTGTTTATCTGAACAGACACGGCAGCATAAGACAAAGCCTTTGAGACCAAAACCTCGTCAGTTGGAATGTAAATAAATCCTGTGGACAGAAAACTCTTTAATGCATCCAGAAGCCAGAGTCATCATAGGAGGCCCTGTGAACAGCTGCCTGTCACAGCCCACAGAGGGCCATGGCTGCTGGGCATGGGTCATGGGGTACTGTGAAGAGACAGTGTGACAAAGGTGATGTCTTACTGAAGACTGCATCTTGTAGATTCTGAGGTTGAGGAGGACGAAATAACACATAAGGGACTTTCTGTTGTGTGCTGGTTGGTTGGTTGGTTGGTTGGTGCATTTCTGTTTTTCTATGCTGTTCAGTAAATTTGAAGGAGATTTCAAAATGAAAAGCAGAGTTGGAACAAGCGTTTCCTCAGTCAGCAGAGGGCTGGTTCTATTCATTAGTTACTGGCTTCCAGGATAGCTGTGAGGAAACGTTTTCCAATGTCATTTAAAAACACTGCCTCTGCTATAAAATTGCCCTGGGGTTCTGATTTTGTATTCCACATTAGGCTTCTTAGGCTTTGAATGCACCAGTTTGCATTAACTGAGAAAAGAGTTTCTATGAAGAAGTCCTGACTAACTAGATAAGGTAGGGAAAGGCAGATTTTCAGAGAAGGTGACTTGGCAGCTTAGGGTAAACTGAGTTCATAATATGCAAGATCTGTTCTGCCAGAGGGGCTTGTGCTGAGCAGAAGCCGGGCCTGGGACTGAGGAGCAATTTAGCACTGTGAGGTTCCTGGCCTGACTTTCTGATGCTTATCTGGGGACTAGTTATATGGCACACAAAAGAAGGCGTTTTTAATTATTTTGATCAAAACAAACAAAAAATATCCCTAAATATTGTAATTTTAACTTGTATGATTATAGGAAATAACAGTTTAAAATAAAGACTCTGGGCCTAGGGTTATAACTCAATGGATGAAGCAACTGCCTAGCATGCTCAAGACCCTGGATTAGATTCCCCACCACATAAAATATAGCCGGGAGGGGGGACACACACCCGTCATCCCAGCACTTGTGAGGCTGAGGCATGAGGACTGCCATGAGTCTGAGGCCAGCCTGGGCTACATCGTGAGTTCAGGACCAGTCCGCAATACAGATTTAAACACAAAGTAATTAATTAATAAATTAAAATTTAATTTAATTATTTTGATTTAATTTAAATTTAATTTATCTTAAACACAAATTAATTAATTAATTTATAAAAGACACATTTTCCCCTCTTTAGCTTTAAAATAATATGATAATTCTTCTCAGATCTTCAAATATATCTTCCTTACACCTGCCCTTCATGCTCAGAATTAGCAAAACTGCGCCAGCCTTTTTTACTTCCCCTCCTTTTCTTTATAACACGTGGCTCCATATTTCACTCTCTTGCATCATCGCTCTGGTGTTTAGAGAGACAGCCTTGTCGTGTTCTAGATTTAAGGGGAAATGCCTTCAATTACTCCCATTTACTATGATATTTGGAGTAGATTTGGCATATATAGCTTTTATCAGTTTGACATGTGACCCTTCCATACCTGTTTTCACCAGGGTTTCTATTATAAATGGAAGTTGCATTTTGTCAAAGGCCTTTTCCGCATCAATTGAGATGACTATGTATTGTTGCTCTTGCTTTTATTAACGTGATATGTTACATTAATTGATTCACATACATTAAACCTTCCTTGCACCCCGTCAATGAAACCAACTTGATCATGACTTTTCAAATAATTTGCTGGGTTCTATTTGCCAGTACCTATCTTTGATACTGATAGCTTTTAATAGGCATTTTAAATGATAAAGGCTTAATAAAAGAACTCTGAAGCACCAGATAAAAGCAAGACTCCGTCAAAAATGTCAGCCAAATAGGAAAGAGAATTAGATAAAACACCCATAAATGAAGAACTTATTTTTTTGCTTATCTTTTTTTAATATATGAACTTCAAATTCTATAACACATTAGAGACATAGAGTTTGGGGAATCAGTGAGCTTCTATGCCCACCACTTTTTCAAAGGTTCACCCCTTTCCCAGCTGACCTTGCCTCTCTTTTTACCCCGCCATTCATGTTGGGATTTTTTATGCTATCGTTTTGTGCATCTCATAAGAGGGACACCCATCTAGAGTCAGTCTTTTGTACTTGGTCCGTTTCACTGAGCATTATTGACTCAAAGTGACCCCATTTTCATTCAAAGGCTTCAGATCTGTCTTTCTTTATGGCTGTATGGTAGTTCATTGTGTACTATATCTTCTTTAACCATTTTCTAGTAATGGGCAGGTAGGTTTTTCCAGGATGTAACTATTTTGAATATTTTCTCAAATAAACATAGATCTGCGTGTGGTTTATTTGGTATGTTGACTTTTTTAGGGGGAGGAGGGGAATGTGCCCAATGCAGCAGTAGCTCGATTAAATGGAATTTCTATTCTCAGCTCACTAGGGAATCTCCAGACTTCATTCCATAATGGTTGTACCAGATTGCTTGGAAAACTGGATCTCCACATGAAAGAGAATGAAATTAGACCCATATCTGTCACCACACACTAAAATCAGATCAAAATAGATCAAAGAACTGTACATCACAACAGAAACACGAAAGTTAATGAAAGCAAAAAAATAGGTAAAACCCTAGAAGGCATAGGGACAGGAATGAATTTTCAAAACAGATAACCAACCGCACAAGAAATCTCAGTAACAATCAACAAATGGGACTACATTAAACTAAAAAGCTTCTGCACAGCAACAGGAACAATCAACAAGGTGAAGAAACAACCCACAGAGTGAGAGAAGATACTCACCAGTAACACATCAGACAAAGGATTAATGTCTAGAATATACAGAAAATTCAAAAGCATAAAATCCCTCAAGGAAACAATCCCATCAAGAAGCGGGCAGCAAAAATGAGAAGAAACTTCTCAGAAGGAGAAGTGCAAATGGCTGGCAAACGCATGAAAAAGTGTTCTTCATGACTGGCCATCAGAAAAATTCAAACAAAAACAACGCTGGGGTTTCACCTCGCCCCAGTGACAATGGCCTACATCGAGAACTCAAAAAACAATAATGCACAAAACGCTCAACTCCATTGTAAACCTTAAGTTTTGCATGTATACATATCAGTAAAATGCGAAAAAAACAATAATTGTTGGTGAGAGTGTGGAGAAAAAGGAACTCTACTCCATTGCTGATGGGAATGTAAGCTGGTAAAGCTATTTGCCAGTGTCTTATTAAGAATTTTAGCATCAGGTCAGATTGAGAAATGTTGGTGTTAGCTCTTCTCTGAAGTAGTGGTAAAATCCTCCTGTGAAGCCATCTGGTCCTGGACTTCTCTTTGTGGGTAGAGGCTTTATTACTGCCTCAATTTTCATGTTTGTTATGGGTGTATCCAAGGTCATATATTCTTTGTTCACTTGTGGTATTTTCTATGTGTCTATAAATTTACCCATATCTTCCAAGTTTTCCAATTTGTTGGAGGATAAGTTTTCAAAATAGTTCCTTACAATTCTCTCAGTTTCAGCAATGTCCATTGTGATTTTGCCATTTTCATTTCTTATTGCATTGATACGAGGTTTGTTTTTTCTAGCTTTCTTTTGGTTAGTTTAGCTAGAGATTTATCAATCTTGTTTGTTATTTTAAAGAGTCAGCGCTTTGTTCTTTAGATGTTTTAGTATTTTTTTTTAGTTTCAATTTCATTAATTTCTCTGATCTTTATAATTTCTTTTCTTTTACTAATTTTAGATATTTAGATTTTTGTGCATTCTCTAGGACTTCAAACTATGTCTTCAACTTGTCTATTTGGGATTGCTCTTTTTTTTTGAAGAGTGCATTTGTAGCCATAAATTTCTCTCTTAGAACTGCTTCATTGGGTTGGGCACTTTCTAGAATGATGTGCTTCCTTTGTCATTTAACTCTAGCAACTTTCTGATTTCTTCCCTGATTTCTTCTATGACTCATTGTATGTTCAGTAATAAGTTATGTAATCTCCATGTATTTGTATGCTTTCTGTAGGTTCTTTTGATTTTAATTTCCAACTGATTTCTGCTATGATCTAATAATAGGCAAGTAAATAATTCCAATTCCTTTGTGCTTATTTAAACATGCTTTGCGGCCTATAATATGGTCAATGTTAGTGAATATCCCATGTGTTGCTGATAAAAAAAAAGTGTATTCTATTCATGTTGGACAGAACACTCTGGAGATATCTGTTAAGTCCAGTTTTTCCTCAGCATGGTTAAAGTGGAATATTTCTTTTGTTTTCCAGTTGACCTGCCTATACAACACATGAAACTTTCCATTATTTCTCTAAATCTGCCTCTCCTTCTACCAATACCAGATGTTCCCTCCTGGGATGTGTCATATAGACTCCTCCCCGATTTTTCTTTTTTGATTGCAAATGTACTTGGAAGAAGCACATTGGTCCTGCTCGACACTCAGACTATAGAGCAAATTATATTGATTCCAAAGTAAGCTGTTTTCTTCTCACTAAAAGAATCAATTTCTTATAAATTCCCGATCTATTTAGAATAGACAGTAATTCTGAGACATTAACTGGTTCAGGCAGTGGAAACACCTGACTTAGGTTTTGAACCCATTACTTTCTGCAGAGAAATATGGTACAACAGAAATCCAGGATATGAAGGGACTGATTGTTGGAAGTGAAGCCATCACCAAAGGGACAACAGGACTCTTGGGAAAGAACTAAAGATACCCTGAACTCTAAGATCATTTTCCCTTTAATTTTTCAAACAATGAGGTCCATCTCAACTTTATATCACCAAAAGATGACATCAGGGGAAAAAGTTATGAAAGACAATATCTTCTTACATACTATATGCTTTTTTCTTTTTCCTGCCATTTTTATTATTATACATATGAAATACATAATGTTTTCAATGAACTTGAGTATTTTGTGCACACACACACACACACACACACACACATCATCATCAACTTTACAATCCCTTGCCATTTTTGGCCCTCCCACCCCCTCCCACCCCGCCCTCCAACTCCCACTATCACACCATGTGGTTCTACAGAATGCCTGTATTCTGGGTTTCTCAAATCAGAAAAACCACACAATACTTAAGATATTTAATCTGCGCCTGACTCATTTAACTCAAATCACCACTCTTTAGCTCAGCTTCCTGCCCCTAGAGTGGGCTGCAGTGGTCCAATCTTGATGCCTCTTCTCTGAGTTCAACAGAGCCCTTTATTGGGGTGTTTGCCAAAAGTTCTCCCCCACCCTATATTTTGCTGTATCTTTGTTGAGATTCTTTAACATGGCCTCATCCACCAGTCCACATCTCATGGAAATTAATGTGGAAAAAATGGGAACTGGGGAATGGGGGGATACGGGGATAGGGGGGAAGGTCTTATAACTTTCCCATGACATGCATGTGCGCAAAATACTAAGGATCAACGTAAACTTTAAATTTTGCACTTATATATATCAATAAATAAAATGGGGGAAAAAGAAAAAGAGAAAAGTTTAGCAATTCAATAAATAAGGCTACTGTGAGAAAGGAAAACTTCCATCAAAGACCAAGTAAGTGAATTACTACAATAAATGAACTGAAGTCTATATGAAATTGCTACATTAAATGAACTTCAATCTATATCACATAAGTATAGTCAAAGCAAAAGATATGATGCCATACTTAGTCTTTCCAGAATTTTTTAACATTCATAACTTATTCACTCACATTTCACTAATTACTAACATTTTGCCAGATTTGGTTTATCTAGTTACCCATCCATAAATTCATGCATACATATTTTTAAAGATTTTCTACCAATTCCCCATGTTGAACGTAACTATTTTGTTTTGCAGACTAATGTACTATTACACATGATAATTATGTGGGATAATTTCACAGGTTTTATAAAGCAACTCATACGGATTTAGAAGTATATTAATCAAATGATTCAGAAACCAATCTATTTTTTGTTACACTTTCTCTTTAGATGTTTCTTTTTCTGTGTATTTTTTGGTGCTGCTTGTCTCTCTGCCTCTCTCAAAGAGGATAAACTTACATCCAGCATCAAATAAGTGAATGGCTACATTAATTGAGCTGAAGTCTATATAAATATGCTACATTTCAATGAACTGAAATCAGCATCATACATTACAGTTAAAGCCACGGAGTGGCATGCTTAGTTATTTCAGATTTTTTAAACTTTCATAAATTGTTTACACACATTTCAATAATTAATAACATTTTGCTACATTTGATTTGTCCTTTTACCTACCTGTCTATCCCTAACTTCATGCATACATATTTTTTAAGATTTCATACTAGTTTCCCATGTTGAATATAATTATTATGTTTTGTAAACTTATATAGTATTATAGCTCTGCTCAAGGCCCTTTAGTCAAGCCACTCAAGGTATTTTCTTGGCCAGAATTTAACCTACACAAGCTATGTCATTATTAGTGCCTTTGAGCATAACTACCACGGAATGAATTCTTTCTGCTATTTATTTTCAGGCTCTTTTAGATGGCCCTCTGTCTTCTCATAGTCAGTAGGACAGCAGAACACAGAAGATAGTGCTTTCCTTTTTATAATATATGCAGTATTCATATGCTGCCATGTTTAGAAAAGCATTGGGCCTTGATGTTGATGTACTTTGATTCAAATCCCAGATTGATCATTATTTAACAGTATGACTTTAAGTAACTTTTTTTCCTGAGCTTTAATTTCTCATCTATAACATTGGGATGAGTAACATCTGCCTCTCAGATTTATCATAAGACATCTCATAAAATATAAGATAAAAGCTACACACCTTACTATTGGTAGCCACTGTCTCAACAGCCAGTGTTGGCACTTTTTCACTGTTGTGAAGTCTCTGTAAGGCCTGATGTTACTATATGCTCTGTTGACATCTGGAGGATCTCAAATGGCTTTCCTATAGTTCCTCTCGCTGATCTACTTCCATGAATAAATTAAGGTGTTTATATAAAATAAGCAGGATGATGGGAAACTAACATTTATTGAACACTCAACAAGTGCCCTGTACTGTCTCAGTATGCTCAGTGTTACTGATGGAAGTTAGTAACGTGTGTAGGAGTGTCAGTGTATCTGAACAATAAAGTGAAGACTCAAATCTAGCCCATCTGACAGGGCATTAATTTTAGTCAGCACAAGCTGCCGCAACAGGTCACTATAGACTAAATAATTTATTTTTAGATCATTCATCAGAGGCAAGGGAGTCTCCGGTGAAGGTATCTTCAGATTCTTCAGATTTTGTGGCCTGGAAGATCTCTCATTCTGGTTTACAGATGGCCATCTTCTCATTGCAGTGAATGAGAGATAGAGAGACAGACAGACAGAAGAGAGAGGAAAGAGAGGGAGAGAGGAAGTCCTCTTGTCTCTTTCTTCTAAGAATAATAAATTCATTCATGAGCTTTCCACTCTTGTCATCCAATTATCTTCCAAAAAGCTCAGCTCCAAACACCATCAGGCACGTTGGGAATTAGGATTTAAATACAACATTCAAAGAGATGCAAATATTTAGCCCACTGAGCATTTTATATTCTTTCTACTATAACAAGTATCTCTGAAGAAATAATAAAACAGATATGGGGAAATCAAATTTTTGAGCAAAATTCCAGATTGTTTAAATTATTTGCCTGGATGTGTATGGAAGAAATATCTTCTAATTTTTTTTTTTCCTCTGGAACCTTTTTAGTCACTTGGATAAAGGAGAAAAGACAAAAGCACAAGTATAATACAGACTCTATGAGGACGGTGCTCAGTATTATATGCCAGAAAATAGAACTTTATCAGCTTCAAGCAGTATCTGTACAGCAAACATATGTATCAAGCACTTTCGTGATTCAGGATTATTACTTGAGCCTTAGGACTATCAAAAGGAAAATATTGTCATCTCAGACTGAGGTCATGACAACGTTTACTCATCCGCTTAATTTTTGTTGACAGTTGGGCACTGTGGAGGGAAAAAGGAGCAAATAAAATGTGGTACCTGCTATCCCAGGATAGAGTTTTGAAATAACATAAAGAAAATTCATGAGGAGTTTTGAGCATCTGCTATATTATTAAGACAATCATAGAAGACACAATATAGATTTTAAAAAAACTATACTCCATTAAGGTTAACTTGTGGCAATTATGTTGGGAAGTTAAAAATAGGATTGTGGACTTAGGGATGAGAGATTCATAGAATTTCTGAGCTGGAGGAGAAATTAATATAAACCCTACTGTCTCTACTCTAGCTCTACTGTTGAAGGATGAAACTTAAACCTGTTCACAAATCCCACTCAGCTCATGAAACTCACCCTCCCTTCTCACCTCTCAGGGGGAACTTCCCATCTGCAGTTCCTCTCCATGTCAGGATTCACACTTGCGCAGGAGCCCACAGGCTCACTCCTCTCCAGACCTGCGCCCCATTTCCCCACTCCGCTGTTGATTGCCTCCAGCCGCACCACCACTATCCTCGTGCTCAGATTTAGAGTCGCTTCTGTGGGCACTAGTCCTCCCCACCCCCAAGGTCTGTCTGTCAAGTCACTCAAAGTGAACATGGCCAGCAGCTCTCCCAAAAGCTCTCTGAGAGCAGGTCCTGGGTGTCATCATTTGAAATGCCAGTATTTAGGCCAGGCATGGAATTGAGGCTTTAGAGATTAGCTTGATTTCCCAGAAGTACACCCCACACACAACAGGCCCATGTGCTGCATCTCAAAATGATAAGTCAAAGTGGCACAGATTTGAAAAAGGAGGAAGTTTAGGCAGCTGTATCTAAGAAAGAAGGAAATCTGGAAGCATGTCTGAGCTGAGGTAGGCAGACCAATTGGACTGGAGCAGAGAATTAAAAGAAGAATGAATTTGCTAAAAAAGAAGAATCCTAGTTAGTGGGGCCTTTAGTACCATCCAGGAAGGTAAACATCTTCCTTTAAAGGACTTTGGGCTCTTTCTTTTTATTTTTTCACTGATACTTCCTGTGTCCTTGTGTTCTCAGAATGATCGAGGAGTAACGTGCCGTGAACAAATGATCTGACTAGTCATATGGAAGTTGATGTAATGAACAACAACTTAGAGACAGAACCAGAAGATAACACTGCACAGAGGTGACCCTAATCTTCACAGGGCAATGAGCACAGCAAGGAAAACTCCAGGGTAAGGTCTCCAGGGCAGCAGCAGTTGATTAATGCCAAGTAAGAGTTTAATATAATCGTCTAAAGGCATCTTAGACATCCTTTGAGACAGATGTTTACAAACCATTAGTCTCTTCAATTATAGCAACACAAGCAAAGATTGACAGCATCTTAATTCTAACATCACTTTATAGGATATGAACCTCAATGAAGTGACAAACGCTTTTGTCAGAATGCATATTGACCAAATCTCTCCCAGCATCACTATTCTTTTTGGTCAATAATTGTCTTTCATGTTTCTTGAGTGCTAGTGAGTGATCTGGAGACGTTGTGGAGATGGTCATTCCACCCGGCATGTTTAGGGGTGTTGATGGTGTGACTTATATGCGCTAATGTAGAAGCAGGCACCGCCTTAGCTTGCTTCTGGTATATGGGGCGTGTGGGCTTGTGCAGTCTCCATGACACGTGCTGTAACTGTTTAAGTTGTGGCATTTTCAACAGGGGCCCCGAGCAATGGTGCAGTATTGCTAATCGCGAGCAATCCTGGGATGTGCAGGACAACATGATGAGATGAATACATTTCATTCATAATAAAAAAATTCTAAAAAGAAAAAGGCAGGTAGAGTTCAACATAAATATATGTAATCATATATAAAACTATATTATGGACTTTGTCTGTTTTCAACAAAGACATGCCTCATAAAATTAGCAATATGCTTATTGTTACATTAACTGTATTTATCAAGCCTGATGCACATTCTAGAAGCCAGTGAAAGCTCCAATAGAAAGTTTCTATTTGCTTTAATTTTGTTGTGTGGCAGCAGGAGCTTTCTTCCCCAGGAAGCCTAACTTACCTCAGCACACGCAAAGTGGACAGATTTTTGCAACTTAGTGAGGAAATCTAAAGGACAGGGAGCTAATGAGTGGATTCTGATGTCAGAAGATATGTGATATGACTGGCTTGGGCTCCTTAAAGGCTTCTTTTCAGCTGGAGTCACTGTCTCTGTGTGTCGTGGTGTGATGTACACCATCTCCCTCCTTTGCTGTCAGCTGACAATCTTTTCATTTAATGTACCATAATTTTTGTTGTTGTTGTTGAAAGTGATGGGAAGTGTTTTCAGGAAAATACAGTGTTCACCACTTCTTTACCCAATTTGGAGGTGGAGCAGGATTGAGATAGATATTTATTGACTGAAAAAAATCAGTATAATTGAATCACAAAGAAAGGCAAAGAAGAAATAACTAGGGAAAAAAAGCAGGACTGTAAATGTTGGCCTCATTTCTACCACTAAGTGTTGTGTGTCCCAGGGGTTGTAACAAAACATCACCAAAGTGAATGTTGGAATTGAAATTGAGTGAGATGGATCTGGTGGGAAAGATTGTGAAAAACAATCCAATATTTTAAGAAAATCTGACTAGTCAAGAAAAGCCAAAGGTACAAATATATGTGAGAGCTCCTAATTTTTAGATTGTTGAAGAGTAAATTTAACTAGAAGTAAAATTCATTGACATTGAAATAAAATTAATGTGTAGCAGCATTCTGCTCTCCCACTCCTAGAATGGGTCCTGACATCAATTCCAGGCTTCATTTCCTCGGCTATTAAAGCAGAAACAAGTAGAAGACCACGTAGGCGACTTGAATGATGGGTGCAGCCTCTTCAAAGGCTTGGACGGACTCCATCTTCCCCTCCATCCTGGCCTTTTGTTCATCCTAAAATATTTACGTAAATACATGGCCTTCTTCCCCTCACTGCTACCGAGATGAGTACTAACAGCACAAACAAAATAAAGATGAAATCAGGAAATGACAACTTTTTAAACTTAGACATCTAAAAATAGTGATGTTATGCAAAAAATATGTTTTCAAAAAATGTGTACATGAAGGCAAGGAATCCCACGGTTAAAAAATTCAAATGGCTCTTTCTACCAAAGAGAACTTTTAGAATATTGGACCAGTTTGGAGGAAGAATAACGCAAATGCCTCATCTGAGATAAGTTGTGACAGCCTTATTTTAAATGACATGGTACCAGAGCAGCAAGGGAAATCTAGTGCATTTTGTATATGGTAGAAATACAGCATATAAAGTCACTGTTTATACTTGGAAAAGAATACTTCAGTTTTATGTCCGACTTGATTTATAAGTCTATGGGGCAAGGTGAGCTATGAGCAAAAACATGGATTATGACCTTAGTAATTCTGGCATTAAAAGCTGTCAGCTTCTTTCTGTTCTTTGGGTGGATGACAGAGGAAACATTATTCAAAGTTAAGCTACTAATTTGTCTATTAGTTATTCTTTATACATCAACTAGTGCAATCTTTGAAAAATAGTTCTGCTCCATGAATTTCTTACTCTGAATCCTCACACCACTTTGCATGACTTTTTCAATATAATTCTAAGCGCCTGCTATAGCCAGCCCACACAAGAAAAAAAACACTTTCTCTTCTCTTGAATCTGCACTGGCAGTGTAACTTCCTTTGACTATTAGAAGGTGTCAGAAGAGAAACCGACCAAGTTCTGAACCTTGATTTTAAGAGAGCTGAAACTCACCTCCAGGGTCCTGGAAAACTTTTGCCACTGTGTGAAAAGCCTGAGACAGTGTGTCATCTCAGCCAAGGACTGGAAGAGAGGAGGGAACAAGAACTGCCGGTTGGCTGCCGCATGGCAAGGAGCCAAGACAAGACCAGCAGGACTCCCAAGCCAGCTCATAGGCCTTTGATAAATAAGTCATTGTTTTAGCACATTAGGTTGGTGTGTTTTATGGTGTAGTAATAGATACACAGCATAGAAGGCAGTGGATGATCAGACCACTGAGTCCCTCCGACTTCCACCCATCCCTCATCGCATCCTTGGCACTCCTCCGCCAACCGCACACACCCTCTTCTCTATGCCTGGAGTTTTTCCTCCCAATATACACATGACTCCTCCCTTTGCTGAGAGTTTGTCAGTGGCTAAATCAACCAGGCACTCCATTTAAAATGTGACAAATATAAATATAAATATAAAATATAAATTTTCAATTTATAGAAATTATTCTACAGATATCCAAAATAGAAAATCAGTTCTTTGTATTTGTGTGCCCAGACTACATGTAACGAAAAAGGAAAAGAAAAAAATACCTCTAACAATTCCGAAATGGTAGACTTAGTAATATGCCTTACTGAATTGCTCTGGAATATAAAAACTTGAGTGTCCACGGGACACAGGAAGATGTATATACACTGAGATATATTTGATGTTATGTATTTTATCCCTGGGACTCTGGTTCTAAAACAGATTTTTCTCTAATCCCTCAATAAAATTTTATGCCTTTGAACGTGCCTCAGTCATTACAATTTACAAATAAACGTGCCCGCGTTTTTCCTTGATGCTGCACCTCTAATGTCTCGGTCCTTTTCGAGATCAAAGGCATTCACATTTTAGTAAAATAGCATGGGAGTACCTAGAACTCTCATCAGCCCGGTCTCACTCACTCATACAGCCTCCCACGTTACCACCCCTAATGGATGAGTGTAATACAACCAACGAACCCACAATGACACATCATTTTTACCTTAAATCCATGGTTTAGGCTACAGGGCTCACTCGAGGTGTTGTGAACTTTGTCGGTTTAGATAATCGCATAATGATACATATCCACCATTATCATAAACACCATAGGGAGACTTGTCCCACCACCCTAGAAGGCCTCTAAGCCTCACCTTTTCACTTTGCTTTCTTCCACAATCATTGTCTCTGGTTAAAAAATTCAGACGCTCGTTAGAGCTCTAACATATGCCCTACTACTGAGCGTTCACCACACATGCCAAAAAAATTAAGCAAAACCAGAGCAAACACCGGAGTTTCTAGTCTTCACTCAGCCAAGGTAGGAGGACAACATCACACAGAATGCATCTCACGAATGATGCTAAGCATTCGCAAAGGAGTTCTCATTGGCCAGAATTTGATGCTGCTCAGAGCAGAGCCAAGGGGGCCACGCGATACTCTCAATTTCTTCCCTATAAGTTCACCAGGTCCAATTTTTTTAAGTAACTATTTAATCAACCCTCTGAAATTTCCATTCATCCACACAGCTAGAGCCAAAGCTCTTGTGATCTGCTGTCTGAACCATCGTAGTGGCTTCCTACTGGGTGCTTTGCCTTCGGCTTTGTCCTGCCTCTAGCCTACCCCAGAAACACTGCAGCAAATCTGTGCATCCTGTTGGCAGGTGGAAAGAGCAGGGGGAAAGGAGTTAATTCTTCTCAAAGCATTATTTTCTGGGTCCTGGTTATGTTCATTTTTACATCCACTACACTCATCTAATTTCTAATGAAGGCAGAAATAACTCCTTGAAAAATTATGGCCCAGTTTTTCTCATACATTTTTCTCTTTACATTTCTTTTTAATTATTTTACAGGAATATAATAGTCTTCTATCACACAGTCATGGAATATTTATTTCTGTCTTCCCTTGTGTTTTTATTTGAATAAAAGGCCTAAAACTTATTCCAATTTCATAAAATTCCAAATGGTGATGTGGCTATTTTTTTTATTACTAGAAAATGCAGCAGTACTAATTTCCCTGGTGACTTACTTGGTTCCCATCATGTGGCGGCTCACATGTACTACTTTACATCTTTTATTCCCTTTGGTTGTCATATGCATACACACATTTTTAATTACAGTTTATTTTGTCAGTTCTATACAATAAAGATAGTCCTGAGTTTCAGTTTTCCTCAAACTCTTTCAACTTATTGAAAGTGTAACCTCTTTATCTATTTATGGAAGGTTAGAAACACTGTGGCTGGGTCTCTGGGTTCCCGCTTCCTGTTGATGGCCTAGAGGCTCTCATATTAGGCTAGACAGACAAAGAAAGATATTTGCGGTCCCCGCTCTACTCTTTTTTGGACTTGCTATGCAGAATTTTCTTCTGTCAAGTTATGTGCATGGCTTTGCTTTTGTAACAGTCCATCCATAAAATATACACATGTACTCTTAATGGCATTAAATCATATTTAGTAACTCAAAATTTTAAAATGTTAATAGAGTCAAAAAATAAGCCTTTAGTATCTAAGAAATGTATTTTGAGTTCTATTACATACTTTCCCATCTCTACTTATTTGTTTGTTAGTTTGCTTGCTTGTTTATTTTTTGAGACAGGGTCTTGCTCTGCAGTCCAGGCTCGTCCTGAGCTCGCTAAGTACCCAGGCTGGCCTCGAACACAGGGCAATACTCCTGCCTCAGCTTCACAAAGTGCTAGGATTACAGGCATGCATTACTGTGCTCAGTTTTCTATTTACGTATTTACATTTAGAAAATATTAGAAGTGTGATGCTTTTTTGCTTGAAATAATTTGTCATTAAACAATCAGCATTTACTACTTGTTACAAATATATGTGACAACAGAAAATTCAATATGAATTTATTCATTTTAACTAGTTTTGATACTTTAAAATTTTATTATAGTTGTGCAAATTTTATAAAAAAGATCTCTTCAACTTCTCACTTTCTTTTTTCCCCAGAATGATTATTTTTATTAGTATATACTTGCAATACATAATAATTATGCTGATTTTGAGGGATCTGTGCATATACATAACACACCTTAGCCTTGTTTATTTCCTCTTCCCTCCTCATCCTCCAGGCCCCTTCCACTTCTGATGCCTTTCCAATCTATTCATAGATGCTGCTTACAAGATTTAATCGTTATGAGTCTTGCTGCTATGAACACGAGTTTGCATGTATCATTATACTGTGATGTCCTTAACCCACCAAGAAAAAAGACACCAAGAAGTGTAGGTAGTCAAATGGCCATTTTATTTGTAGTGTTTTGAGGATCTTCGTGCCGATTTCTGTGTCGGTTGCACTAGTTTTCAATCTCACCAACAATACACAACACGTTCTGTCTTCCTCACACACTTCCAGCAGTTGTGAAGGAAATCTTGGACTCTTGGAATAAGAGGAAATCTGTATTCTTTTTATTTGCATTTATTTAATGGCTAAGTATTTTTTCAGGTATCTATTGGGCACTGGTATTTTTTTAAAGTTTCTCTTCATTTTATCTTGCTTTTTTATTGAGTCATTATTTTGAAGGCTCTACAGTTTTCAGTTCCTTATATATTCTGGATATTAGTTCTCCATCCAGGGAGTTCTGGCAAAAATGTTTTCCAAGTCCTTAAGTTGTATCTTCATTCTTTTGGAAGTTTCTTTTGTTGTGCATAAGCATTTTAATTTGATAGCATTTGATTCTTGGTGCTATTTCTTGTACAACTGGTGTTCTACCCAGGAAGTCCTTGCAAGTTTTACTTGTTCTTTATTTTTTATCCAGAAAACTCAGTAATTTTTCAATAGTATCTGGTATCAATTCATTTTGATCTTTTTATAATCCATAGTGAAAGATGTGTGTCTAGATTCATTCTACTACACGAGATAACCGGTTTTCCCAGTGTCACTTGTTACAGAATCCATCTTTTATCCAGCCTACATTTTTGGCATGTTTTTGGCTCCCATTTCAAAGATCATATGTTTAAAAATACCTGTATCTACTTCTGTATCCTCAATTCTGTTCCACTGATCTGACTGTTTTCATGTCAATACCATGTAATTTTTTTTCACTGTTAGTTTGTAATATAACTTGATGTCCAGGATTGGGACACTTTCCATTCTTGTCATGTTGCTCATACTTGCATTGATGGCTCTGGACCACTTCTGCTTCGACATAAATTTTAGGTTTGTTTTTTCCTAGTACTGTAAATAATGCTAATGGCATTTTATTGGGATTGCATTAAATCTGTAAAGCAGGTTTTGGTAGCATGAGCATCTTGGCAATAATGGTTCTATGTGCCCAGAACCAGAGATTCTTTCTATTTTTCTAATGACTTCCTCAGTCTCTTTTGGCAGAGTACTATATTTCCTGTTATATCGGTATGTAATAATTCCTAAGTATGGAATTTTTGAAGCTACTGCGAATGGAATTGTTTTGATGGTTTCTCGCTCAGTGGGTTCATTATTAGTGCAGGAATACTGTTGGATTTGTGTATTTGGTTTTGCATCCTACCACTTTTTCAGTTCTAAGTGACTTCTGGTAGAATTTTATTTTTAAGAATCATGTTGTCTGCAAATTGGGATGGTTCAACTTCTTGTCTTCTTGTATTGACCAGTACTAGTGACAGTAATAAGCAGTTCAAAATTAGCTGACTCCCTGATCTTTGTTGTGATTATATTATACCAGAAAAGTTACGATCATTCTTATAAATTAGTCAAAGAAAAATTATAGAATGTTAGGGTTCATAGAAATTGCACAACTATTTTCCAAGTGTATGGTACATAACTTTGGGTCATTCCCCCTTGCCATCCTCCTTTTGGAGGACTGAGGGATTCAACTAGAATTACTTTCTTTCAGGAAGTACCCAAAATTGGTGTGTCGTTAGAGCTCAAAGAATCCACTTTTATAGCCTCCACCAAATTATCATTAAAAAGTCTTTTTTTTCTACCAAGTCACCGGAGAGCATATAATGGAAGGCATGATGAGTCGGATTCTAAACATATTCAAAGGGTATTTATTTTCTCCGGCACTAGGTATTTTACAAGACAAGAGATTTAAAAGCTATTTTGAGAGTATAAACACCATTTGCACATTTTTGCTATAAGAAATATCATTCTGATTACCATGAGCCTATCAGAAAGTTCTCTGAGATTCTTTTGTAAGTTGGTATTTTAAATTCATAATACTTTAATAATTTTGATTTCTTTTATTCCACATACACTTAGCCTATAGTATATATTCATGATCAAACTCATGGAAGGTCAAAAACATCAGATACAATATGGTACCAAAGAGTTCAGAACCTCCTTGAGAAGATAACACAGGTCTATTATCATCATATCTGGATGGGAACCCTAAGATGAATGGAGGGATAGAAGTGTCATGAGCTGGGGGAGATGTGTTCGAAAGCACAGCGTATTTATTTGCTGGGAAGAAAGAGGAGGGAGGATGCAGAAAGTCTTCATGACCAAGGATCAACTGATGTTAAATTCCTATAATGTGAAATCTAATACAATTTGTGAATCAAAGTAAATGAGTGCTATGCAAAGTTTCCCTCAAAGAAACAAAAATGCCCAAAGATGAAGAAAATATTGCCTAACTTATATTCCCCATGAAGTCTTGCTTCTTGTTATTTAAAACAATCACATTCAGTAATCAGTGCAGTGCTAAGCAAGGAGAAAATAGCGGGACAAAATGAAAGTGTAATGTCCTTGGAAATTATATTTTACTTAGCTGGGATCAAGAGTTTCAGCATAGCCTTCGATGATAGATGTCATTGAGGCTGGGACTGAAAGCAAGGAACCCCAGACAGGATGACAGGGTAAAGACTGGGTATAAAATTTCTCTACAAGTCTCTTCATTCTTATTTTATTTTGGTCATATCAGAAAAAAATGAAAATGAGGAAGGCATATATTAGAAACTGAAGTTGGTAAACACTATGAAAGAAAGATGAGACTTGAAATTCTTAGAGTCTAATATTGTTGCTTTTACTGTATCAAAATGATTAGAAAAGTCAGTTATTAATATTTATTGAAATTCTACTGACTTCCAGGTATTTTCTAAAAGTCTTTATCCATTGTTAATCCTGATTTATACGTAGTATTATTTCTTAAACTTAAAAATGACTAAAGAAACACTAAGAATGGTTGAATAATCTGTCTTAAAGTGGCATCTGCAAGCTCACAAAATGAGCAAATGATGTAAGAACTCTACTACTGTCTTTAACAGACTGAAAAATCAAGTTTTGAAGAAAGCCAGCAATTTGCGATTGCTTGCAACTGACAAAACCCTCAAACCCTTCCATTTATGTGATCTTCTTAGGATGTGAAGATTTTTTTTTTTAATAAAAACTGAAAAGCAATAGCTAAGGCTCCTAAGGACTTTTCCCCCACGCAATAAACATTTAAAACTTGCCAGCTCTGTTCAAATAGTAAATGTTGCACATCTCCTAAATGAACTTGTGACTTCTTCTATTGGGTTCAAATATTACCCAAACTGTTGTTTAAACCTACTTTCAGCAGCGGGATCATCTTTTTAAATAAAGATTTCTCAGATCACTAACAATGTCTGCTTCCAGATGATTGATTAGAATGTAATGTATTCAACAAGAAAGAAACCTATTTTAAATATATAAAAGGTACTTCTGTAATTCTTTCTGCTGACATTCCTGATAGAAATTTTGTTCTTGAAATTATTTATGTAAATTAGTATCGTCTATTCTAAGTTATAAACATGCAAACAAATTCAACTTGGGAAAGGAATTCTTTTGAAATATTCCATCCGTACCATTATTTGAATTGGCAAAAAAAATAAGTCTATTTTTTTCTGATGAATCACTTTAGATATGTGCGTAGAGTGTATCTGAACATAAATTTACATAAGTAATTTGGAGTTAATTCTGTTTTCCATAAATAAGAAGACATATCTTTCTGTATTAATTACTTCAAATTCCATCTTCATCCCACTAGAAAAAAAATAATTGCTTTCAAAAGTAAGCACATTTGTTGTACAAATGAGAATGCTCTCGTTTTCCCTAAAGCATGTGGGAGTATGAGACCTCATCTAACACAACATGCCCTGCGCTTTGTAAAACGACAATTACATTTCTCACATACAGAGCTCTGCCATTAGGAAACCCAATAGGGGCACTGTGCTGTCATTCTTTGAGGTGGATGAAGCGTGATATT
Organism: Ctenodactylus gundi; assembly: GCA_004027205.1. Taxonomy (NCBI): domain Eukaryota; kingdom Metazoa; phylum Chordata; class Mammalia; order Rodentia; family Ctenodactylidae; genus Ctenodactylus; species Ctenodactylus gundi. The sequence goes on along the minus strand of PVKB01003250.1, from coordinate 167,329 downwards.
GATCAAAACCAGGGCTTCTGTTGATGATGCATTAAGCGCCTATCCGCCCCCCACCCCACAGTATCAAAACAATATAGCTTCCAAATACAGCTAACTGAATATGAAGTTAGACTGAGCCGTTCCTAAGCCTCACGTTGGCATTCAAACAAATCCCCAAGCAAACGTGGTGCCGTAAATAAGATGCTTTTCTTTACGTAACATGAATGCCAATACCCAAGTTTTTTGCTCTGTATTTTAGAACCTAGAGAGTCATTATTTATGTATTTTAATTTTCTATCATGTAGGAGAACTTGACTTAATGGAAAGAAGTTCTTAGCAAGAACAGTACGTTTGCAACCTGCCTGTCTGCTACTAAAGAACTACTCTGATCTTCCTCCTCTCTGAAAGATACTACATGGGGGAAATTTTAACAGCTTACTAGGACCTCAGGTGAGTCACCTGAAGGATTATTACTCATGTAATAAATATTCTTTACAGCAGAAGAGTGTCTGTCTCTCCTGGTACTTTTATTGTCTGGAAAATAAATGAAAACTGTGCTCTGTTTTTAAACACAGACAAAAATATTTTGATCTCTTTGTGAGCTCCTTTATCCTAGAGTTGCATGTTGTATGTCTGATGAGCAAATAAAAGAAGTGATAAATTTCCACAGGGAACAAATGGAATATGTAAGGGGTGATTTTAGACACACTTGGAAATGATCGTCTTATCTTTGTGCTTGAAAACCACCAAATTTTCTTCTATCAGACTGAGGACTGCCTCGCAGTGCTCTCACCTCCACCACTGATCCAGCAGTTTAGACAAGACAGACCCCACCTCAGGCTCAAATGTTCTCTCTTCTCTCCTAGATTTGAACTGAAAGAGTTAGCTCTGAATTAAGCGTCTGAATCACAATTATCTTGTAAGCATCTTGGGAGAGCCTACTCAGACAGAAAGGAAACCATCATCACACTTTCAGTCTGGCACAAGTAAGCCACAAGGCAGGAGCTCGGCCAGGTGAATGAACCTCTATGCCAGACCAAAGTCGGCATTGCCTTTGACTTTGCTCTACTAGACTGAGATCACTGCCACAGATATCCAGCATAATCCTCTCTGCTGTGCACAGGACTAGTTTAAAACGCCTGAACAACAAGGAGCTGTTCACAACGTATTCCAAATAATTTAAAAGAACATTTCTGATTTCAAGTGTCACTGCTACACACACACACACACACACATGCACACACACACATACACACACACATGCACACACACACGTGTAATGTCTCAATATTTTAAATTCTAAGAGCTAAATTTTAAGCAATAATCCTGTTTCCCCCATACAGATAAAGAGGTGAAACACTGTATATTCCTTTGGAAATTTTAGTTCTTGCATGCAGGCTATTGGAATGTTGCATACAAAAAGGTAGGCATTCTCCAAAAGATGGGCTCAGTAAAATTTGTTTTATTTTTATGAAGTATGCATATGACCCCTCTCAGTCATTATATAGGATGCCAGGTAATCAAGAGGGAGTCTCCTTCAAGAGGACTGAAAGGGTATAAAATGAGAAAGGCTTCCTGTCTTCTTGGTTTTATAATAGTGGTTCGGTTTGCTTCCCAGGAGAAATCTAGCAATGTTCACAGAAACTTTTGATTGTTTCTGCCAACGTTAGAGGGTTGGGGCACAGGTGCTGCCAGTATCTAGTGTGAAGGAATCAAGAAGGTTGTTGAGTGCTCTACAGCGCCCCAGGTAGCCCTGGCAACAAAGAATTCTCTGGCCAAAATGTTAGTAGCACTGATATTAAAAATATCCTGCACTAAATAATACTGTGCTGTGTCCAGATATTTAGTTGGAATAAACCTTTAGATAGGATGAGTAAAAGTACTGAAAGGAAACAATAGAAACCTTGTTTGCATTCATCATAAAACACAAAACACATTCCCTTTTAAATTGCAACATATTCATATATTAGTTATCTGTGAAGGATACTTTATCATGTTTCCATTTCACTGGACTTTAATAATTATCACACAATATATATGTATGACCTACCTATACTATGGCAACAAATTTTGACTAGTTTCTATAGGTCAGAGGTGTCAGAACCTTGGGATTTATGCAAATTTATGATGTAAGGGGGCAGGTGTCACGAGGGTCTGTGCCCACAGGATTTACAGACACGTGCTGCATCCATGACTGCATACTAGGCCTTCAAAGTGCTCAATCTATGGCTGCATGCTAGGTCTTCAAAGCTAAATCAGCATGTACTGTGATGTTTTCCTGCATCTACAATCAGAGGAAGAGGCTCTAATTCTGCAAAGTAGCTGATACAGGTGCTATTCAGTGACAGAGGTTCCTGAGGGGTTTTCTATGGTCACTTTGGAAAGTACACTACATTGAAATAAGTGTCCTGTAGTAGAGTTGTTAGAATAAAATCCAATTTCAATTTCAGTGACTTGAGGTTTGGAAAGCTCAAGGCAGCAACAAAACTACTTTGATATCTTCAAGGCAGCCTCATAGAGTTAATCTTATATGACATATTTGACATGTCATCTGAGATGATATGCATTGGTTTGTCAAAAGGATACCATAGTAGTCCAGAAGTCGAAGAGAGATGTACATTTTTTAGTGTACTGTTTTGTGTGTATACCTTTGTTGGGGCATTTTGATCCCATTGTTTTACCCACTTCTTGATGGATTTTATGAAAGAGATAGCCATTTATAATCAGGTTTTTCTTTTTCTTTTTCTTTTTTTTTTTTTTTTTTTTTTTTTTTTTTTTTTTTTTTTTTTTTTTTTTTTTTTTTTTTTTTTTTTTTTTTTTTTTTTTTTTTTTTGCTTTTGGTTCATTTCACTGAGCATTATTGACTCAAGGTGGCTGATTTTCTTTCAAATGTTTTATATCTGTCCTTCTATATGGCTGCATAGTATTCTATTGGGTATAAGTACCACACATTCTTTAACTATTCCTCTGTTGATGAGCAGGTGGTTTGTTTCCGGGATTTGGCTATTATGAATTGTGCTGCTAAGAACATGAATACACATGTGTCTTTTTGCTCTGTTGGCTTTATTACTTTTGGGGATATGCCCAGTAAAGCAGAAGTTGGGTCAAATGGGATTTTTATTCTCGGCTTTCTAAAGAATCTCCTGACTGCTTTCCATAAGGGTTAAACCAGATTGCACTCCCGCCAGCAGTGGAGAAGAGCTTCCTTTTTTCTACATTCTTGCCAACTATTGTTCTTTGAGCTCTTGGTGTAAGCCATTCTCACTGGGGTGAGGTGCAGCCTCAGCACTCTTTTTATTTGTATTTCTCTGATGGCCGGTGATTGGGAATATTTTTACATGTGCTTTTTGACCATTTATACCAATGAGGAGCTTCTCTTCATTCCAGCTACCCACTTCTTGATAGAGTTATTTAATTCAGTGAGTTTTATTTTTATGAGCTCTTTGTGTATTCTAGAGATTAAGACTTGGTCTGAGGCTTTTCTGGTGAAGATCCTCTCCCACTCTGGGTTATCTCTTCACCTATTTGATTGTATCTTTTGCTGTGCAGATGCTTTTTAATTTGATGCAGTCCCATTTGTTGATTCTTATTGAGTTTTCCTGAGGAGTTGACAATCTGTTCAGGAAATCCTTTCCTGTCTGCATGTCTTCTAGGATTTTGCTTCTTTTTTCTTCCAGTAGATTTCCATCTCTTTGATCCATATTGATCTGATTTTAGTGTGAGTAACAGATACGGGTCTAATTTCATTCTCCTGCATGTGGCGATCCAGTTTTCCCAGCACCATTTGCGGAAGATGTTGTCTTTTCTCCAGTGGATTGTTTTGGCTTCTTTTTCAAAGATCAGATGACTAAGGGTGTTTGGGTTTGCTTCAATGCCCTCAATTCTGTTTCACTGGTCCTCTTGTCTGTCCTTATACCAGTGCCATGTAGGTTTAATTATTGTTGTTTTGTAGTATTTTTTGAAATATGGAATTGTGATTCCTCTGGCTTTGTCCTAGAGACTCTGGGCCTTTTCTGGTTCCACGTACATTTCAAAGTTGTTTTTTTCTAGTTCTGTGAAGAATGTAGTTGATATTTTGATTGGCATTGCATCAAATCTGTGTAGTAGCTTTGGCAATGTGGCCATTTTGACAATATCCATTCTTCCTATCCAGGAACATGGGATTTCTTTTTATTTTCTAAAGTCCTCTTCAATCTCTTTTCAGGATTTTGAAGTTTTCTTTGTATAAGTCTTTCACTTCTTCGGTGAGGTTTATCCTAAGTAATTTATTTTTTGTTATTGCTATGGTGAAAGGAGTTGTTTTCTTGACTTCTTTCTTCTCTCTCATTGGATTCATTATTGGTGCATAGGAATGCTGTTGATTTATTGATATTGATTTTATAGCCTGCTACTTTGCTGAGTTTATTTATTAGCTCTAAGAGTCTTTGGGTAGAAATTTTTGGGTCTTCTCTGTAGATTATCATGTCATCTGCAAATAGGGCTGTCTTTACTTCTTCCCTCCCAATTTGTATTCCTTCCCCTTGCCTGATGACTCTTACCAAAATTTCAAGCACTGATTGAATAATAGAAGTGACAGTGGACATCCGTGTCTAGTTCCGGAATTTACTGTGAGTGCATTCAGTCTTTCACCATTGAATATTATATTGGCTGAAGGGTTGTTATAAATAGCTTGGATCATGTTGAGGTAGGGTCCCTTTTTTTCTATTTTTTTCAGAGCCTTTATCATAAATGTTGGTTGGATTTTGTCTATTGAGATAATCATGTACTTTGTATTTTACCTCTTTTAATATGGTGTATTACATTATTGATTTACATGTTGAAAGGAAACAATAGAAACGTTGCTTGCATTTATCATAAAATACAAACCACATTCCCTTTTAAATTACAACATATTCATATATTAGTTATCTGTGAAGGATATTTTAATCATGTTTCCATTTCGCTGGACTTTAACAATTAGCACATAATATATAAGTATGACCTACATACATTCTGGCAAATTTTGACAAGTTTCTATAGGTAAGTGGTGTCAGAACCTTGGGATTTGTGCAACTTTATGATGTAAAGGGGCAGATCCTCACAAGGATCAGTGCCCACAGGACTTACAAAATGTGTGCTGTATCCATGACTGCATACTTGCATCTCTAGAATGAAGTCCACTTGGTCATGGTGTATAATCTTTCTATAAATGCACACCTAAAAAGATCTATACAGGACAAAATAGATTATAATTTGCTGTATTCTGTTGACAAAAAATTTTATTGAGTATTTTTATATCAGTACTTATTCGAGATATTGGCCTATAGTTTGTCTTTTTTTTGGGGGGGGGGGTTGTCTGATTTTGGAATGAAAATTATGTTTGCTTTGAGAAATAATTTTGACAATTATCCTTCTTTTTCAATTTCTTGAAAAAGTTTGGTGAGCACTGGCATTAAATATTGCCTGAATATTTTACAGAATTCTGCTGGGAATTCATCAGGTGCTGGGCTCTTCTTGGTTGTAAGTGTTTTTATTACTTCTTCAATTTTATAGAAAGATATTAGTCTATTCAGATGTTTAATTTCTTCATTCAATTTTGCAGGTTGATCTGTATTTAGGAACTCATCCATTTCTTTTAGATTTTGAATTAATTGAAGTAGAGATTTTCAGGAATAGCCTCTTATAATCCTCTGGGTTTCCATATTATCTGTTGTAATTTTCCCTCTTTCATTCCTAATTGTATTGATGTAGGCTCTCTCTCTTTCCTTTTATTTTGTGAGTTTAGCAAGGGATTATTAATCTTACTGATCTTTTCAAAAAAGTTTTTGTTTCATTTATCTATTTTAGCATAGTTCTCTTGATTTCTATTTCATTAATTTCTGCTCTGATTTTTAATAATTTTAAATCATTAGTTTGCTCTTGTGTTCCTATTTTTCAAGGATCATGATTCGCATAGTTAGACTATCTATTTGGGCTTACTTAAGTAATTTTATGTGTGCATTTATGGAAATTAATTTCAATCTTAATACTGCCTTCCTATTGCTCCAGAGGCTGTGTTGTAATATACAACTATTGGTGTTTATCTCTATGAGCTTTTTAAATTTCTCCTTTGATTTCTTCTGTAACCCAATGCTTATTTCAAAGAGTACTGTTCAGTCTACAGCTGTTTGAGTGGTGTCTTTTGTTTGTGTTGTAGTTGATTTCTAGTTTTATTCCATTATGATCTGACAGGGTACCTGGGATTATATCAATTTTCATGAATCTGTGTAGTCTTGTTTTGTGGCCTAGTATGTGGTCTCTTTTGGAAAATGTTCCTTGGGCAGCTGAGAAGAGTTTGTATTCTGCTGTTGTTCGACTAAAAACTCTATATATCTTTCAGATCCATTTCTGCTATGGACCTGTTATGTCTTTGTTGGTTTTTTTTTTATCTTGTTGTGCTGTCTTCTAGGGAGAGTGGGACATTAAACTCCTCCACTATTATGGAGTTGAAGCCAATTTGTTTTTTAAAGTCCAGTAGCTTTTGTTTTATGTAATTGGGTGCACCAATATTTGGGGCATAAATGTTTATGCTTGTCAGTTCTTCTTGCTGGACTGTTTCCTTTGTGAGAATTAAGGGGCCTTCTTCGTTTCTTTTGATGAGCTTTGGTTTAAAGTCTACTCTGTTCGCAAAGGGAATTAAAGCTTTCTCTATATTTTTTGTTTATTTGGGTTTTTTTTTGTTTGTTTGTTTTTGGTCTCCCAGCTGAGTGAAAAATCGTACTTCAACCTTTCATCTTGAGTGTATATTTGTCTTCATGTTTAAAATGTGTCTCTTGCAAGCAACACATAATTGGATTATGGTTTTTAATCCAATTAGCTAAAATTGAAACTTGTGTCTTAGATCCTGCCATTTTGCCTTCCTATGTATGAGTATCCAATTTCTTTGTTTGCTTGCTTTTTTACGCTACTCTCTCCATTAAAGGTAAACCTGCTATGGTATTTTTTGCTGTGGTTGTTCCCTGTTTCCCTATCCAGGAGAAACTTAAGGATTTTTGTAGTGCTAGTCTCACTGTAATAATTTTTTAAGATTTCTTTATCGTGAGAGGTTTATATATCATTCTCAACTTTAAATAGCATTTTGCTAGGCACATGAGTCTTGGTTGACAGTTATTACTCTTCAGGGCTTTGAAGACTTCACTCCAGCCTCTTCTGGCCCTTGGAGTTTGTTTTAAGAAGTCCGCTGTTACCTTGATAGGTTTGCCTTGGTATGTAACTTGCCATTTTTGTCTTAAAGCTTTTAGGTTTCACCTTTTGCTTTGTTTATCAGTGAGCTTTATATAACGTGTATAGGGGAGCTTTTGTTTGGGTCATATCTAGTAGGTGTACAGTATGCCTCAGCCACTAGCGTATCTGTTTCATTTCATATGTACAGGAAATTTTCTCTTATAACTTCAGCAAATAGGTTTCTTTCAGTACAGGTTTCCATTTTTCCTTGTATTCATACAAATTTGAGGTTAAGTCTGAGTCTTCTATAGTCTTTTGTATTCCATTTTCATGTTGATGTTGAATTATTTGGCAGTTGTTAAAAGTCTGGACCGTTATTTCATTCTAGTCTTCTAAATCAGAAGTTTTCTCCTCAGATTGGCTCTTCCTTTATCTTTTTCATATTTTTGAAATTCTTTAGCAAATTTGTCATCCATTATCTGTGCTGACTTCTGTAGTTCTGCCTTTTTTTCCCCTTAAGTTCTTTGGTTAAATCTTTTTTTTTTTTTGAATTCTTTAAATATTTTGTGCAGTTTGTTGCCTATCTTGTATTTTGCCTGCAGTTCAATTTTTTTTTTTTTTGAAGTTTAGGAATTTTGCATCTTCCTCTGGTTCTATCTGGGTCTCCCTTGGTGAGCTGGAGCTTTCCGCAGCATCGTGTAGTCCTGGTTTTCCATCTTCTTGCTGGGTATACCGCTGGCTTGCTGTGGTCACTCTTCGAACAATCTCTGATTCTTTGATAATGGAGAATGGTGTTCTCTGGTTGTACAGTACGCTGTCTGTGTCACTGAGGTGGGGTTCCATGTTACAGCACACCAAGTTAGTCCTTTCCAGCTTGACAGTTGCTACTTTTTCTGCTTTAGAGAGATTTTTCTGTTGTGGTTGAAACTGCCAGTCCTGGCACTCTCTGGCCTTCAGGCAGTCCATGTGGAGATGGGTGGTACAGATGGAAAGTAATCCTAATAGGATTCTGTGCCTGTCTTAGTGATGCCCAGGAGTGGGGATGAGGGTGGGAAAAGCGGGTCCCTGTGGCTCTTGCTCCTCCTCCCCTCAGCCTGGACGAAGCTCAAAACTGGGGTTTAGTATTCCTTTGCTCCCCTTGGTTGCTGGTTCATGTAGATCAGCATGTGTTGTGTGATGCCTTCCTTTTCTGCATAGGGTGGCAGCTCGCCATGCTTTGTTGCTGTTGTCCTCGTTTTTAAGTCCTTTCTCCACTCCCATGGATGTGGCCTCTAAGATTCCCTCGAGGGTTAGGAATGGGAGGAGCGTCCCTGATTCTCCGGGCCCTGAGCCAGAGCTAAAGTCAAGAATTTTGTCACCCTTCCTCCCTTCCTGGACAGCAGGTTGCAACTGGGAATGCCTTCCTACTCAGTGCTGGGCTGACCCGCAGAAGGCAGCCAGGCCCCTGGGAGTAGGCTTCAGCCACAGCCTGCTGTGCTCTTTCAGGTTTTCTTTTCTTTCCTTTTTTTCTTCTTTGCCCTCTCTCTGTTGTATCTTGGGTCCCTCAGGAGTGTAGGGGGATAGGCAGTGGATCCTTGATTCTCTCACCCCTGAGTCAGAGCGAATGTCGGGACTTGCATTGCCTATTGCTGCTCATGGAGAGCTGTGGGAGTGGCGTGACTTTACTTCTCAATCCCAGCTTTGACTAAAGTTTTGCCACCCCTGTTAGTCCCAGTTCTAGTCCCTACCCCCCCCCCCCCCTAGGGCTCTGTGTCCCTTTATTTTGACTCTAGGATTTGCAGCTTCCTGCCTTCTCCTCCAGGGCTGAATGGTTTGGCTAGGTTGGGGGTATGTAGCTCTTCACCAGGCCTGTTTGACTCCACAGCACCTCTGCGCCTTCCAGGCAGGAGAGGACAGCCAACCTCTCTCCTTTGTTCCCATTCCCAGAGCCCTGGGGTGTTAAATTCTCCAGGTCCTTTGTTCTAAGTTGCACTTAAAAAATGAACTACAGAGAGTCTCTATTGCCCTCCAGTCTCTTGAGGAGGGGTGGGGAACACACCCCTGCCACTCTGTCCTCCCCAGCCCACAATCTACCCCCTTTGGTTTTACCTCTTATCTCTGGATTTTGTTGTAGTCCAGAGATGTACTTTACTCCAGCTAATTGGCTGGCTGGTTGATTTCTTTGGGAGTAGTCTTTCCTGGAGCAATTATTCCAGCGCCATGTTGGCTCCTCCTGCTAATTTTGAGATGTACATTTTGCACCATCAAAAACAACCACAGGGCTGGAGGAACAGCACAGCAGTTGAAGCACTGCCTTGCAAGAGCAAGACCCTTGGTGTGATTTTCCAACGCCACATAAACTGGGCGTAGTTGTGCACACCTATAATCCCAGCACTCAGGATACTGAGGCAGGAGGATTGCCACGAGTCTGAGGCCAGCCTGGGCTCCATAGTGAATGCAGGATCAGCCTGGGCTACAGAGCGAGATCCTATCTGAAAAAAAAACCCCACAAAACTCATTATAATATATGTAGTTTAAAATTTTGAGCATAAGTGTATGTATAACCTAAATACAAATTGTAAAAACAAATCGAAGTTCAAATTCATTATAGTCTAACTTCTGTTTTCACAAAGCATATTTCTCAGTTTTCTCCCAATGTCTTAACTTTTCATGTTTATTTGAAGCAATTAAAAATAACAGAAATTAGAGAAAGTCACTTCTTGCCTATAGGACAGCAACACACTTTGATACACTCAACAACATCTTTGGCATTTATGTGATACCAACTTAGAATGCTTCTGAAAATTAGTCAAATTAAAACTAAGTTTCTACTAGTGTATTCTAATTAAATAAAAAGAGCCTTGCATTTTAACATTTATTTAATTTCAGGCAAATATAGCCAAATGATAAATATTTTCTCTGTAATCCTGTTTGCTTTTTTAAAAAATCAACCTAATAAATAACAGTAGAAATTTTACTGATCTCATCAAATTGTTAATAGCTCCTCTTCTGTATGGAATTGTATATAATATATAATAAAGTGAATAAAAGTGCTCATGCTTTACAACTCAAACCTTGTCAATTATTAAGTGATTTAGGCAAATAATTCTCTTGTTGTTAAAGACCAAGATAGGACAAGTTTATCGCTTACTTTATTTTGGTAAGTGGGCCAAAAATGTCATTTTTAAATGTTACAGATGAAAAATTGAACTAAAACCTCCATTTGTTGAAGGTTATCCACTAGTATGGTGAGAAAGGAGTCACAATAATAAGACATAGCGAATGAATTCCATTATGCTGATATGGTCAACAGATTTTTAAATAACTGTTACTGAAAACATTGTTACTTGAGCACATTTGTTTATAGATAAACTGCCACGGAGTTATTTGTTGACTTTACTTTCATTATTCTCTTTTCACTTTGTAAGATCAAATGGATTTTATTAGCTGAAATAAAGGATCTCATTTTATCCAGCTGGCAGGGTTTAGAAACATTAATAATTGAACAGGAAAAAAATTCTTTAAAGCCTTTAGTTCAGTGCTCTGAAGCTCTTCCCAGTCTGCTAGCCCAAAGGATGGCAAAAACACAAGTACACATTGGGGGGGGGGCGGGCTTTAGCCTCTTTAGCCATGTGTGCTTACCATTGTCCTGAAAGTTGATATGCAATAATACAAAGGCATTCAAATGTACTGTGCAACTGCATAACATATGCGGCATTTGACAAACAAGGCTTGTTAACTAATATCTTGGCAAAGCATAGCTCCTGTGATTGAAAGTACCTTAAACGTTACTTACAATGAGAGTTCAAGCTGCTTTGGCAGGCTCATTGTACTTGTTCGTTCTTGCCTTCTTGTGTTACTACAAAGTTTTTCCTATTGAAGAGACAGATTATTACACCACTGCGTCAAAATGAGTAAACAGTCCACTCTACCTGGGCCTAACCTTTGTGCTACTACCGGACCTTCCTTATATAAACTACAACGTAGAAAAATTAAGTATATTATCTATATCAAGAGATGAAGCATCAGTTGTTTAATCATATCTATTTCAAGTTTTGTCACTAATATTAAAAAGTCTTATATTTCATCTAATCCACACTTAGTGTAATTTAAAGGTATTTTAGTCCATACTTCATTGGACCAGAAAAAGGATTCTTTCCTTTTTTGGATTTACACTGCAAGTGAGTCATCCAGGGGGTTCAACTGAAGATTTGAAAGGCAGAGTAGCCAGTGGTTAAATGATTTTCATTGAAAGACCACAAGATACTGTTTTTAATGGAAACAGGGCACCTAAAAATGTATGAGAGCTTGTTTGCTTCTCACCATGACAGGGTGATACTGTCATTAGTGGCATGAGACCAAGGTATTAAAAGCTGAGCCCTGAGTCAGACAGTCCTGCCCACCAGAAATTGTTCAAGGCCATGTAAGTATAGGATTACTATTAAGAAACACTGGCAGAACAAAGCAAACTTCATAATTTAGTATCGGTAATAATCCTCAAGTTCAGAATAGTGATATAAAATAGTGAATTCAGGAACCTATCCTTATGGGCCAAACAGTGAAAACAAGGCTTTGGAAGCAACAATCACCTTGTGAGAGAAAAATAAAAGCACCTTATACAGATTCACTAGTGTCTAATGAATGGTAACCATGGCCACCAACTACCAAGAACTATATCCTGCACTGCAGGGGAAACACTGAAGATACAGCCTTTCTTACTGGTCTACTTTTATCTCATGAAGTTTCCAGATAGATTGGGGAGGGGCCTTGTACTGCCTGCAGGAAAGCAAGAATGGGATTCACAATACTGTTTCTAATCTTGCAAAATCATCGATGTGAAAGAGGCAGTGTGATCCAACCAAAATCTCACCTGCAATCCATGATTTGGCACCTTATTTTCCTTCACCTGCGTGGATTTCTTCAGGTCCAAGGTATAAACATGATTTGTAAAGGCCTTTGGCCATCAACAAAGATCTTCTGCTCCTTCTCCCTGTTTCCCTGAAGTGGATCATCTCTTGGCTTCTGCCTCTCTTCAAGCTGCTAAATTTATGGGAAGAATACTTCTCCAACCCAAGTGTAGCTGACCAACATGGTTCACAAATCATACGAAATATGCAAGAAATATATAGTGGATGCTTAAATTAAAATAATACAGTAAACAACACATTGCTATTAGTTTCCCTCAGAATATCCCCCCTCGGCTTGAGCAAAATGTCCCATCATTATTGCGAGTTCTTATAAGGTAAGTAGAGTCCCTAGCCTACCCAAACACTGTGTTTTTCAGATTAAATAACCTAGATTTCTAGTTCTGGGCTTCAAGAACCAAGGGCACTTAATTCGTTCTACAATACTTTAGAGGCAGTAGTTGGTCTAGTTGTAGAGTTAATAAAAGAAGCAAGTCATCTATTCAATACATTTGAGTATTTTTGTTTTGATTTGGGTATTAAATCTAAACCCTACTGGGAAAGCGACAGTGCCTGTGATGCTCACAGTAGAGATGCCCTGGGATGAGACAGAGGGAGATTCAGCCAAGTCACAGAAGCACTGAAAACTCTTACCCTCAGGGAAGAATTTGGTTACTTGTAATAAAAAGCCATTTTTTCTTTTCAGAAATAATACTTATTTAACATTAGCTGAGAACTTTGGCTTTTTTCTCTCCTACTAGTCTGAGCAAAGGCCTTCATAAGGAATCATGGACAAGCTAAGGGCTTCACTTCCAGACACCACAGTACTAGCATTTGCTCCGCTCAGAGTACAAGGAACAGGAAAATTTCTGGTCAGGCTCATAAATAATGGGACCTTCTTCCATAGAAAAGACTCCCGACTGCTTTTGTTGTTGTTGTTGTTGTTGATGTTGTTGTTGTTGTTGTTGTTGTTGTTTTCGAGGCAGATTCTCACTCTAGTAGCTCAGGCTGGTCCTGAACTGATTATGTAGCCCAGACTGGGCTCAAACTAATGGCAATCCTCCTGCCTCAGTGTGTGTGTGTCGCCACGTCTAGCTTACGTGGTGCTGGGGAATCAAACCCAGGACCTTGTGCTTGCCAGGCAAGCGCTTTAAACAACTGCTATGCTATTTCTCCAGATTTTTTTTTTGGTAGATCTCAGACCTTACTGTGATCTGCATTGCTTGGTTAGGAGCTGTGGGAGTTTTAGGACCATTTTCCCCCACACTTACCTTTCATTAGTATATATCACAAGGCACTATGATTACGTTTATCTTGGGGAACTTGTACATATACATATTGCATCTTAATCCATTTGCTACCTCTCCCAACTCTCCTATCTTTCCCATTCCTCATTCCCTTCTTATCTGCACAAAGACACTTCCTTGTTTCCTATCAACTATCTTTTATTTTGATCTTTTAAGTATTTGTCATTTGAGATAGTCACAGGAGAATGAAATGTTATGCAACGTTTAACCATTTAACCTTCTGTGTCTGATTTATTTCACTTAGAATTATGGTTCTAGTGCATCCATTTTTCTACAAATGACTCAAATTCATGTCTCTCTATGGCTGTGCATTTGTTACATATTATAGCCTGTTTTCCTTATCTCTTCTCTGGTTGATGGGCATACATGCTTCCACAACTTACCTATTGTAAGCTGTGCTGCTATAAACACCGGTAGGAGTGTAGCATTCTAATGTGATGTCTTTAACTCTTTAGGAAAGATGCCCAGTAGATGTACAGCTGAATCAAGTAGTATTGTATTTTTAGTCTTTTTGAGAAACTCCATATTGATTTCCATAGTAGTACTAGTTTGCAGTCCCACTGCCAGTGCAGCAGGATTGCTTTTCCCTACAGCCTTATCAGAATTTGTTATGTTTTGAGAGCTTGCTGCTAGCCATTCTTACAAGAGTGAGACAAAATATCCTTATTGTATTGCTTGCAATTCTCTGATGTCCAAAGATGCTACACACTTGTTTTCATTTATTTATTGGCCATTTGTTCTTTTGTTGAGATTGTCAATTCGTTATATTTGCCTATTTATTGACTGGGTCTTTTACTGTAGAAGTACCTAATACTTTTATAATTTCATTATAATTTGATCATTTTACATTATAATTCTAGGTATTTGTTCCCTATCAAAGGAATAGCTGGAAAAAATGTTTTCTCATTCTGTAGGTTATCTTTTCACTCTGTTTTTTTGGTCTTTGCTATGCAAAAGCATTTTTAATTGGATATAATCTAATGCATTAATTTTTTATATTATTTCTTATGTAATTGGTGTTCTGCTTAGAAAGCATTTCCTTATGGCCATTCATTCAAGAGTTTTGCATATTTTATCGTCCAGCAGATTTCACGTTTCTTTTTTGATGTCTAGGCTTTTGATCCATTGTAATGGAGCACAAGCAAATAGTAAATGATGTGTGCTTTTTCTTTAGAACTTCACAGATAAGTGGATATTCTAGGTGAAGATAAAAATTCTTGTCCCATTTCCCTTGTTTTTATGGAAAATGCTATTACTAGTAACTATATTAATACTACTTGTGTCGAGCTCCATGTTCACAGAGCTCTATAAGCTTTGACTTGAATGGCTTTTTTGAATGCAGGCCTGTGATCTCTTCCTAAATGCTTGACTCCCTTGAGCTTTAGAAAGAAATTGCATGAATTACATATCAACTAACTTTCCATACTTCCTATACCCGCAATTCAAAAGCTAACTAAACATAATTGAAAATCACAGGCATCTAAAATGATAATTATCTTTCCAGAATTAAGTTTCTCTTGGGAAACTATTTTTTACTCAAATAGAACCCTAGAAAGAATTTCTTCTAAAGAAAATGTGATAGCATCTTATTCTATTATTAACTCATTGCCTTATCGTTAGCCCGGATTTTAAGCAACAATAAAACTGAGATATCCTGTAATCTGAACACTCCATAAGACTGGGCAGGAGTCTCATGAGTTGAAGACTGGCTATGCTACATAGCAAGACCCTGTTTCAAAACATCAACAAACCAAACAACCAAAGTACAAGCATACACACACACACACACACACACACACACACACACACACACAATTTACCGCATGTTATACTTATGCAAAAGGTGCTTACAACACAAGAGGCTTACATCAAATTATGAGTATAACATACATTCCTTTAATTACCAACCTAAATAAAAATTAAAGAAAATCTCACAAGTAGACAAAATGTAAGTTGGTTTATCAAACTTTCCCTAAGAAATAGGATGAAAACAATGACATACAACTTTCACTTCCAGTCAAGGTCAAATACCAATGAGCACATTTACCTTCTTACTTCACATAGCAAGAATAGCAACCAGACAAGAATGCATGTTTATTCAGAGGTCTCAGTTGGATCCTGATGTGTTGTCATTGGTGGGAGGGCACAGCAGAGAGCCTAGGAGAGCATATGTGCCTGAAATCTGTTCACCTCTCTGCTACAGGAAGCAGAGCACAGCAAAGGGAGGAGCCAACAGGAGACTTCTACCTCTCAGGTCATGCCCCCGGTGATCCATCCCTTTAACCAGCGGCCCTGCCACTTCCTACTAGCACAGAAAATCCTCCATGGGTTAGTGCATTTGGCCCAATCGACCTCCATGATCAAATTACCCTCAAATATGTAAGGTTTTGGTGGACCTTCCAATTTTAAACCTTAACGATATTTTAAAATGTTATTTTAATTTTTTAACAAAAAAGGTATGAAACATGAGGGAATGAGGGACAGTGAGCCTAACGATGGGCAATGAGTTTGAGAATTGCCCTAGCACTGCCATGAGCCAGTCAGTGGTCATACCACCGAGTGGGGTAGAAAACTTGGACACAGCCTGTGTCTTCCCTCTTGATAGGACAGAGTGGGCAGTCCAACAACAACAACAAATAAAAAGGTAGCCAGGACTGGATATTGAAAAGAAGAGAGAAACCATGCCTGATATCACACAGAATAGAGTGACGGAGCCTGTTAACCCCATCATGTCAGAAAGTCTCATCATTTCCAGGCAGCACTTGAGACTCAGAATGGCTTTGCCTCAGTGATGGAGAATAAGTAGCCTTGGCCTCGGCACTGCTCTTGTTATACTTATGTACAAGATCTCAGAGAATCGAACTATTTCCAGGTACCTTAACCACATCCTGAACAAAGCTCAATAATTTTATTGGAGTGTAAAAACACTCAATGGCCAATAAATGATACATATACTTCAGAAATCATAACTCAAATTAGTCTACAAATATATGTCTTAGTCTACAAATATACTTTTATGCCATCAAGAAGAATTTTCATAAAGAACTTTATTGTACCAAGAAATAAGCCCTAAGAGTGTTCTAGGTTTCCAAAAGCTTTGCAGTTCAAAAGAGAGGAAAAATAACAGCAGGCATCCTGGTATGGTCCAGGCACAATGGGAATACACAGGTTGAAAGTGATAATTTCAATGTAGAGTGTAGAGATGCTTTGACAAGAATTCTTGATTTAAAGAATCGTGAGGCTCCCACTGCACCTCAAGGAAACTACAGTTTATTGGAAATACAGTCATGGACTAAAAGTGGAAGCAGCCAGCAAGCCAGAGGAAGCTGGGCAACCACTCTAGACCAGATGGTTTCTCACTTGCACAATCTTTGGTTCTGGCTATTATAAATCAACCCTGTTGCTTCTTTTCATGGACTGGATCACATCAGGTCTTTCGTGAGTTAGATGTCCCACCTGTTCGCCCAATATGCTGTGACTGCAGGTAGGACGTAACAGAACTCAATGACCTAGATAGATCAAATAGAACCTATTTGATGAGCAGAGAATTCTGTTAAGGAGGCAAGAATTCATCACATAGGATGAGCTGGGAAGATAAACAGATGTTTGTGGAGGTCATTCATGAGGAGAAAACCAAAGAAATAGGAGCATTCAATGCATAGCTTCAGAAAGATAAAATTGTCTCATACTGGCTTCCTCTGCTGGTAGATGACAGATGATAGATAGATAGGTAGATAGATATTCATGAAAGTCATTTCCACAACCCTGTGTACCAATGTGATTTGTTCTTTGAAATATTTTTCTTACAAAAATGTAATAAATGTAGAAAGTCAGCAGAACCATTTCTTTCTCTGTGCACAGGGCTTGTCAGACCAAATCTGCAGAATCCTGTTGCACTGGGAAGTGCCTTACTGAGGTCCTGGCAAAGTCAGATGGGCTGAGGGAAGAAACAGCAAGAAGAGTACAAAGCTGCAACTTGAAGACTGACTGAAGAAACGGGTGTGTGTGCCGAAAACAACTGGCGGAAGCCCTCCTCCCAGAGCCACCATGTGGAACAGGGCCACCCCAAATCTGATGGAGATCCAGAGGCAAAACTAACCCAATGGGGTGCAAATGGTCAAAAGACGGACTTCCACTCAATATTAAAAAGAAAATCAGATTATTTATGAGCCCCAAAGCCCTCCTACACCAGAATTGAAAGCTCAGTTAGAACTATTACATTGTGCGGCCACAGGAAAAACCACAGAAAGAGAAACCCAGAGACAAGTTTTGCTTTGGTTATTGAGGTAATGCAAAGCCAGAGCTTGTTGGACTGAAAGACACGATGGAGTAAATTCAATCATTTACAGATCCCATTAGGATAAGATATAAAATTTGCACACTTTTAAAAAGCAATGAAATCTTTGATTGTCAGGGAAAAATTGTGATGCAGAGAGATCAGGAGATACAGATAGGGAGGTCAAATAACTGTATTTCGTCTTGTAGCACAGCCCACACGTAAGAAGAGTTCACAGTTTTAAATGATTTCTGGCTTTTTATTGTTTTATGCTTACATGTTTTTTTTTGAGAAAAGCTGGCCCAGTAGGCTGGTAATGAATACAGGTAGTTGAGTATTGTTTACATTTCTTCCACACTATTCCTTAAATGTATTTAAATGAAAGGAAGGGAAAAGTGAGCATAAGTGATTGGGGATGGAAAGATGTTCTCCTGCTGGCATCTTTCTACTCAAGAAAGTCTCTGACTGAAACTTACACCGAGCCCTTAGAAACTGGTGTGACTTTTGTCCTATTAATCCTGTACTCCTTCCTTTATCTCTGACACCAAGATGCTCACACTGGAGAGCTGCAGCCTAACATCGTCATGTAAGAATCATTTATTGAGACTATTTCCTGCCTCAATTTTCTTATCTGAAAAAAATAATAGTGGTAATTCTTTCTTTACATAATTGAAAGAATCAAAGCTGTATGTATGTGAGACACACAAGCTAGTTTCTCCTCTACTGTCCCAAAGAGCATATGATATGTGATCAAAATGTACAGTTAGTGTTTAAAAAATTTACAGTGAAGGATACTTTCCCATTATTTCTCCACCCCCATGCACACCGACTGTCTTTGAACACACATCAGATAGTTCTTGATGCTTCCTGAAGCAGGCCAAGAAGGCCTCTGTGGGGACTGTGTTCACGAAGCATCATCAGAACTACGGGGATGGCTGCTGCTGAGACAATGTGTCTTTGTCCATGTTTCTCACATGGCCTGGAATGGTAGGATTTCTGGGTCCTCCTCAGTCAAAATGACCAGGAAGGACAAACATTTTTACTAGGTTCGAGATATCAAGGCAGATGCTACAGTGCCTGAGAACTTTTCCAGAACTGCTACAAGAAGTGGCCAGAACAAGTAAGTTTGAAATGAGGGGAGGTATTATGAGGAAAATTAATGTCAACCTGTCACTTACCATAATAATTTAATAATGATAATTAAACATAATAGTAATATTAAACCTAATAAATTTTTAAAATTTAAATATTCTCTATGCTTTCAATAGCATTTGGCATCTCCATTTTACATCAAATTTCCACTGCCTTAATACTAAGGGCAAGAAAACAGAAACTAGTTTTTATTTTAATTAGTCATCATCAAAAGTTTTAGATGGTTAATACTTGAATTTGTTTCTCTCAGTATCTATATTTTAAATTTTCTTTTAATAAAGAAATAAGAATAATCTACTCAGATATCTTTTAAGGCACTATCTTCTTGGTTGGATTTAAATAAATTATTTTTTAATCATAACGTTCTTTTAAACATAAAACCATTGGGTGTTCATAGATCCGAGTCCCTTACTAGCACACTCCCAGTGTATAGTGGGGATGAGAACATAATTTCTGACCCTATCATTTAAATTTTCCATGATGATCATCTTTTTCCATGGCTATCATTGTTTCTTAAACAGGGTCTGGAAGGCAGAATTACAAATATCTGCCTCACCTGTTTTTCTGTTGATAAGAAAAGTTTCCTGCAATAAGTATGTTCAACATTAGTGCTAAAATTTGGAAAAGACTTTATTCCTTTCTGTCACGCCCTGCATATACACTAGTATGCACGTCATGTAAGCTGGTACGATCACCCCAACACACAAGCAGCTGTCATTAAATCTCTTCACCTAGTGCCAATAAGGCCCCAACCCACACAGTGACCCGGTAAGGCAGGAACTTGGTAGTAAGACAGACTTCAGCATGGTTAATATTCAGCCGATGGAGCCTTGCCACACTTGCTACAAGAGACCTGTTTATCTTCCCAGTAATAAGGTGAACTGAATTACCTGCTCAGGGGCATTTGAATGTGAATTAACTGAGGTATCTGAAACCATCACACATGCATGAAGAATATTTACTGGAGGAAAACTCTGAGAAAATGTGTTTATTCTTGACCATAAATATGACCTACTGTAACCCTGTAACTATTTCTTGTGGAATAAATTGGTATAATTCTTGCCTTGCATAACAATAGAAAAAGTCCAGTTTCCTCCACCAGGTAAAAATAAAATGTGTGACAGAAGACAGGAAAATTAAATCATCAAATATAAGTTCAAATATTTCCTTATTCTCCCAAACTCCCTCCCAGACTGGCCTTCACTCTAACTTTAGCTCTGTCTCTCAGGAAAGGATATAAAGACCACAGAATCTGGGCACTCCTAGCACCTCCAACTGAAAATGTGTTTGGTAAAATGCTCTTAAATATTTGGACAGCTTTTCAGGGAAGTTTACATTTTACTGCTGAATCAGACATATTTCTAAAAATTAATTCAATAGGTAAACACTTTATAGTTTCGAGGAACACACTGATTTTTTAAAAAATCATACTGATAAGTAAAAAATGGATTTACATGTTTTATAAAATATAAGTAGATAGATTTAAGAAACAAGCTGAAAGACTTCTCAAAATATATCAGACTAAGGTAATGGCAAGAACCCATCCTCCTTAAGCTCTAAGCACAAAACAATGTGGAGAATCACATCTTTTTCAACTTTTTCTTTTTCTTTTTTCTTTTCTTTTTCTTCCTCCTCCTCCTCCTCCTCTTCCTCCTCCTCCTCCTCCTCCTCCTCCTCCTCCTCCTCCTCCTCCTCCTCCTTCTTCTTCTTCTTCTTCTTCTTCTTCTTCTTCTTCTTCTTCTTCTTCTTCTTCTTCTTCGCTTTTAAACAATGAGTCAAGCTAAAAGTAGCCAGGACTCCCATCTGTGTGTGAGGGCAGGGCCACCACAGAGATCTTCGTGCTCAGGGTAGCCTGAGAGGCAAGGGCTGGACTTCCCCACAGTTTTATTAAATTGTATCTCGGGGCCTGATGGTAGAAGACCTGGATTAGAAAGCACACCAACCTTCATATTAGACAGTTCTGAAAGAGACCTACAAGGAAGCATAGTTTTACAAAGTTATTTAGAATGTCCTTTAGAGTGTGCTGAAAAATAAGTTGCTAACAGATGTTTAAAACCACATGGAGACGTCTCACATGCATCTAATATGAATTCCAAAATAAAATATACAAGAATGGAGTGAGAAGCTACACATAAATAAATAATTTTGGGAAAACATACCAGTGTTTAAAAAATATGAGCTTTCACATTAATAAAGCCTACTAAACCTACAAACAGAAGCATACATATATAAATAAATCCATGCCCAGATACATTGTAGAAAAACAATGTATTGTGAAAAGATAATAGAAAAATAATAAAAGCATCTCACCAGAAATAAAAAGTAATTACCCTCGAAGAATGAACTTGGCCTATTAGCAAAGAAAATATTGAAAACAAGGAATTATAATTTTAAATGCTTAAGCAAAATGCCAACATAGAAATTTTTACATAGCTAAATTGACCTTTAAGAACAATGGCGAAAAATGCTTTACAGACATATACAGTGTATAGAGAGGACTTGAATAATAGATTTAATGGAAGATTTGCTTTGTAAAGAATGAAAAATACAAAAGGTAATGAGCAGAGATAGATAAGTGATGAGATGTCATCTTATTTGCCCACTGAATACTTTTAGAGATTAATCCTTAATGTGGGGCTCAACTATAAGACAGAACTAAATTTGTAGTATAACTGAGGAAATGGCTGATGTTATCTTTCCCTATGAACTCTCTGCCCATCCCTTGGGTGTGGGCTGCTTTGTTATGTGTTGGACCAAAAGATGTGGTGTTTGGATGTCAGGGCAGACAGGAACACCCACATCTACTCACTCCAGATAGAGCACAGCAAACAGGCCAAAGTAGCCATTGCCAGAACACCTTTGTGGGAGCCAGTGAATTTACGGGGATTACTTACAGGACTGTGGGTGAGGATTTCCTCACAGAGGCACAAGTGAGGAGAAATTTCCAGAAACATGGGTGAAAGGTCTCATATAGGCCAATGGGTGACTGAAGAGGCAGGTGTATCACCCACAGCCCACCAGAGCACAGGCGAGGCTCAGGGATGCTGCACCAGCCTCTGGGACTTGCCTTTGGCTGCTGCTCTTCTGCTCAGGACGTCTGACAGCTCCCACCCGGACTGGCCTCCACTCTAGCTTTAGCCCTCTCTGCCTCTCTCTCTCTCTCTCTCTCTCTCTCTCTCTCTCTCTCTCTCTCTCTCTCTCTCTCTCTCTCTCTCTCGGAACCACCACTCTAAGTGCAGCTGTTCTCACCGCCTCTCTTGTTCACGTGTTCTCTCAACTTTCTCTTTCACTTTTCATGCTCTCTGGGGCTGTCTCTCTGGCCTCAGATGCAGCATCCCTCCTCTAGCCCAAGAGTAAATGCCAAGTACCATCGTGCACATGCCACCATCCGGAGACAATGCTCTTAAAGCAGACAGGACAGCATGTACCATAAGCCAAAGTGTATAACCCATGAACAACAAGCCTGAAGGCCCGCACCAGGAGCCATGCCTGCACATCTAGGCATCGACAAAACTGCTGGTATGAGGACTCCACTTGGCCGCTCCCACCATCTGCACCTGTGAGTTGCCCCTGCTGCCTCCAATCATCACTTTATAACAATATAGGATAGCAGGTTAAGTCCAACCAAAGCCCCAAAGCCCAGGAGTGCTTTCGGTTCTCCTCCCAGAACTCTGATGCTGCTGTGAGAACAGGTACAGCCTAGCCTCAGAGATCGTGAAAATCCCAGGGAACAGTCATCGTGCATCGAGCCACTGTCAGAATGTGACCAACGCTCACCAAAACCAGTCAGACTCTGCCGAGCTGCTGAGCTAACCTGTTGCAGGATGTAGCACTTGGTGGAGTCCACTGTCTGCCTGACGTGTCCTACGGAGTCACTCTATTGATTCACTGCTTCGTTAATAATAACAAAAGACAATAATTTTTGTCAGGGTCTGGGGGACAGAAGTTTGATATGTTGCAAAAGCTGTAAGGAATAATAAAGATAACTGGAGCTTGAAGAGGAGTGGATGAGCAGTGATTTCCCAAACCCCATGGCTTTAATAGGTTATAGAATTTGGAATTCATATATATATATATATATATAGTTTAAAAATTTTTAGTGCTAAAATAAAGAAATTAGAATAAAATGATAAAATTTACACCAGAAGCAAGAAGAAACCCTGGATAAAGCAATAGATAAATATTTTAATATCATATTGATTTTAAAGAGATTTACTGATATCCTGAAAATAGCCAAGAACCTCACTAAAAAAGGAGAGAAAACAAAAGAAATTTTAAATCAAGCAAACCTCTGGGTTGACACCAAACTTGGACTTGGAGCAAGACTAAATAGTTTTCATCTCCTCCACTTCCTCTCCCTGCAGAGGAAATGGCGGTGCCAGCTCTAGGACTGACCAAACAAAAATTAGGCTTTGGGAATTTAAGAAAACTGAAGCTGAAGCTACCATATTGAGCTGCGTATTCAAGTCGGTTCAGTGGTGCCAGGTCAGGAGCCCCTCTGGCTCTGAGGAAAGGCAGAAGAAACTTCAGCAGAGGGAAGCATTCCACAAGCCATCACAAGTAACACTGCACAGAAACTTGCATATTTTCATTTCAGTTATTACATTATAAATTGTAAGATAGAGAATACAAAATAACTACTTATTAAATATTAAAGAGGATGGAATAAAACAATGAGAAAAAATAAGAATGTATTAAAATTGTCCAAGCAGATTTGGAAAACAAATAGAACCTTTGTAAAATAAAAGTAAACGAATGTATAAATTAAAATAGAAGATTAGACATACTTGTGAGAATTTAGAGAATAAGAGACAGGCAATCAAGAAATAAGTCCTGGAATATGTCAAAGAGAAACTGCCAAAAAAGGGACAAATATGAGGACAATTAAATTGAGAAAAAACAATCTTCCTGCAGTACTGCAAGCAAGAATGGTGTGTCATATTAAAATAATTAGACAAAAGAACCATCAATCTAGAATTGTCTATTCTATAAAACTTGAAAGCTTTCACAAATGAGAGCAAAATAAATCCAATTTCACATAAACAGAAACTAAAAAGGATTCCATTAACATGCCCTTATAAATAAAACATACTTCAAGGGCTAAGTACCTCAGAAAAAAAGATAATGTCCCCAGCTTATTAAAGGCGAAATAGATTAGACAAGGAGGACACACAAAATGTGTTTATTTGGTATACGTGAGAAAGCCTAGAAAGAATAGGCTATAACTGTTCCAAGAAAAAGATGGACAGGTGACGAGATGCGTTGGCAACAACAGGCATATCTATCATGTCTGATTGTGCACATGGCCTCAAGACTTACCGATACGCCCAACCTACTGGAAT
Organism: Ctenodactylus gundi; assembly: GCA_004027205.1. Classification (NCBI taxonomy): domain Eukaryota; kingdom Metazoa; phylum Chordata; class Mammalia; order Rodentia; family Ctenodactylidae; genus Ctenodactylus; species Ctenodactylus gundi. Next base: position 143,208 of record PVKB01003250.1, on the reverse strand, counting down.
GCCCACTCTAAAAGGGTGCAGTTGATTAGACACCAATTATCTCTGGTTAGAATAAAAAGGAGGAGGGAAGAAACATTAAACAAACAAAAAAAATGGTCATGTTACACTAGGCAAAATAGACTCTAAGACAAAATTAGAAGTGATAAAAGTACCAGGATAAAATAAGTCATGAGAATCCCATTTTAGACTGTGTACTCCAAAATATTAATTTGTATAGACAAATTGATTTAGAATTTGGAAAACATCAAGGTCTAGGGTTAAACTGAAAAATTTCCAAAACATTGGGATATTTCAAATGCAACTCAATCACCGACATGCTAAGTAGACGAAGATTTAGTGGAATGAGATGCAATTGATACGCTGGAAATGCTCAGGGAAATGCAATTCAAAATACAATGAGATATTACCTCATTCCACTAAGAATTGCTTTAGTAAAAGACAAAAGATAACGAGTGCTGGCCGGGATGCGGAGAAGAGGGAACTCTCACACACCGTCAGTGAGAATGTGAATCAGTACAGCTGTTAAGGTGAAGAGTATGGAAGTCCCCCCAAAAACTTAAAAATGGAACTGCTATATGACCCAGCAATTCCTCTACTGGTGTGCAGCCAGGGAAAGAGAGCCAGTATATCTACCAGACATCTGCAACCCTGTTTATTGCGGCACTATTCACAATAACCACAAAATGAAAGCAGCTCAATGGGCAATAACTAATGATCGAACACAGAAGACGCGACTCCTATTCATGACATATACACAACGGCTTTCTATTCATCATAAAATAGGCAATCCTGTCATTTGCAAAACAACCTAGATGAGACTGAAGATCATTGTGTGAAATAAAATAAACTAGGCATAGAAAGACAGACCCCACGTGATCTCACCAAAATCGAGAGTAGCATAGTGAGTACCAGAGCCCCAGGCGGAGTAGGAAAGGAGAAGGGAATGGTGGGGGACAGGGGAGGGGGGGACCACAGAGGCGGTGAGAGATTGCTTACTCAATGGGCACTAAGTTGTGCATGGGTCGGAGTAAGGTGACAGGTGTGCTCTTTCGCAATGCAATGACTATGTAGAACATTTATATATCATTCATTTGAAAAAGCTAGAAGAAATACCTTTTAAAGTTTTCATCCTAAAAATGACAAATGCTTGGGTATATAGTTATGCTAAACCTGGTTTGTACATTACAAAATATATCCATCTGTTGAAATTGTACATATTTCCCCGCTGACATACATACTTTTCATGTTTTTGTGTGCAAATTTAAAAACTAGATGTCATTTAGATTTAAATGAAAAAAGAAAATAGTGAACAGATTGACCAAAATAGAAATTCTGGCCTTTTCTCAAAATTATGGCACAGTATTGGCAAAATTTGGAGATATGAGCAGACTTCAGTTCAATCTTGTATATTTTACTGCCTCTCTTAAAATAGATATTAATGTATGTGTTAAGACAAAATAACTGTTTTAAAAGCTCTGTTATTTAAAAAAAATCTTATAAGAACAATCTCTAACTCCCAGTTAACAGAAGCTTGACCTACAGCATGACTCTGACCTGCCCTGAAGGCTCTTGTTGATGTTTCTGGCTTTGCCTGGAACATGTTTTCTTCCTACCTCAGATCTTTACATATAAAAATTATAATAGACAAGTTTTTGCTATTATACATTTTTAAACATATTTCTTCAACATTTTCTCTGTTTTCTCTTTTCAAAGTATCACTCATCAATTAACTATTTCTCCCCCCGGATCTCCAGGCCTAGAAGACTTTGTGTGTTAGGTTGTAGACCATAAATATCCTAATGAACAGAATGCATGAATGAAATATGTAGTGACAGCTATATAATCAGTTCCACCTTTCATCATATGTTTGTTTTGCTTCTTGACTTTACAATCTAGAGTAATATTTCAACCGTGTTGTGGTTTGGATGTGGAATGCTCCCAAAAGGCCCACGCATTTGGATGCTGTGGAATATACAGGGAACCATGTGCTGTTACAAGGTGGGGCCTGGTCAGAAAGGGCAGACATGTGGGGCTTGACTCAGATGGGACAAAGCACTGGCACACAGCCCTGCCTGGCCTTTGTGAGGCTTTCCCTTTCTTCCCTCACTTTTCTTCCTGACTGCCGTGGAGAGAAGAGCTTTCCTCTGATTGATTAGATCCCTGCGACGTGCTTCCACCATTGACAGTCATCCATGAATGCACTGAGACCTCCTGAAACTGTGAGCTAAAATAAACCTTTCCTCTCTTAAATTGTGGATGTTGGGCATTCTGTCCCAGCAACAAATAAGTAACTGTGACAAACCCTGAGACGATGTATTTGCTATACTTTCTCATGCTGCATCGCTATGGAGCTATGGCTAGTAGAAAGGGTAACACACTGTAGCAAAAGATTAATCGTTTTTAAAAACACATTTTTAAAAGCAAAACAAGTGGGTGTATTTTGTTAACATGGTCTAAATATTTGTAGTGAGTTAAGTTTTATATACTCACGTATTTTTATACTTGGATATAGACATATCTCTCACAGAGGATTAGATACTCACATAATATAATTTCCCCACCCCCCCCCCCAACTCACCACAAACATTAGGTGGTAAAAGCTTATAGCTACGGAGATCCTCAGATTGGTAGTGCATTCAGAAGGAATAAACCTTACAATATAGTCTCGGGCTAGTATTTTATATCTGATCTTTCCACCTTTATGTGAAATGCTCAAAGCAATAAATGAGGCAGCTCGAAGTTCAAATATACATTTATGATTAACAGAAGAGTTCTTTGTCAAGGACCTTTTCTTTTTAAAACCTTGAGTTAGCATAAATAACAAATAAATACTACAGCCCTTCTGATTAAGACTAATTCTACCTCCTACCCCACCTCATGTGGCATTTATAACTCTATGAGCCAAATAAACGGAAGATAAAACTCCCAATAGCTGTAAAAGCCTACTTGGTTTCTTCATTTCTCTCTTTCCAAAATCCATCACCCATTCAGGCTGAATTAGTCATTTCTTTTGCTCAAGGCTGAAAAACTATAAAACGAAGAGAGGTTTTGTGTCTCTTGCACTGATAACACGGAAGCTCTAAATTACAAAGGTTTCTTCTTTTTTATTTAGTTCGATATTTTCCTGTCGCGATCTACCACAGTACAAATACGTCCATATGCTAGAATTTCAATTACCATCTAACATTTACTAAGGATAGTTATTAGCTGACCACTATTTCAAAACAGCTCTTCGATTCTTCTGCTTCAGTAATGCTGTGAGTTTTATAAAACTTCTTGACGTAAAGAAGGATCAACTTTCAGCATAAGTGCTGAAAAGACACCACAATCTTCTGCCTGGACACTCCCTGAGCCATTCTGGTAATTACCTGTTCTGGGGATATCAAGAGAGTTTAAATACTGTACCCTTGTTTATTTCCTAGCTTTTGATTTTTAAAAACTTCTCTTTCAAAATATCTCTTTATTTATCGTAGTATCTGTGTTGAAAATGACAGCTAGTACTGTACTGAATGTATTATATAAATGCTCAAGTAAATTCTAGTGAGATGCATGTAGTATATATTAAAATTATAAATGAATATTGTACACATGGCAAACAAGTTCACCACTCTATAATGGTATGTGCTTTAGGCTTCTGGGGTATGTGAAGCATCGCTTGCAGGATATTGCTATTCGCCTAGCACTGGGGTTGAGGTGATGACTTACCCGTGTGCATCAGGATGTGACAGATATTCCAACGTGGGGGCAGGGAGCTCCAGGAGTGAGGAGAGAGAGAGTATAGCTACAGAAGGATGACGATTTGAGTCAACTCATGTAACAGGTGCATAAGCCCTCACTCTGTTCCAGAATGTGTCTCATTAATCTCCCAGCACACCGTCTGAGATCTGAAATTCTTTTGCCTTTGTTTTGACAAGAACGTGAAGTTAAGCATCAAGCACGAGGGGAATGGCGTGACAGAAGTTGGGTTAGCAAAGAGCTCTCCGTGCTGTTTGCACAGCTCCAGATTGTTTTAATTGCAATAATAATTTTATTTTCTAAGACTACAAACAGACTTTATTAATTATGGTGACGCTGGCAAGCAAGTCAATAAGCTATTTGTTCTCATCCTTATTGCAATGTGGTTCGTATTTTATTCAGTGTGCCTTATGCGTTCTTAACAATCATCTATACGGCTTTCATCACAAGACTAAGATTTTTGACCTTCTCAAGTATTTAACCAAATGTCAGATTCTTCCCTCATGTCTAATGAGAGCATCATCAAAAACCTGGTTTACTCTTTCTGTCTTTGGACATTTCCACATGAATGGCAAAGTATAGCAACCCGGTTGGTTTTCTGACATTTGGTCCCTAGACCCCTACTAATAACATCTACATTTTCCAGGGTTTGGTTGCCCTGAAGCTCTTTCGTCTACCCCTAGCCACTTTTGGATGTCATCCCATTGCTTGTTTACACACTGGTGCCCTACTCTCAGCCTTCTGATTGATCTGCTTCTGGAAGAGTAATGCAAGTCCAATATGAATGGCATGGAACATTCTTATCAGGATGTAGCAGGAACAAGGCCGGGAAGACCCTTCAAATCTACATTGGAAGGATGATAAATATCAGACGTGTATCAGATTCTCTGAACTTTATGTTGTGGACAATGAAAATATTAAGGGTGAGAAGGCCTCAAAGGTCTTTTAATGAAAGTCTAGGTATATTGCAGATAGATAAAACTTTACAGCAAAGCCACAGAGGCTACACGCTCCACAGATTCAGAAATCACAAATAAAACTGCAGCTCACAGCACATGCTAAAGACATGGACACGATAACTCTCATCAGATTGTGGGGAAAAATGTGCACTTAGTTATAGAAAAAATTCAAATTTCTAGTAATCCAGGCAGGGAAAAAAGAAACATGGAGCAGTAGTTTTTGTTTTAGTAAATATATAAAACAAGAAGCTAAATTAAGAAATGCAGTGATTGTAAACAGGGGCTAAGTAGGGTCTAGCAGTGCAAATCTAAAGGTAGGAGCAAATGGCAGAGCTATTATGGAGCATAATACCACAAAATTTATGACTTATAACAATCAGGGACCAAGAGAAAAACAACCTAATGACGTTTAATATCAGAACCTAAGATGGTCTAACCAGAAATGTGAGCTAAAACATAAATGTAAAGGGAAGAAGATGGATTTTGTGTTTGTGGTATTGTGTTTTGGACAGAACAGCTCCCAAAGTCATTTCTTTATTATCTTATTTTGACTTTCCATAAGCATATATATTTTTGTGTTAAACTTTTAAGAGACGTATTACTAATATGCTTAGCGTTTTGACAGATTCATCAAAAATGAACAAAAATTGTTGAAATTTTCTCACACCTTTATTATATTTATATTAATAGTGAAAAATTTAAGATCAAGTCAAGCTTTACTTGAGGACAAGGGAGCCCAACTAATATTTAAGATGAGCCTATCCTACCTTGACAGCCACTATGCAGAAGCTTCAGATTTTAATTAATCCTATATCCCTGTGGTCTTGCAGATTTTCTCTGTTTTACAGATGAGCACAGCTGTCTGAGAGAAATGAATCAACTTCCCATAGCCCTATTGTTACAAAATTATGAGATTGAGATTCAAGCCCACACCTAAATATTCAGGTATCATTAGATAATCTCTTCAGATGCGTACTTTTTAATTTATTGAAGAGAAAATGAAAAACAAAAGCAATACTCATCCTCATTCTTGACTATACTATACTATACTGTCTTCATTATTGATATTATTTAATAAATTCTACTTAAATTGAGCCCTATTACCTGAACCTCTTTAAGGGAAAAACGTATTTCTCATGAATTCTTGCAAAGAAGGAAGTTTATCCTTGGGATTTTCAAATATCACCACTAAAGGGTTCATTCACATAATTATCACTGATTGGGTGTCATCTGATTCAATGTGTCATACTCTGATCATCTAAAGGCCAACACAAATTATATTTCCTTTGAAGAAAAATAAACATAAAATAGTATGCCTAGCTACCTTAAGCTTCCTATTAAATGAGTCATCTGGACTCAAGCAGTACACTTTTTTTTCCACTAAAAAAGTGAAAGAAAATATCACGTAGGTACTGGAAATGTAAGCCTTTGAATAGTGATGTTAATCCAAGTCTGACATAACAAATTCTATCATACCGTGATACGATTATAATCAACAATGAAGAAAACAATTCTCTCCCAATATACTGTGGAGAAACCAAATGAAATTGATTCAAATGGTAAAAAAGATTGATTAAAAAATGGAAAATAATCTTTCTGGTTTTGCACAAGGTCTATTTAAAAGCATGTACATTTTAATTTTTTAAATGACATCTTTACACACTTTTCAGGACCCTGCCATGCTCATGCCAAGGCCCAAAGAAGAGGACAAAGCCCTGCTTATAAGAATTTTCAGTGAACTATAGGAAACTCAGAGAAAGTGGTCTGATTCTGTTTTTGAACAGATCATATGTGAGTCTATAAAATTGATTCATAGAAATGAATACTCGATGAAGAAAGTAAACAGGAGAAAGGTATTATCATATGTCAATACAATTTTCAGAAAAGCAGAAATATACAAAATTGTACATATCTTGTAGATCTACAATAGTGTCATATTTTCCCTTAATATATCCTGTCATAACTGTCATAGAAGAAGATAAAGCAAGAATTAAAATGCCTTGGAGGCAAGCAGTAAATGATATAGAGGCTTCAGACTCTTGGTTTTTAACGACTAATTTATTAAAATACAAAGAAGAAGACAGATAAAATTTTGAACATCTACTCAATTCCTTCAATACTTTTCTACTTTCCTACCTCCTGCCCCCAGAACCTGTCTGGCTTTCTTTTCTAATACAAATGACTAAGAATAAGTGTGTTTTACAAAACAAGTGTCATAAGAGCCCATAAATCACAGCGGAGCAATGACAGTTGGCTGTTGCTAAAGTGGACACAGATGTTCTTGTTTCTTCTGTAGTCTGACAGGAACTGAAGCAATGATATTAAAAGATGAATAGTAACTCATTCTATGATATCTTTTTAAGGTGAAAAATCTACACAAAAAATAGCCTTGGCTCTCTGCTCTCAGAATGTATTAGACAGATACAGTAAAACGGGGCAGCATCTTTTGAGCAGAGACTCCGCTCGAATCCCGATCACAAAGAATTAATTGGCCTTTTTGGCTGCGGTCTCATGCCCACGCTGACGATCCACCTTTTCCTGCACACAGGGCAGTTCTCTACCCCCATGTCAGCTGGACAGGAGGGGCCCTTTCCTGGCTGGGTCACAGCGACCCACACTGACGTGCTGTTTGTTGTAGACAACCATTTTCCTCTTTTACCACAAGGCTCATACTTTGGCCCATCCACTTCCGGTTTTATATATATAGATCTCTGAATGATCATACGTTCTTGAAGAAATAAATAATTTGGTGACTCTGATAGTGATTTTGTAAGACATGCTAAAAGAAAGCTAAAAATTATAATTTCCCCTGTATTGATAAAAACATGCATTTTTAAATTTTCTCATCTAAAATGCCAAGGAGAAAGAAGCATTGCTACACAAGGAAAACGAAATCTCTTAAAATCCCCCAAATTAGAGTTGCATCGCACAAAACCGTGTCCTTACCTATTGCTGTTTACGCTAAGAACTTCTGTCCAGAAACACAGGCAATGGTGATGTGACGGGGGAAATAAGGAGGCTCAAAGTGGCTCGCAGCTGTGCGTTAACTCAGGGCATAAGCTCCTGTTTCCCGCGGGCAAATTCAGGGCAAGAAATTTCAACAAGCAGAATAGTCACATAGATAACGCCACAGGAAGATTTCCAAAGTCAGTGTCGATGTGACTGGAATGGGCGCCGCACCCACAGGGAGAGCAAGCGGGAACCCACAGTTGCAAGTGTGGGCGGAGCTGTGTGTCACGCTCCCACCCCCCCCCCCACGCCCCCACCTCCCAAGGCGGTTGTGTCTCACATACACTGCCTCTGGGCATTTAAAAAAACAAAGCCACTCTTTGGAACTGTTTGAGGAGATGTGACGTGGTGCTCTTCTAACATTATATTTTAGAAGACACAAGTTTGAAGGAAAGAATTTTTTGTATGTTCATTTGCAACATTCTTCAAAATAAAGTACAAGTACATATTTACTGTATTCTCAAGCACTGACAGGAATGTCTTTTGTTATTAGTTGTCTACTGATAATGATACTTTAATTGTATGAGCTGTAAACATATTTCAGGCTAGCCACTTCTAGCATTGCCAAAACCCATTTTAAGCCTTTACTGTGAAGGTGTTTTGTATATTCAAATTGTTTCATCAAAGAAAAATTATGAGGGATTTCTTCCCCCTCCCACCTCCCCTGCTTCTATTGGAAGAATTCCCACCGTAATAATAAAAAAATAATAACAAAGCAGCATCACTGAAATAATGAATACCACCTGTACTGCCCTGGCCTAATTGCAGCATGTAATTAGAGGTTGATACACAATTAGTACCGTTTTGTTCTAAGAGTGCTGCTTGTGCCTGAGCACCTAGTGGTTCTTGTGGAGTTAGACAAAAAGTACAGTATTTCTTTCTTTCTTTCATAAATTACCATTATTAAGAACGGGGAGGCGTGGCTTTGCTACAATGGCAGTGATGGCCACCTGTGTCACAATCAATCGTCACTTATTGTCAAGCATACCGATGATCTTCATTTATTTTCCCTGCACTATACTTTAGAAACATTAGCATCTGTTTCAGACCTGATGCTGTACAGTCAGGTCATCTCTGTTTAAGTCCAAGAGAAAAGATCAGTCGTGTTACAAGGCAGAGGGTCCACTCAAAGAAAGGACTAATTGTCAGTGGAGTAAGCTGCTCTCCCTGGGACCGACAGCATAGCAGTCGCTGGTGGGCTCGCTCATCACCTGCGTCTTCTGTGACTCTACTTTGGGGAAAGACCTACATGCATTGCTGTAATGGCATTCGGAGTTATTTAGAGCCAGAACTGCTATAACAGTTTCCACTTTCCATACAACCTCCCTAATTCCTATAATAAGATCTGTGAATCTTTCTGAATATTTTTGATGACTTTTATTTTATTCTAATCAGATTGGTTTTAATCTAAATGTTTGAGCTAAAGCAAAGAAAAATAATTTCTGCATTAAAACAATACTAGCTTGAATGTGATTGTTTTTTTTTTCTCTTACATAGGTGATTCAAAAAGAAAAATGGTTAACTCTTTCAGTATACAATTTCAGTGGGTATATGCTTTTGTAACTTGAAAGCAAAAGTCAAAAATCGTGAGAATTTTTGACACTCAGTTATCAGGCTGCATGCTTCCATGATTAAGTACTTAGTTTCTACTAAGAAGGTCAGAGATCAGATGTAGCATGCAGAATGAGGATTTCAACAGCACAAATAACCTGAAGTAGGTCCACATGAAATTTAAAAAGTTAGGTAAGTCTAAATCACATTGTAGTAAGGAAAAAAAAACCAAGAAACCAAAAAACAAAACAAAACAAAACAAAACAAAAACTGCTGGCAAGTAAAAACAAAGAGAAAAATACTTGCTTTCCAAATCACAAGCTTCAAATTATCTACTATAGCTAACTCATAGGTTGCATGCAAGTGTATTTTAGCTTTAAGTAGCATGGAATCTGATACCACATTTGTTCTTTTTTCCAGTTTGGCCTTCCTGCCTTTGTAATGAAGTCTTGATTCTGTTTAGAATATTCTGTCATCTTCCAACAAATTGATTAAAGCCCCTTTCTTGAAAAATTAGAATAACAATAGAAACTCGGTGTGCACTCTGTGGAATCACCTTCAATGCCTAGTAAACAGATGTGACCAGCAGGCATGTAATAGAAGCGCCTAAACAGCGTGAGGCAAGGGTGCATTATTAAAAGTTACCAGCAGCTTGCATTCTGAGTAGGCATATCAATTTAGATCCTCACTTATGATGCTGTTCAAAATTCAGGACTTACAGGGGTCTCTGCTCAGAGACTGATGAGTGATCATTATGCATGTGTATGAGATGAGGGAAGAAGTACTTATTTCAAACATCCTGGTTAATTTACAAGAAGTAGTGGTCACAACTCAACAGCAAAACATGATCTATACTGGCTAGGTGGAATTTTGCTTTGTTTTGTCGTTCAGGAATCAAATCCAGAGCCTCAGACATGCTAGGCCAATGTTTGGCACTAAGCTACACTCCTGGCCTGGGTTAGGGTTTTTACACATGGCAGTTGTAAACGTTGGAGAGATTATGTCAAGTTGAGGCAATCAGGAACCACACCTGGATTAGGGTTGGGAACCACGCCTAGATTGAGAATTGAGAACCAGCCTAGATTAGAGTATGAGTGATTTGTGGGCCGGCCATTGAGGGAAGAGAGCCCATTTGGATGTGGGAGGGCCAACTGGAACTCGAAGGGTATAAAAGGAAGGAAGGCCGCCTGCTATAGCTTCTTCCTCTGGGAAAGCTCTCGCCTTTGCCTTCGCAATTGTCTACGTAATGGCCTATGGATGCCAACTTGCTACGTGCCACAGATCGTCATCACTGATTTGTTCCAGCTCAACTTGAGCCTGTCTGCTCGTCACTGACCTTCAATGGCCAATCTTCAGTAGCTGATCTTCAGTCTCCAATCTTCTACGTTGTTCTTCGAGCAACTGAGAGGATCCACAACAGTCTCCCACCAGCTGTCCTGCAGTCCTGGACGGGTGTTCTACTCTGTTGCTTAGCAGGCATGGGACACTCCAGCTCTCCCATGTGCAGGCCACCATCTTGGACTGTCTCTATCTTCAGATTGGTAAGCCTTCTAAATAGATCCTTTTTGTTATTATTTCTATAAATTCTGCCTTTTGAAAGAACCCAAACGGATACATCAGACAAATGTATAAAGTCTGCAAAGCTAAGTATCTGCTGTGCTGAAAACTAAAAATGGGCTAAATATCTGAATTCCTCCTATACTCTCCAGAAACTGATTTAAACTGAGCTTGATGATCCGGTTTGATGGATGTCAGGACTGGGATGTGGAAGATCTTGACAAGCTGAACTAACTTCTGGAACCTCAAAAATTACATTTAATAAAACTAAATATAAATCCTGAGCTTCCTGTAAAAGTGTGGCAGTTTGAACACCTGTACTTGCTTCCACCCTCTCCCAAAACTCCACCACAGTGACAATTAAGGGATTTTTTAAAGACAAATCTTCAAAGTCAAATAGTATGGAAGACAAGACTGCAGCAGGTGAGAACTATGAGCAAGCTTGGAAATCAGAAAAACAGACGGAGGAGTAGCAGGTGAAAGTGTCACTGAGACGAACAGAAAGTAAAATAGAAAAGGAGTTAGCTGATTCATATCACAGACCCCAAGCCCAAAGGCTCAGCTGGTGAGGTCATCACACACTCCTGATACAGTGATGGGCAACGGGGCTGCAAACACGGGATGATGGGCACGCCCCCTCTCCCTTTGCTCTCCACCCAAACCAAAAAATGTACTCTTCTGTTCAAAGGGATAGTGGAAGGTGAAGGTGAGCCATTACACAAAAATAGCTCCTCGGGGAAAGTCCACACAGTGAAAAGATGTTTCCTTCTCTTTCTCCACTCCCAGAAGCCTATCAACCAGATTTCCAACCAGAAAAAAAAAAAAAAAAAAACTAAAAGATTGTAGGGACACCAGCCTCATCTATGAGTGAATACAACCCAAATCTGATTTTTGAGAACTTCACAAACAAACTGACCATGCTTCATTTGGACAGCCCAGAAATCCACTGTCCTGCTTGAGCACATCATGTTTCTAATAAGAACTTAACATAGATGTTTAGAAAAAGATGACCATATACTAGAAAAACTGCCAAAATAAATAGAAGAAAAAAGAAAAAGTACAAGTTGGAAGACAAAGCAGGGCACAGAAGAAACTTCGAGTAGTGACTAATGTGCTCACAGGGGAAGGGGAGAAGTTTTTATCCAGGAAATAGAATTGCGAAACAAGCGACTAAGAAAATAGCAAATAGATAATTAGAAAAACAAAAGTTCATAGAAATTAAAACAATGTTAACATAAATAAATTAAAGAGAAAAGAAGATAGAAAAAGAAAATCTCCCAGAAGTAGGCAAAGAGCAAGAAGAAGCAATTCAAGAAGTTTAACATTTGATTATTTTTTTTTCAGAAAAAAAGAGAATGTGAAAAATAATTTTAAGTCACTGTACTATAACATTTCTGAACATCATAGATAATAGAAAGATCACAGGAGCTGGAATAGAAGATTTTTAAAAAATAAAAACAAGCCATAGTTAAAAGTTTAGTGTAAGAATGGCATCAAATTTTATAACAGTATATGTGAAAGATAAGAAAATGAAACAGTGCTACCAAATCTCTGAAGGAAAGTCATTTCCAAAATAGAATTCTATATCTAGGCAAAGGACCATATTACAAATGTAAGAAAGGCATTCTGAGACACGCCACATCTCAATAAATTTATCACTATTTTAGAGGAAGCTGCTAGAGGATATAATGCGTCACAATTCAGTAGTAAGATAAATAATAATGAATTCAGAGAATGGGACATTCAACATAAGACAGAAATGAAGGGGCTGTCCCAGGTGGTGACTTAAAGAGTCCTCTAGTCCTCACCAGTACAGCAGGTTGAGAATGCAATAAATTCACATTAGAGTAAGAGAATGAACAACTCTAGGATGAATATATACAGAGCGAGAGGCAGAGAGAAAAAGAGAGGGAAAGGAGGACAACTTAAGAGAGAACAAAAGATAACGTTCAAAAAAGAACCTTATTTTCAATGGTAGTCAAAAGGTAAGATTTGAATTTCAGGTAAATGGAATGCTAAACAAACAGCCCAAATCAGAGGCGGCTATTAATTCCAAGGAAAGTAAAAACACAAAAGAATTACCATTGCCATCATAGAATTACCGCTGCAGAGTCATATAGTTCATCTATGAATGAGTTGTACAAAGCCACAATACCATAAACTAAGCAATGATTTAAAAAAATTGATAAAATTGTCCTCAGTGGAATTGCCTGGAAGGATGTCTTCTTCCCACCACAGTGACTGCATTATAATTAGAAGTGACCTTGACAGCCAAATGAGGCAACTCAGAATTCCTGGTGTCACACAGGGAGAGCAGAGGGACAAATCTCCTAGGTAGCACAGTCCTCCGTCTTTCATGATGGCAATAGATTAAAAGTAGGATCTGAACAAACAAACTGATAAATTCGAAGCTCAAAATTGTCCAGTTTAATTCCTCTGGAGCATACTCTGGGAGAAACTGGAGCTGGGCTGAGAGATTAACTATTGTTGTTTCTATAATTGGTTGTTTTGTTTTATACCCATAAACTGAACTTCTCTGTACTCATGTACACCGCTCAAGATATTCTGAAATTGCTTGTTAATGGGTTACTATTGGACCCATTCACTATTTTGTTAGACCCATTGTCCTTGACTTTAAAGTACAAGTAGATGTTTTAACAGGAAATGAGGTTAGGTTTCTGTAAGACTTAGAAGCTGAAGAGCTACAAAAAACACAAGTAACGGTTAAAAACAGGAAATAGTCAAAGAGTGTGAAGTGCACTTTTCCACAAGTTTTATCATCAAAGGACCAAGGCTGGCGTTTCTTGCGCTCAGTCTCACACATGGAAGAAAACAACCATCTGTGTAGTTTTTCTCCTCACAGGGCAGTTACAGCCTCCAGTGAGGTAGGGGTTCCAAGTGTGTGCGCGAAGGATGCCATAAAAGCTTTTTGTTTTGTTTTGGCTTAGGCTGGTATCTGCCCCAGTTGCTTCTAACTATATATGTGATTGTAAAAAATAAATAAAATGGAACTTTTCTTGTAGCCACAAAAGAGATTATTATCTTCAGACAAGGGATTACAATCAATTAGCAACACCTCATCCCGTTTTCTAATCAGCCACTTGCCTGTTGAGCAAGACACTCTGGGTGAGCCCTTATAACGCACAGTGCTTCTTACTGGTTTAAAGAAAGTGAAGAGAAGAATCATTTTCATTGATCGGAGTGCAATCTTACTGTTTCATGCCTTCAGAGTATGAGTGATGTGACTGCTGATTAGTTTCCCAAAAATTCAGCACTTGAACAAAATAAAAGTAAACCAACTTTTAGGTCTTAATGAAGTCTTCGGGTTTTTTTTTTTTTTTTTTTTTTAATCTCTGACACTAAAGTTACAGAGGTACTATCTTGGCTAACTCATTCAGAACACTGCGATCTTCTTGATATTAAAGACTTTAGAGCTGGAACGAACCCTTTTACAACTAACAACAATAAATGCTCTTGGGAACACTATATTATTATTTTGATTCATCTCTGCAAACGAATAGGACAAATCACCCTAAAGTCTAAAGAGAACTCTTGAGTATAAGATGTCTTTTTAAAAAAATAATAGCTTGATTAAGATTTAATTCGTATACCATAAAACTCACACTTTTTTGACATCAGGTCAGTGGTTTTAGTGTACTACCAGTTATGCAGCCACCACTACAAGCACATTTTATAATGTTTTCTTAGCGCTCTAAAAGAAACCCCAAGACTAGCAGGCTGCAGCAGTTTCCTTTCTTCAGAGAATTGTGGGGGGAGGAGAGGTCAGAAATGCTTAGTCATTTAGATTCGGCCAAATGCAGTTTTGAGGGTAGCCTAAGATTGCCCTCTGGTGCATAAAGCGATTTCCTGTGCAGTCTGTTTGTGAGTGGTCAGTTTTTCCTAATGGTGAGGAACACAAACATATTTACTATGTGTCAGACACTGGACACTGTGTTGTTCACATACATGACTCTTTTAACCTACACAATTCTACAGGTAAGTATTGTCACTCTCCAGGTTTTACAGGTGACGTAGCTCAGGCCTGAGGTTAGGTTAAGGTTAGGTAAAATGCATTACTTTACCAGTCCAGGCATTTGGTACTCTCTATAATATTGAACTGCCATTTTAACCAGAAATCCAGTAATTTTTTTCCAACTTGTTGGTTATATAACCAATGTGCATTATCATTCCCCTGACTATACGAATTGTTTGTAAAGTGAAGGTGCATGTCTTATTTGTAACTGTACTTAACGTACACGTGTATCACAGATATGATATGCTGTATCTGTATACAGCCTTCTCTTATTTACTTATTTGTTACTGACAAAGGAGGCGACTCAGAATCCCTGGTCTGACAAGGACAGAAGAGGGACACATCGCTTGAGCAGCACAGTCCTCCATTTTTCAGAGATGACAATAGATTAAATAGGATATCTGCATCCATAATTTAAAGAAGGAAAGATTTATTTGGCTCACAGTTTTAGAAGGTCTCACACAGTCCATTGATAGGCTGCAATCAAGGCAGAAGCACATGGTGGAGACTGGAGCTTTTCAGACAGAAGCCAAGTGGGACAGGGACCAAATCCATGTCTGGAGACTCAGGAGAGGCCTCAGCTTTCCCAGGAAGAAGCCGTAGCGCTGTTTCTTCTTCCTTCGTTTAGTTACTTCAAGGTGCCAGTTGGGCCCACACACCCAAGCTACCCCTTCTTCACTTCCTGGCCCACAGGTCCATAACATACACTCCCAAACCTCTGCTCTGAGATTGGGCACCCACCAGTTTCAACAAGTTGACCCAATCCTTTCAGGAAAAGCCCCAAGCATCACACCTTCCAGCCTGGCCTCATCTCCCAAGAGCACATGGTTCCATAGATTTCCTTCTACATCCAAATACGTGAAGCTTTTTTGGGAACACTCCCAATCCAAACCATAAGATGAACCAGAAATTGGTCAGAATTCAAGAACTTCCCATACAAATAGTTTTACCAACTTGTTGGATATAAATTAATGTTCATTGTCATTCCTTTGATTATAAAATTGTTTGTAAAATAAATTTATGTGTCGAATTGGTAGATCTACTTAATGTATATATGTATTATAGATACAGTGTGCCATATCTATACATAGGCTCTTCCAGATTTAGGCCATTTCCAAAGTTTTGTGTAAGAGTCACATGTCGGGAAGTTGAAAACACATTTGCCATAGTTAAGAAGTTTTCAATAGTTACAAAATTCCTCTAGCTGCTCTATAAATACTCAAAATGTACTTGAAAGTACAGTGTATGATCACTGGGTTGTAGACCATTACACATTAGGATATCAACCATCCTGCAGTGCAAAGTTTGCCTTTGGAAATATTCTGAATTCCAACCATATCTCACTCCACTAATCTCTGCTACCTCCTGCTCTTTCTAAAAAAGAAGAGAGTTCCACATGGTGTGTTTCTGTATGTAAAGAATTCGGAGGTAAACCAGGATAATTCTTTAAGGCTCTTAATCTGTACAATCAGAGAAAACAAAGAACCCAACGGGGACGTAATGCGATATTATCTGATTCCAGCAGTAGGCCTGGAAGACTAGGGTAGCAGTTGTCTGTGTGTGAATGTGGTCAGACTTGGGGAGAGGGGTCTGGGAAAGGCAGAGGTGGCATACATGCTGTTATGTCTTTATCCTTGAAGACAGAAACTTTTGAAAAATTATAGACAATAATAAAGGAAAGTAAGAGATGAATGTCTTCAAAAGACAAATCTGTTTTTAGGTAATGCACCTTAGAATTTTACTGAAAGGATCAAAGGATTTCTAAAATGACAGAACTGAAATTTGTAAATAAGAACTGCCTAAATATTGGGCAGTACATTTTGAGTCAATTGTACAGAAGACAAATTAGGAACGAGGACAAATCCCAGTCAGTTTCTGAAGGTCAAATCTCAGTTCAGTTCAGTATTGTCTTATGCTATTACATTTTCACAATGTAAACTGTGTTATGTATAGATATGTAGATACACACTATATAAATAGTCCAGAGGCCACTGAAATATACACGTTGTTTACATGATTGTCTCTCAAGAAAAGAAATGAGAATAAAGTAACTTTTTTGCAAGTTACAAACCTCAAATATTCAAATCATTTTATAATAAATATGTTTACTTTCTCTTATAACAAGAGGCATATCAAACATGTAAAAATATCCTTTGAACCAAAGGATCATTTGAGATCTAAGCACAGAAAATATTCCCCTACTGAGCAAAGTCATAGATATCAAGAAATCCATGAATTCCATTAAATTCCTATTTCATCACTACAGGACTACTATTTGGAAGACTTTATACATGCATTCATGAATTTTGTGTATGTCTGTAAACTCCAAGGCATTTAATCTCAAAAACAGAATACAGATACTAGCTATGAATCTGGGTGAATTGTGATGACACTGTACATACTTTATTTCCTCTTCTAATTTTGAAAAGCAGATGTGTTTCTTCTCCACTTCTCACAAGACATGGACATCACCTTGCGAAGAACAGCCTGGCAATGATTATTTTCTGACTTAAATGTCCTAAATAAAATAACAGATCAAACAAGAGAAAGATGAATTGCTATAGAGGTGATAGGTATGTCTTCCAGCGGGAGGTTGCACGTGAGGAGGCCAGTCCTAGAGAGATGGGAAGGACGTTGAGAGGCAGAAAGATGAGAAAGTTTGCTTGAGGGAAACGAATCAATGTCGGCAAATACACTAGGTCTACTTGGGGCACTTTGGAAGTTTGCTCAGCAGGGCACAAAGTGGGAATATAGGTGTAGACTGAGATAACTACAGCCATATTGTGATTGAAAATTGAAGATTTCGGTTTTGTCTTTTTTTTTAATGTAGCTGGTAAAATTGTGCATGAGCTTTGTCTTAGACTTAAAAATGTATTTCTAAGCATATTGTACTCTGTATTCATGGAAAGGCACCCTTTTTCATTTAGAGCTCTGGAGAAAAGAACAGTGAATTTACTAATCAGAGGCAACTCAGGGTCAGAGACCAGGCCTGCTGGGTTTTTCCTGACAACAGAAAAGAAAGAGGAACCCTTACTATCTTAACGTGAAAGTTAAGCTGTCTTACAAGGTCACGTATGTATAAATGGTCAGCTGAAGGCCCAAGAACATTGAAGTGCAGATATTTAAAGTAGATGCATTCTTTTAAACACAGAAGAAAAATACTTCCCTGATGCTCCCCAAGCAAATACAGTTATATTTAAAATAACAGAGCCTTGCAATTTATTGGCAATGAAGGAAATAAAATAAACAAAATATGGTCCTAAAGATTTTCTTTATTTCCTGAAGAACTGACCTGATACACACACACACACACACACACACACACACACACACACACACACACACACACACTATATAGATGGGTAGATAGATAGATAGATAGAGATAAAGATTTATTTATTTTATTCAGAAATGTTTCTTATTTATTTAATACTTTTCATGATTGTCATTGTAGTCCTGACTTAAGAATTAAGACCACTAGCCAACAGCTATATCATTTAGGAAAACACAAAAACACATCTAATTTATTTTCTGGTTAGTAATTTTTCTTCTAATTTAGAGCTTTCAGTTTGGTCATAGTCAAAACTTTCTTCACATCAAAATTTTGTTTTGGAGAAATGAAATGTTGTTTGCATTAAAATTGCCTCCAGGATGTAGTAATTTGAAGAACAAAGTGTGGCATTTGGACTTAATGGACTCAATTACATACATACTTATGAATTTTTTAATAATCCAAATGAAAGAGAGAAGCAGATTAAAATATTTAATAGTTTTCAGGTCTCATGAGGGAAATGATTCCAAACCTCTATAGCCTAATAAAATTTATTGGTCATTAGACAATTACAGTTCTGTACACAGTTAAACAGTTTTCTTTCATAATTTTATGTATTTTTAAATGTTATAATAAGACACCTAAGCTTCCTGTGTGAAGTCATCATAGTCAAATTCACATTTCAGGAAGTCAGTTTATTATCAGTCTACCCAGATGTTTCTTCAGTGTGTCTGAGGCTGCCTGATTTGCTTCTCTTAAAGACACAGGTCTTTTCCATTCTCCTTATGACCCTTCTCATGTTCAGAGCTCAGCCCTGGTCCCAGCATTTCTCTCAATTTCCTAAAATGATGGGGAAATGTGTCTGCACCTTCCTCTTTCATCTCCGGAAATGTGTGTCACTGCAGCTTCCTTGAGCAGAAATGTCCTTGGTTCAAAAAGGAAATGTATTGTTCCTTTTGAAACACTGAAAATTCTGAAAAGCCCCACAGGAACCTGGAAGTATCTTACAATAAAATTTTCGAAAAACATCATTGTATAAGAGAATTTATTAGGGGCTTTTATGACCTCTCACTTAAGGTCTCACCTGACACTTTTTGTGCTTCCTACTACCAAGTAAGATCACTCCAGATGTTCAGTGGGAAATGCTGCAATTGTGTCTGTGATTTAATTGTTGAATTTGCAGAATATTGAATACTTTTGTAGAGAAAAAAAAATTCTAAATCAGGAGATGCAGACACTAAACATGTCTGCTGACCTGGTTGCTAAAATTGGAACTTGAGGTGTTATGTGATAAAGGTAAGTTGAACCTTTTGTAAAAATGCTTTGTGTCAACTGAAACGCATTTTCATCTCTTTTGACCTACTCAGAGGAAGCTTTTAATTAGGCATTAGAAACCAATCTCAGTACACGATGGACTTAGCTTATTGACCTACACACAGCTTTCCTAACAGTTCTACGTACTCTTTGTCCACTAACTTCATTTCTTCCAAGAAAATTCCTTTTCTTCATTCTTCTTTTTCTAGACTTCATGTTTAATCGTTTTTACTTTGGTTTTTACCAAACCTTTAATAGCTATTATAAGGTGCGAACAGTATTTTCTACTCAGTAAGTGGAACTGCTATCTCCTATTTCTTCAGGTTGTACCAGTAAATGTCTCTTATATTGTAAAAGAAGGTTATTTAGAAATCAACCTCACACATCAGTGCTAAATCAAGTCTTATGGCAAAATAAATTATTTTAACTTCATTTTTCATACCTGCAAAATGACAGCTTTATACTAACTTCAAAAGATTTCAGTAAAAATCAAAGCATTTATTTCACATGCTTGCAAGAACGTCTGGATGTCCAACACGCTTTTGTTGACCCACTGTTATATATCAGATAATAGATCAGATTCTAATGTTACAAGAAAGAATAAAGGAGTGTCCTTCACCATCAACGGGAGTGTGTCTATTAGGCACAGATGTTGAATAGACTATCACGAAACAGTATCTGTCATTAGAGCTTGAGCTAGTCTACTCTGTTTTCGAATCATTTTTTCATACTTTTAAAAGAATTAACATTGCCCGAGTCCTTAACGGTGCCTAAACGAACTGTCACGGGAGCCAGGCTGGAAGAAAGTACCTTCTCTGTAGAACAGTATACTAGAGGGAAGTCAAGGCAACCTTCAAGTGAAAAATTACTTTTGAGTTGGACAATGTAGGGAAGCAGGCAGAGATCGCAGGAGACAAAAACACGATGCGAAGGCACAAAGGAGTGTGGTAGCAGGGACAGGCTGAGAACAGACAGACGTCTTCTAGGACCAGAGCACGGTATGTAGGAAAAAGGAGGCCGAGCAATCCGTCCTCAGAGGCCTTGGGTGACATATGGAAATGTTTGCACTTCAGAAGGGTCAGTCAGGTGCCACCAGGCATGCGTGAGGAGAAGAGCACTATGGTGATATCTGTGCTCTTGTCTGAAGACTCCACTTGAGAAGAGAGG
Organism: Ctenodactylus gundi; assembly: GCA_004027205.1. Lineage (NCBI taxonomy): Eukaryota > Metazoa > Chordata > Mammalia > Rodentia > Ctenodactylidae > Ctenodactylus > Ctenodactylus gundi. Next base: position 122,612 of record PVKB01003250.1, on the reverse strand, counting down.
GGGGTGGGTGATGGTGAAGCTGGAGAAAAGGAGATGAGGAAGAGGAACCCTAGCGAAGGACAGAGAAGGATGATTGTGAAGCTAGACGAACGTTACCGGGAAGGAGGAAGACAGAAACTGGGAAACAGCTCGGGACATGATTCATTACCGTATCCGGTCAAATGATCAGTGAAGTAATGTTTATCTCCTTACTGCTACTGACGTCTATTAAGATATCATTAGGCAGCAGTATGCCAAGGTGTGCGATCTATAAAAGTGAAGCTAGATTGTCAAAGTCGTTGGCTGGGGAGCTTCCCGTGGAATCGGCGAAGGACGTTTGTGGGTCATGGGGGGATAACCGTGGGGTCTACACAACGTGCCTGGGCCCTTCCTTTCTGGTGCTGACTCACTGACCTACTTCTCTGCTGCCATGAACTCAGCGGTTTGCTCCCCATACCTTTCTGCCATGATATTCCTGTGCTAGAAACAGCCAACCATGGACTAAATCTCTCAAAGTCATTAGTCACGTTAAACTTTCCTTTCTAAAGTTGTGTTTGTACTGTGTCCCAGCAATTGGAAATCTCTCTGATACAAAATTTTAGTACAAGAAAAGAAAAGCCGTTTCTGTCACTATACCTAAGCATGTGGCTCAGAACACCTTGAAATTGATGTTAGAGAAAATTGGAAAGATTTGAAGATATAGACTAGATAATTCCTAGAATGCTAGAGAATGCCTATGATATAAGCAGATCCTGATGGTGATTCTGGCTAGAATTCAGAATGCTCACTGGAATGTGGACAGTAAATTCAAGCTCATGAGCTTTCATTTGCGAACAAGGACTCTGTTAGCAACTGGACTTGAGGTTGTGTGCATTATTCTCTGCACCAAAACAATTTGTCTAAATTATGCTCATGTTCTGGGAGTTTGTGGGAGGATCCACTTCAGGGCAACTGATTTATTTTTCTGAAGGAGGGAATTTCAAGCTAGCTAAATATTCCGGCTGTGGTATGAGGGCTTCTGACTGCTTTGCCCACATTTATAGTGAGAATTGAAAGGATGAAGCAGAGGAGAAGTATTTGAAAAATGTACAAAGGAATCACATGTCAAGTTGGGGCCAAAGAAGGTATGATCACTACACAAACTCTCACCCTTGAAAGGAAATGTGGTACAGAAGGAAAAGAAAGATATACTGGGGGCATCTCAAAAAATCAGTAAGAGCCCACTCATCACAAGCCCAAAACGCAGCAATGCATTTCCCTTCCAAAGAGAGTCCCTTGAAAAGCTGTTGAAATGAAGTTCAGTTGTGGTGGAGAACTCAAGATGTCAGAGATTTCAAAAATGTGGAATATCTGCCAAGGAGAGCTGCAGGCCCCAAATACAGCCCAAACAAGAGAGATGCCACATGGGCCAAGCAAGGCCAGGCAAGGCCATAAAGATGAGGCTGACCCAGGCCTTCAGAACACACTTTGTACCACAGAGTGCCTGGATGCCGCATGTGGTGATGTAGGACTTCATGCTTACCTGCACGGATTTCCATCTCTCTTTGTTCTATTCTTTCCCATCCTTCAGTCTTAGCTTTTGGAATAAGAGTCTTGGCCCGCACCATTGTATACCTGGGATATATAACTTGATTTTTTAAAATTTTACTGAGGTCTACTGCTAAGAGTTTGTCTTGAGTCTCAGAGGAGACTTTGGCTTGAGTATTTTTAGCAATGTGGGGACTGTTGAAACTTTGGGGAAGAAATTATTATATTTCAGTTGTACATGGAATAGTTGTATCACATTAGAATTGTGAACTTGCCATATTGTGTTTACTTGGTGATTAAGAATGGTTTAAAGATACATTAGTCTCCAGCTGATGCCAGGTGCTATACTGTTGTCTGAGGCATGTCCCAGGAGATTAATAAAGCACACTTCTAGGTATGTATAAGTGGGCTATGATGGCATAATCTTGAAGTCTATATCTGGTCTCTCGGACGTTCCTTTGTATTCCAATTTCTCTGATATGCTTTCCAGACACCATCAATTTAGCAGCTTTGTCTTGCCATTTACTTCTAATATGATGACTCTGCCTTGAAGCTAGCTCAAGCATGGACTGAAACCACCAGCCAGATTCAGTTTGTCTTTCTTTAACTTTCAGTCATAAGGTATTTTGCACAGCAGTGAGAAAGCTGACTAATACAAATTCCTTGAGGACATCCCAAAAGGGAGGGATAAGAGAGTGGGGATATAGAAGGCACACAAGTAAATCTCTACTTGCCCTCCTGTTTGCCAATCTAACTAACCCTTCATTCTTGCCTTCATTTAGATTATTCAGTGTGCAATGCTCTGACTTAGCAGGGTAGGAAGGATGTGCAAGAGAACTAGGCAGAGGAAGATGTCAGAGCTTTGAAGGCAACAGAATTGTGCTCTGGAAGCATAAGATCAGGAGAAACAAGCTCCTCCACCACTTACCAGCTATGTGACCTTGAGTCGCAGCAACAACATCTGTGGCAACAAGATGAACACAATCTCTGTCCTATCTGCCTGCCAGACACACAAAAGGGAATATAAGGAACTCATGGGTCAAAAATTTTCTGCAAAAGAGCTACATGAATGTAAAAACTATAATGAAAGGATCACATGTGTTAGTATAACAGTATTTCATTTTACTAGGAATAGAAGGGTAGTGTGTAGAGAGACAGCACCTGTTTCTAAAAGACATTTATTTCATAAAGAAATACCACATGGGCATGTATAGCTCAGCAGCAGTGTGACGAGCACAGCAAAATCTAAACACTTAGTTTAAGCATGCTAGATGATCTCTCTGCATGCTGCTGTGGAAGAACACAGGCTGAATGTGTTCTGGATGACATAAAAAGCTTACCACCTAAGGATATAATTAGACTGGGAGCTCCTTCAGGGCTTATGTCTTAGTTACTTTTTAATCATTGTGACTCAATGCCTGACATCCACAACTTTAGGAAGAAGATTTTAGTTAACAGTTTCAGAAATTCCCTGTCCTTTCCCAGGGGGGTGGGTGGAAAATGGGGAAATCATACATTAGGGAAGCAGCGAGAGCCAGAGCTCTGGAGACAGATATCCTCAAAGCAGCATGGCTGACAGAGACACGCGTTTAGATGGAAGGACAGAACCAGCACTCACTCCTCCAGGTCAGGCTTCAAGCATCTGCCCCTTCCAGCCAGGCCCCACTTCCAATACTATACAGTATTCATAGGTACATGAGACTTTGGGGGGACATTCCAGATTCAAGCCATGACAGCTTATACAGTGTTGTAAGACCTGAATTTCTATTCTTTTCATTAATGAAAAAAAACCCACAATGTTTACTCTCTCAATAGTTACGTAAGCTAACATAGATAATAATCCTTAACACAATGCTTAATACAAATGTGGGGCTCTTTCAGGTTTAGATTTGGTATGCTCCCCCAAAGCCTTAAGTATTTGGAAGGTGAGTGAATTGTGAAGGTTAATTTTGGCCCAGTGGATTAATCCACTGGTGAATTCACATGCACTTGGGAATCTAGGGCCTGGTTGGAGGGATGGGCTACTGGGGGCCTAATACGAAAGGGTCTATATTCTTACTCCAACCTCCCCTCTCCCCTTTCCCTGCTTCTTATCTTCCTATGCCATGAGTAGCTTTTCTCCAGTTATGCCCTCTGTCATGCCCTTCAGCTGACCACGATTTACCATGACCAGATTGATCCCTCTGAAACTTGAGCCAAAATCAACCTCTCCTCCTTCAAGCTGTGGAAGTTGGATCCTGTGCCCCAAGATAAGACAGTGACTAAAAAGCCTCTATACATCTTATTACCCCACACTGTTATCCTTTATTCATTCAATTAACAAATAAATCATATTTGGAGTTCAAAAAATATTCTATAATTTGACACAACAAATGTTAAGTATAAATAGATTTCTGTCCTTATAAATTCTATAGTATACATTGGGGAAAGAAAATAAACCAACATACAAGAAAATATAGATCAATGAGTTTTATGATGGAAATGAAAGAATAGTGTGGACAGAAGCATCTAAAAAAGGAGTAAGAGAGTCAGAGACAGTCTTTCTGAGAATATAACAATAAATGGAATTTTTTAAGGGTGTGAAGAAGCCACCATCAAAAAAAGAAAACAGACAGGAAAGTCATATTTGAGACAGAAAATCCATCAAGTGAAAGGACATAGCATGGGCCAAAACTAGGAGTGGTCAGGGATAAGAAAAGGAGAGGGTGGAAGGAGTGGGACAGAAATATGTCTGAGGAGAATTATGGATATCACACAGGGCCTAGGCTGAAGTCACGGCAGTCTGCATTTTTACTCTAAGTTCAAGAATAAGGCACTAAAAAATTATAAATAAGTGGTCTGGTATGAAGTAATGCATATGCAATCATATAATAACCACTAAAGAATGGCATATCACATTTGCATTCTACACATTTTACATTTGGGATGCCCCCTGTATTTTAAAGATCTCGTTAATTGATGCAAAACAGTGCAATTGAGAAATGCTACCCAGGATATTGGAATCACTTAAATTTTGGCTGAAGGTATTTTTTCAATTACTAGATTCATCCAAAGAGCAGTAACGTGCAGGTCTGATGTATTGAACTATTTGTCTTCAATCAGGTACAATCTTTCCAAAGAATTTCTATACTACTTAATAAACTAGTGCAAATCAGAATTAAATCAAATAACTTGTTGCTACTACAGATATTATTTTGTGATTCTTCTCATTTTCTGGTGTCTATTTTTTATCTCTAAAAATATTTTTTTAAATGAAGAAATTTAGGTATTTTTGTTTGTTTGTTTGTTTGTTTTTTTGCTTGCCCAAAGTTATTGTCATGCCATTTAAGAAGGGAAAGGAATTTACAGGCTCCATTTCTTTATCTCCATTGATTTATTTTTCCATGATCTGTGGCGCTTGCCTGTGGATCTAGCTTTACGGTCTCTGGGCCTATGACAGCTTTTGTTGGGTAAAAATCCTCTCTCTGTTTTTGTGTGATGTCCTACTGCTTGGCTGGACTTTTCCTTGGATCCTTTCCTCCTCTCTCATCTGTTTTTCTTTTCTTTTTCTTCCATAGAGACTCAAAGAATATAAAATTTCAAGTGAAATTTTGTAAAAACAAAGTTTTGATTTCTGCAGTACTATTTCTGGATATATACTCTTGATAGTGGGTCATGATGATTTACTTTAAAAGTCAGAGGGGGAAGCACATTTGGAAGGGAAAGTTCTCCCACACTGGCTCACAGAGAAGCAAGAAATCAGGACTGAGCTAGCTGGAGCTTCAAGTAAGCTCAGGAGACAGTCCAAGAAGGTGACAAGGAGCACAAGATGTTGGAAACAGAAAAACAAAGGCAATAGTCAGGGGACCCTTCTTTCTAAACGAGGTGGGAATCTGCTAGCAGGTAAATTTTTATATGAGGAATAGTTACAAAAAATAACAATAGGTTACTCATTGAAGGTGAAAGCCCTGAGACCTTGTAAATACTTCTTCAATTCTAAGTAAATGAGCAACTGCCTTGTAGTTTACAAAAATACTTGTCATTTGTAACATCACATTTGATTTTCATAATTTGCAGCTGATGACAGATCAAACGTTGTCATGGTCAAATCAATGGAGAATGTAGAGGAGAGCGCGCACTTTGGAGCCAGGCCATTCTGCTTATGAGCTACGTGATATGAGATAAGTTACTGCACTCGAGAAAGCCAGGGTATCTGGGAATATGCTGCCCGTGAGGACCAACTGTGGTACACATGGAGAAGATTCACTATACTTTCTAATGCAATGGTCCCCAATCTTTTAGCACCATATACTGGTTTTGTGGATGACAATTTTTCCACAGACCGGAGCATAGGGGTGGGAAGGTACAAGTGTCACAGCCTCAGCTCCGCCCCAGATCACCACGCATTAGATTCCCCTGAGGACCATACAACCACAATCCTTCACAAGTGCAGTTTGCAGCGGGGTTTGAGCCAAGGTTGTCAGAATCGAATGCCACCGACAGAAAGTGGGGCTCAAGGGGCAGTGCAAATCAGGGGACAGAGTGAAGACGCAGAAGGAGATTCACACACTGATCTACCTCCTCTGGGCAACCCAGTTTCTAACAGGTCATGCACATACAGTGAGTGGCCTATGGCCTGGGGGTTGAGGACCCCTGACTAATTCCCACTAATTAGTAAATATCATTTTTTCTATTACAGTGATTAAATGTATTTCAATCCCAAACACACCTCCACAGCCCATGATCTTAACTTTTGTGTTGTTGTTTTTTGATCCCGCCCCCTACCCAACTTTTGCGATGTTTTACAAATTATCTTTTTCTCACACAGTAGATGTGAAATGAATTGCATTTGATTAAACATTTCCTCCCAACTTTGAGATTGTCACTCAGTCTCTGGTAGCAGTGTTCTGTGGCCTTGTACCTAAAATCTTATTTATGTCTTCCTATTATAGTAAATCTAGGCTCCTTATTTTCATCCCCGGCCACATCTACAGCTTTGTACAGGCTGAAGAGTAGCTTCTGAGGAAATATTTCTTTTATAGCTGTTAGATTCAAACAGGAAAAAGAGGCTTTATTTTGAACAAGAATCCCTAAACTACCTCCTTAACTTCCCCACCAGAGATTGGATTTCATTTCCATCTGTGGTACTACTCCCAATCCGTAGGCCTGAGCAGGGTGTTGGACATGTCTGTCTTGCAGTGTTCGCAGTTGGCCTCTCTCCTGTAAGTAACTGCATTTGTTCCATATTCCTAGAGAAATAACATTTAAACAACCTGTTTCCTCCAGAAACCACACAAAACAATTGCCATAGGTTTAACACAGAGTATCATTGTTGTTGTTCTATCTATACATTGAGTTACAGAAATTAAACAAATACCTAGAAATATACTGTGTTAGTCAAAACATGATCCCCTGGCTTTTCTTGATCAGGGCATCAGGGAGAATGATGACCAGGCTTCTACGTGCAACGATGAGCTGGTCAGAAGCAGCAGGCCAAGTGCTGCACAATCAGAAATCATCCCCTCTGCTTCTCTTCTGTGGTGGCTTCATTCATTTAGATGATCTTCCCAAGCCCTACAGCCACTGACATTTGTGAATGTTTGTGCTATACACCCCCAAGACCTCATAATTATACTGTCACGGTTTGCTAATCTTTCATTATCTTGTATTTTCTTTTTAAGCTGCTGGAGTAAGAGACCTCACTCACAAAGTCTCCCTGCCTAGCACTTCGTTGTGTCCCCATGGTGTTACTCATCTGAGATGACAGTGAAGGCATGCACTCCTGGGAGTCCCCTGAGCACTCTGACGCACCAGCCTTTCTATTCTGTGTCTGTCCCACCAGGCAAGGGAGCAGAGCTTTATGAAATCCTGCATGACTCAAGCCATTATCCAGTTTGATAAATGATCTTTCTGAGTGGAGACATGTCACATTCTTATTGTTCAACCACAACATCTAGCTTCTTGTCACTCAATGTTTAGGAGTTGCCAGGTCACCTTCTCTGTGCTATCCATCTCCCAGTCACTTTACCAACTGTGGCATTAGTCTACTAGGTGAAACCTCCTGAGCCTGGAGTTTATAACATTTCAAGTCATTATAAAAGCTCCATGTCAGATAATTATCATGCATCTCTTAATATCACCAATAGACTTCTTTCATTCACAAGATTTTAGTGTTTATAACCTGCCTCCCATAAGTAACATGTGGAGACTGATGAGGTGTCAGGCTCACGAGTCCAGGGCTGAAAGCTACAAGCTTGGACCTGGACAGCCTGAAGAGAAGAGTGAGGCACCGTGGGAGGCCCAGCCATACCTTACTCTCACTGCGTGCCCTTTGACCAAGCTAGGGCACTTGGGCACAATTAGAAGTTAAAAGAAAGCACGAAGAGCTGCTGGAGTTGAAATCATGCTTTATCCCTGCCTCACTTTGTTCTTGCATCTCAGCCCAGCTAGTCTGCCGATGCAGTTATTATGGAAAGCATCACACCACAGTGGCCTAGCACCGTCCAATCAGAAACAGTCATACTGCTGTGCAACACGTAAGGCAGCCGGCAAAGCGCACGCAAGGAGCAAGTTTGCTCTCTTTCCAGGCTGTTTCAACGCTGTTTCTTTTTGTGTTCTTTCTCATCTCCACATAAGGGGAAGCCAAGTACAATAAAAATTAAAGACTGATAAGACAAAAGAAGTGAGTATACTACTTAAAAATGGAGATAAAGGGTAATCGTGTTCTTAAATCTGGGTAAATAAAAGCTGCTCTAAGTCAGTGCTTGACTTGGGTTTCTTGACAGGCAAGGATATCAGGAAACATGGGTTATGTATGATCCATGTTTTCACTGTTTCAATAATTTTCTAGTTGATATCTTTGGTCATCCTGGCATAAACACACTTGCATACCTCTGTCATTTGCTTGTTAAAAATAAACATTTTTGACAATTTTAGTCTTTTCCTTACCTTTCATGTCTAAATGGTTCTATCCATACAGGTATAGGCCAAAAACGGGTAAAATGATGTTGGGCAATGGTGACAGGCCTGTGACTGCAGAGTCCTCCAGATCATCTCTCATTTCATCTATCCCAGCATGCATTAGGCCTCCATTCTGTCATTGTTGGACTCTACCTCTATCTGGGCTACACAAGTCTAGCATGCCTTATCCAGGCATGAGCACAATGTGCCTGAGATCCCGGTTTAGACTCAAACTGCATCCCCACCCGTGAGGAGTCTAGACACACCTGACAATACTTGGTTAACCAGTAGAGGACACTATACATATGTAAGGAGTCTCTGAGCAAAGGAAAGGTGAAGGATAAAACCCTTATAAAGAGTAATGCAGCCTTTGTTTTGAAGAAAAAGACGATATGAATAGAAAACCAAGCTTACTATTAAGATTTATCTTCTGACCCAACTCCATCCCCAGCTCCATTTATAATATCTCTCGCTAGACTTGAGGTTGAGCCTTAAGAGGGTGGGGATGTCAAGAGGATCTGGAACTCTAAGTAAAAGTTTAAATAACATTCTTCTAATCTACAGTACAGCAGGGCTGCACATGTATGTGACATAGGGAATATGATAGTTAAGATCAAAATAACAAATACTCTCTGACTCTTTGCATGGATTTCCAACAGAACACTATAAAGCTTGAACACCTGCCACTCTGTCTATCTAGGCAACAGTGTCAGCCCACCTGGCACAGGATTCCGTGATACTGATGGGAAACAGCGTTACCCAGCACACTTCACAGAGACCTGTAGGAATGAATTATGGGTTTATCCCAGGGAAGAAGTGCATGGCATGTAGAAACATAAATAACACGCTTCAAACATAAGTGCAGTTGATGAAGCATTCAGAAAATCCTGTGTTCTAGAGTTTTACCTTTGTCTTCCAGTAGGTTCAGTGTTTCCACTTTGATGTCCAGATCTTTGGTCCACTTTGATCTGATTTTAGTGTGTGGCGATACAGACGGGTCTAGTTTCACTCTCCTGCATGTGGAGATCCAGTTTTCCCAGCACCATTTGTTGAAGATGTTGTCTTTTTTCAAGTGGATTGTTTTGGCCCCTTTGTCAAAGATCAGGTGATTGAGGTTGTCTGGAATTGTTTCAGTATTCCGAATTCTGTTCCACCGGTCCTCTTGTCTGTTCCTATACCAGTACCATGTAGATTTAATCACTGTTGCTTTGTAGTATTTTTTAAGTCTAATATTGTGATTCCTCCAGCTTTGCCCTTGCTACTCAGAATTGCTTTAGAGATTCTGTGTCTTTTCTGGTTCAATATAAATTTTAAGGTTATTTATTCTACTTCTGTGGAGAAAATAGTTGGTATTTTGATTGATATTAGACTGAATCTGTATAGTAGCCTTGGGAGTATGGCCATTTTGACATTATTAGTTCATCCTATCTAGAAACATTGAATGTCTTTCTATTTTCTAAGGTCCTCTTCAATCTCTTATTTTAGGGGTTTATAGTTTTCTTTGTATATGTCTTTCACCTCTCGGGTGAGGTTTATTCCTAAATATTTTATATTTTGTTTTTGTTGCTATTGCGAAGGAAGTTGTTTCCTTGACTTATTTCTCTTTGAATTTGTTGTCGAGATGTAGGAATGCTATTCATTGGCGGGAATCTACTTTTAATTTCAAGTATGCCAACCAATCTTAAAGGAGCTGCAGTGTAATCTCTTGCCTGCTAGCCAAAGCTACTTTGGAAAGAATGACTGATTCTAGCCTCCTTTTTTTTCTTTCTTATCCAAAAAGTAACTTTAATATCATGATTTTTTTTTAAAAAAAAGCATATTCTCAGTCAATGGAGCAGCATCTTTAGATGCAATGTGTTCAAACTTATCAAAAGGCATTATTTTCAATGGAAGGCAGCATTTTAAAATCTCTGGCTCTCTGGCCCTCATTTATACAGAGGGTGTGGATGCCAATTAACCAACAAATTCAACTCACTACTTATTTTGTGTTCTGCATTGCAAAAGCTCAGTGATGATTTGTAAAGAATATATGTATTCAAAATGACTGTTATTAACTTAGATGTACTCCCCCACACACAATTTATACATTGAATTTCTATTGAAAATGTGATGTTATCTGGAGATGGGGCCTTTGGGAAATGATTAGGTTTTAGGTAAGGCCACACATTCCCCATGAGAGGAATAGTGCTCTTAAATGAAAAGGCAGAAGAGCTCTGCTCTTCCTGCTTTGAGGACTGTCTACGTAAGCCAGAATGGAAGCCGTCTCCCAGAAACCACGCTGGTTGACACCTTCATTTGGGCTTCCTAGCTGCTGTAACTGTAGGACATCAGTGGTATTTAGGTCACTCAGTTTACAGCATTTTGTTACAGCATCAGAGCTGACTCATAAAATATCAACCTAAGGGAATTAATTAAATCCTACGTTAAGAGGCATAACACTCTGTGATCAAACGAAAGAGAAATAATGGAAGTCAGGAAAGTAGGCGGACAGAGGCGTGGGAGGCTGTGGGCTGTTCAAGTTTCACTCAGCTGGACTCGCTAACCCTCCACCCCCGGGCTGTCCTTCCAGGTACACGTGTGCCCTGACCCTGCGGAGGCCCCACCAGCCAGAAGGGCCCACAGGAGGTCGGCTCACCTACACCTAGCACCCTTCACAGAGGAACCCTTCTCTGTTTGGCCTCCTAGGCTGCCGTCCGGCCCGTCCAGCCTCACACTGCTACTTCCCCCTGCTGAGACTTGGTCTCCTCTGCGAGGCAGGAAGCCCCGTGCTGATCTCACCAGGCAAGGGAGAGGCTACATGAAGTGATTAGGAGTGTAGGAAGGCGTTGGCGATGGGACCAGGAGCGGAGACACAGAGTCAGGGATAAATGCACCATTATGGGGAAATTATCTACGCCAAATTCTCCCTGCTTCACCAGTGACACCACATAAACAGAAATGAAGCATGGGGATAAGACCGGAAGAACCAAATTGTGTAGAACTCAGGTGAAATGCTGTTAGATTTCCAGCCAGCGGGAGAGGCGAGTCGCCATGGAAAAGCCAGCTATTGTTTTCATTTCCAACAATTTCTCTTCCCACCTGTAAAACTGCTAGCAAGACCTGGCTGCTCCCGAACGAGTAATTCACCAGTCAAATAATTCACCACCCAAATAATTAAGAATTTTCCACACTCTCCAGGATATCTTAGCAGAGGCAGGATGAATTTATAGGAAAGCAAAAAGAATTTTCTATGTACTTCATTTTTTTCTCTTGTGTCTGAATGATTAATGAACTAATCCAAAATAAAGAGGTGACAACAATGACAAGCGTGGCTGCTTCCCTACCGTCGTACACAGCCATCCTCACAGTTCAGCACGCGCCGGATCCTAGCGTGGGGAGCCTCTGGAGCCTGAGGAGCAGGCGGCCTGCGAATTAAAATTCCTACCATGTTTTCAAGAGGCTGAGCAGACGGTCCGCGGATCATGTTTGTAAGAAATGTTAGCTGAAGGAAAGAACCTTTGATCACTTTTCTCTAAGAAATTGTTTTTCTGACTATTATGTCTAATCTTTTCTTGTCACTCAAGAGGGAGTTTTACAAACTTTATCTTCCATCTGCTCTATTAGCAAGCAGCCTTATCCCTAAAACACAAAAATACTCCTTATTAAAATGTAATGCTGCCCAACCAGCAAAGATAAGTCAGGAGAGGGAGAAACATGAGACATTCTTTCCATGTGATTATTGTAATACACTAGGCATGTTGTAAGATAACACAGCCAGCATCAAAGGAGACCAGTCAAAAGAAAAACAAAACAGGAAAATTCATTTCATTCAATTGCCTTGCCTCGCATAACCCTGACTTGAATTAGAATAGAAAAACGGTTTCACATACTTTTTAAACCATTAAGATGGTCAGGTCTTAATTATATATCTTATAATTTAACAATTTATATATACATATATATATGTATATATATATATATATATATATATAGAGAGAGAGAGAGAGAGAGAGAGAGAGAGAATCACTGAACAGCTTGTTAATGTGATAAATGCAAAACTATTGCATTCATTTAAAATAAAATATAAGCAAGTCTGAGCAATCCTGAGAGGGCTATATACCTTTTTAGAACCCTGATAATTATGCAGTAAAATATTTGTTTTGTCCATTGAAGTGTCACAAGTTTTAGAACATAAGACTGTTTTGAAAATCCAAAAAAAAAAAGAAAAAGAAAAAGAAAAAGAAAAAGAAAAAAAATCCCTACTTGAACCTGACTCACTCTTCTTGGGTCATAACAAAAAGGAAGCCACCCAACAATTATAAACTAGCTCTAACCCAATACAAGAATGGACTCTAACATTTTGGACAACATGGGCCAGTTTGATTGAGAACCATTCTCCCAGTGGCCAGGAGATGGGAGGCACTTGGAATGTTGTAGATGCTTGAGGATAGCTTTGAAATGGCAGTAGTGGCAGGAGGGTACCCAGGAGCAAGTTTCCACCTCCTCTCAGATCAACAGTGCAGTAGAACCCAATAGCAGCATGCTAACTGGAGGCGGGGCTTTGCTGGCTGTTCTCCTGCTGGTCCCAGCAGCCAGATATTTCCCAGACCACCCACCAGTACTGATCTGTGGCCTAGTGCTGGAGTTGGGGACTCTTGCACTATAGCAATTCACTTCAAGAAACATACATTAAAAATAAAATAAAATAAAAACGGTGTAGGATAATATTTCTGCACTAAAGGTCACCCCGGATGCCTTCCCAAACTCTGATTAATTCAGCAACTTTTTTTTTTTTCAGGGACTATCTTTACAAATACAACTGTCTTCTAATAAGCAATAATTTAGTTCAATGACAAAAATTATCGTATTTGTTTAAAATATTTTGATTAGTAATACATAGAGATTGTGAATAATCTAGAGCTATATAATTTATTCTTCCTAATACCCACTTTGGAAAATTGGATGACCACGTCACTAGTCAGTAGCAACTGTAACAGTGATTCTCAACAGGATAGGAGAGAGACAGCTCCTGTTAGCCCCAAGGACATATGGTGAAATCAGAAATTGTTCTTTCCTCTACTTTTTATTATGCATGGGTGATACATGATGGTTACATTGGACTTGAGAGTTTTGCACACACATATATATTGAATCAACTTCTCAATCCCTTTCCCACCCCATTTTTCACCCTCCCACCCGTTTCTCATATCCCTGACTCCCAACGTATCCCTGTTTGTCTGCATTACTGATTTATACTCTAGGTTTCTCATATCAGAGAAGTCATGCGATATTTAGTTTTCTGAGTACGATGCACTTCACTAAGCATCATGGTCTCAAGTTGTATCCACTGACCTACAAATGACTCTATCTATCCTTATGGTCAAGTAGTACTTGCTGATCTTAGGACCGCAAAAGATACAGCCACCATGGCAAGCAGTGTGGAGATTTTTTAGAAAACTGGAACTAGATCTTCCATTTGACCCAGTGACATCTCTTATTGATATCTTTCTAAAAGAGTTAAAAGCATCATATAGCAAAGACACATGTATGCAATGAATAATAGTTGAAGATATGGAACTATCAATGTGAAATTGGTTTTGGTGGTTATGAGTGAGGAGAACAGACAGCTACGATATCTAGTGAGTAGAAGCTAAAAACACTGACAAATGTCCCAAATTACACAGGACAGGTGACCACAATGAAGACTCACCCTAGCCAAAATACCGGCAGCATCGCTGCTGAGAAACTCAGGCCGTAATGAGTAGAGTGTGAAGATCACACGAAGAGGTGAGGCTTCCACGAAGGGACACCTGGGGAAGACCAGAATCGCTTTCCCTCCTCAGGTCTCTTTTCCTTCCTACCTCTCACCTATAGAAACACCAGCATCTCAGAGCCGCATGGTCAGCCCCAATATGGTGTTCAATACCTCATATTTACTCTGGTGAAACAGGTAGGGTTGACTGTGATCATTATATTCAAGTTTTCTCCTGAAGCTCTGAACACACTGTTAACACGAGTATAAATTAGCACAATTCTCCTAGAAAAAAATTTGTTGGAATCTAAAAACACCGAACATAAAAAAATCACTGAACATATATGTATTTTATGGCTCAGGATTCCATTTCTAGGCATATACTCAATAGAAGTGTGTGTATATTACACCAAACACCGTGTACAAGAATATTCACAGCAGTGTCATTATAAGAAAAAAAAAATAGAAACAATGTTAGAGTCTATAAATAGAAGGAATAAGTAAATATGGTATCTATTTCTCCTAAGAGAAAAGCCATAGTATGGATATTCAAAATAAATTCAAGAAAGAGGGAGGAAAAATCTGAAAATATTAAAGTTATCACACATCTCAATTTCAACACACATCAGTTATGTTTAATCATATTCCTCAAGAGGAAATTTGAAAATCATGCTTTATGAAGTACAGGATTAATTTATGATATTTCTGAAAAAATGATTTCTTCTTTCTGCTTTCAGTGTAAATTTTATTGTGACTTTCCAACTTCTTAATAGAAACCCACTTTATCTTAGAAAGTGAAAAGCTTATGTGACCTTAACCACTTCAGTATGTATCAAATGAGTGTCATAATTACACTAAAATGCATTTGCTTTTAGAGCACAATATTATTGTGATACTCTTTTTGTCAATTAAGTGGCTTCATCCCACACGTGGGGAAAACTAAAAACAAGGGCCAGTCCTTGAGAAAGCACATCACATAAAAGTTCAATCTACTGGGTTTTTATCTTTATTTATTCAGAGACAGGGCCTTGCTCTGTAGCCTAAGCTGGTCCTGAACGCACTATGGATCTCAGGCTGGCCTTTATGATCTGACTGTGATCTCAGGCATTGTACCATTATACAAGTTGGAATTCGTGAGTAATAAATAAATCAGGAAACCAGTCAATAAAAATACATGTGTTTTGTTTTATTTTGTTTTGTTTTTGCAGCCCTTGGGACTGAATCTAGGGCCTTTGCACTGAACTATATCTCTAGCCCTATTCTTATTTTTTAAATTTAAAGGCCAGATTACTCTAAATTGCCCAGGCATGGTCAAACCTGCCATCCTCAGTCTCCCAGAATACTGGGATAA
Organism: Ctenodactylus gundi; assembly: GCA_004027205.1. Taxonomy (NCBI): domain Eukaryota; kingdom Metazoa; phylum Chordata; class Mammalia; order Rodentia; family Ctenodactylidae; genus Ctenodactylus; species Ctenodactylus gundi. The sequence goes on along the minus strand of PVKB01003250.1, from coordinate 107,085 downwards.
TGGGTTTGCACCACCACATCCGGCTAGCAGCACCATTTTGAACTTAATGCTGCATCACTCAGTGGCTTTACATGTAGCCTGTTCACTGGATCGGCACACCGAAATCATTTTTGAAAATTTTACTTTGATTTTAAATGGAGTTTCAATATGATATGAAAACAAAATCAGAATTCCTTGGGATATCCTCATACTGATCTTAAAGTTTAGATTTTGAACCAGGAAGCCTAACTTCCTTGTGGCCTCACCTCTTAAGGGGGGACATTTCGGATCCAAAGTATAGCCGACACACCTCAAAAATCTGGATTTACTCCAGCACTTTACTTTTTGCTGTTGTTGCTATTAAGAACTTGATTTTTTCTCTTGTTGGATTCATTTTTGGTGCATAGTAATCCTGTTGATTTGTGGTATTGATTTTGTAACCTGATATTTTGCTTAATTTATTAGTTCTAAGAGTATTTTGGGTGAAATTTTGGGGGCTGACATGTAGAGTATTACGTCATCTGTAAATAGGGATACCTTTACCCCCTCTCTTCTGATTCATATTCCTTTTAGTCCTTGCTGTTGTCAACAGCTCTATGTCTAATACTAGGGGTGGCAGTGGGCATCCTTGTCTTGTGGCTGTATTTAGTATGAATGCTTTCAGTGTTTCTCCATTTAGGCTTATATTGGCTGAGGAGTTGTTGTAAATAGCTTGAATCATGTTCGGGTAGAGTCCTTCTACTATTATTATCTTCAGAGTCTTTATCATAAATGGGTATTGGAATTTTTAAATGTTCTTTCTGCATCTATTAAAATAATACAAAGAAAACTTCAAAGCCTTGAAGAAAGAGATTGAAGAGGACATCGCATGTTCCTGGATAGGAAAAACTAATATTGTTAAAATGGCCATACTTCCAAAAATACAATACAGGTTCAGTACAATACCAATCAAAATACCAACTACATTCTTTACAGAACTCAAACAATAAAATTGTTTAAAAATTATATGGAACCAGAAAAGACCCAGAATTTCTAAATCAACTCAGAGCAACAAGGGCATAGCTGGAGGAATCACAATCCCAGATTTTCAGAAAAAATACAAACCAAAAGTGATTAAATTTATACGATACTGGTATAAGAACAGACAAGAGGACCAATGGTACACAACGGAAGACACTGACACAAACCAAAACAACTTTAGTCACCTGATCTTTCACAAAGGGGCCAAAACAATTCAGATGAGAAGAGACGAAGCTGAGAAAATTAGATCTCAACATGCAGGAGAATAAAATTAGACCCATATCTGTCAGTGCACACTAAAATTAGATCAAACTGGATGAAAAATTGGAACATCAAAACAGAAACGTTGAACCTACTGGAAGACAGAGCAGGTAAAACTCTAGAAGACATAGGAACAGGAAAGGACTCTCTGAAATGCAAATAAAGACAATGTTGAGGTCTCACCTCACCCCAGCGAGACTGGGTTACATTAAGAACTCTGAAAACAGTAATTGTTGGTGAGGGTGTGCGAAAGGAACTCTACTCCGCTGCTGATAAGAATGCAACCTGGTACAGCTGTTATGGAAAGCAGTCTGGAGACTCCTTAGAAAGCTGAGAATGGAAATTCTATTTGGATCAGCTAGTGCTCTGCTGGGCATGTTCCCAAAAGAAATCAAATCAACATACCAGATAGGCATATGCAGATCCATGTATCTAGCAGCACGATTCATAATAGCCAAATCCTGGAAACAGCCCACTTGTCCATCAACAGAGAAATGGCTAAAGAAGACGTGGTACCTATATGAAATACTATACAGCCATAGGAAAGACAGACAGGAAGTATTTGAATGAAAATTGGGACCAACTTCAGTTAATAATGCTCAGTGGAATGGATCAAACACAAATTATTGACTATAGATAGGTTTCCTTTTTATGAAATTCACAAAACAATAGCGTAAAAAGGCCTCAACATGAGTGACAACATAAAAAGAGGGGCAATAGTTAGCCAGGAAAGGGTTGAAACTCTGAAAACATGGAGGGGTATAGACAATCATTAATTCCCCAAGCCCCAGGTCTCTAACGTGTTATACAATTTGGAAGTCATATATAATGAGTATATTTTAGATGCTTTTCCCACAGGGTTTCAAATGAATAATTATGTAGAAGATGATAATGATAATTTGCTTCACCATCATAAATATTTTATCATATATGTGTGTCCCTTAATACCATGCTATACTCCTTAAATATATGCAACAAAAATAAAATAAATAAATAAAATAAAATAAAATCAGGACTGATTGATATGGAGAAAGATGCCTGGCTGTGGAATGCACTCAGAGCCCCTCTGGTGATTCTAACCTGCAGTCAGGGCTGATGACCACTGCCCCAAGCCCAAAAAACAGTAAAATCAAAACAAGGCAGCTGGGGCTTTTAACTTTTCTAACATTAACTATATATTCTTACACAAGAGACCAGCTTATAAAGGTTTAGCTACTAAAAACACAACAGAAAAAGTAAAATGGTATCCATGATTTTAGTTAGGCTTTCCTTGACAACTAACATACAAAGTGAATCAGAGAACATTCACCTGGACATTTACTCCATAATGGCAAGAGTCAAAACACAGGACAGGAGGAAGGACAGCTCCAGAAAAGATCTTCATCTGAGTTCATAGATACACATTCTTCCTTGAGTCTTCTAGTTCAATAGTTTTCTGTACTGTAAGTTTTGAGAGATTCCCTGCTTTCTCAAGCAAATAAATAAACCACCTAGATGGAAACACAGCAATACACAGGGGCAGGTTCAACCACTAGCTGTCCTGGGCTGAGATAAGGTGTGTGGGCAAGCTCTAATTTGTTGCATTTGATGATTTTCATGGACTATATACTCCCACCATGACTGATTTCAAGCTGTCAGCAGTTTAACAACTGACTTGCAAAATTTTGGGAAATTCAACAATTTTCTGAGCCAGTGTAAGCTAATCCTAGCACTCCAATGTGAAGTTATTAGCATTTTTGTGTATCAGAATCCTGGCTTGCTAAGAACTGAGATTTAGTTGCATCTGGCATTTGCTTGGCATGTCTCCTTACAAATACCAACTTGAACTTTTTGATTCACAGTCAACTTAAGGAATTTTCCCCAGGCAGGGATATCTATAGTCTATCTGCAACTAGGACTCAGAAATAAACAAATATGTCAGTAGAAGTTAAGAGAATATGGGTAAGGAACAAGATTTAGTAACTTTAAGAGCAAAAACAAAACAAAATAAAACAAAACAAAACATCAAAAGAAAAGGCTTCTATAACATGGACTTGTCATCAAAACCCAACAATCAGAGAACAGCTTTTGCTACTATTATCAATGGATTGACCGAAGATAAAAAGAATTATCAAGACTCAGCCCACCCATTCAGGAGGATGGTGAGGAAGGGCACCACGGAGCAAATAGTTTCATCACCAAATCGGTAACAAATATGCCTCAGGCTCCACTACCCACGTGAGTGAGAGGAGGATCTGCTCTCTTTACCTTTGAGAGACAAGGACTAAAAGTTCCCAGTGATCAAGGATACCATTTTACTCTTTTCTGAAATGATTCCAATGGTTTTCATCTGAAAAGGGGTACCAGTACATAAAAAGGTCTTTGATAGAGACTGAAGTTCCAGAATAAGTAGTTGGAAACAGAGCAATTAGTATGCAGATTAACTGCTCAAGCTTTACTGTGAGATGCGTGGGCGGTGTGTGTGGGTAGTGTACATATCCTTGCCCTCCCTCTCCTGCACAGCTGGGCAGAAGGGCAGGGAGTACTCAAGGGTTGGACTGAATTCTAACTTCAAGTGTATAGAGTTCCCCTCTGTGAAATGGCGGTGAGATTAGTAATATTTACCATCCCACAGAGTTATTCTAAGACTTAATGATGGAGACCACTCACTTGGGACCCTCTTCCATGAATCAGGAGGTTTTACCCCCTCCAGCCTTTGTTTCTAAATAAAGACCTGTTATTCTATACCTTGAAAAAATAAATAGATAAATGGAATAGTATGTACAGAACATCCAGTGTAATGTAAGCATGAAATATGCTTTTAGCTTGGCACAAAAAATATGGGTAAAAGATACACTTGTGTGTGTATAATATTCACAATGTATATATAAATATATGATGTATATGTTACATATATTAATTTATATAATATATCATAATAATGTTGCCACTGTTTGTGTTTATATGTATATATATATATATATGTATATATATACACATTATATATATATATATATATATATATATATATTCCAAATTTGAGAAAAAATGTCAGAGAATTGAAATGTTATAGGAAGCCATGATGAATAATTTAACTGCAAGACAGACTGCCCTGAAGCTCCTTATCTTTCTGTACAGGTTTTCTCTCCCAATAGGAAAGGGCACAATCACACAAGTGGATTCTTCAAGATGTTTATATTTCTTGGGGGTGGGCTAAGTTTCGTTTTGTTTTGTTTTAAAAGAGAAGTGTCAAAATTGGGAGAGTTTTACAAACACTAAACCTTCCCATCTCGGGTCTACTCAGGTAAGTTCTTACAGCAGACTTCCCGGCCTTGCTCCCATCTCTCCTCTTCCAGCATCGCGCCTTTCTCAATCAAAGAGCAAAAATTAGAGCCAGGGTAAAGCAGCTGACCCACTGGCTACTTCGTAGTCTGCTGGGTGTCAGCCCCTCTCTCCCACTTCATTTGCACCTTCGGAAGACGTGCTCCGGGGCAGAGCACGTGGTGTCAGCCGGCCCGACGCTCTCCTGTCCGTTTTCTGGCCATCCTTCGCTTTATAATCGCTTCCCACAGAGGACAATGTACACACTGAAGTGTGTGGGGCACACATCTTAGACACGTTAGTAAGTATGTGGTGAAAAGAAAGCATTTTGGGGCCAGATGAGTCAGGGAAGTTAACAAATTTATTATTAGAGCTTTTAATATATAGTACATGCTTGATATCAAGAGAGAAGTGTAATATGCAACCTTTGGGAAGATAGCTTTATAAACAGCATAACCCTTGCCTATTCATAATATTTTGAGCAGTCTCTATTTTACTCTGAAGGTAAAAGTTTCCTTTACTTGCCTGTGTTCATTGACCAGTCTCACAGCAAAAGTATTCCACTCATAGCTGAAACCACAGATCTTCCTGCTGAATAAATTATAAGATATAGTTGTGTGAATTTAGTACAAAACTTTGGAATGGGTCCCTAAGTGGGGCTAAATTTGTGTTTCATCTTTCATTTCCAAAGCAAATTTCATGAAGGCAGAAGGAGAATTTTTTAAAAGCATATCTGAAATAGGAGGGTAGCTGCTTCCGTGGATAATAAACTCTTAGCATACTTGCAACAATGAATAGCAGGGTTTTTTTTTCTTTTGCATTACAGCATAAGCCAAAGTATTGAATATTGAAAACAAACTGATTGCAGAGAAAGAAGAAATGGTAACTCATGATGAGCCCAGGCTGGGGCTACCAGCTAGCTTAGCAATGGGCTTGGAAACAGACCTGAGCCCCAGTTACATACACCTTGTGCCCTGGGCCACATTCCATCCATTTTCCCTTTCTTATTATCACTTGGACCTTATAGACAAGCAGGCATGCTTCCAGGTTAACCGTATTACATTCTGAATGGCCTAATTTTTATTTTTGTATCACTGCATTATAGATAATCTAGGGCTGTGTCGTGAGTTCTTACCTTCTCATTTCACACCAAAAGTTGTCTGTGGATAATTGGAATGGAAGGTGCTTCGCTTCGGCCTTGAACTGTGAAGCCCCAGGGACTTCCCGCAGCTGAAAGTTCTATTCGTCTTTGCTGATAAAGAGAAAGAGTAAAAAGAAATATTAAGTCAAATTTTCTTCTTAATTATAATCTTATCAAATAGTACCTTAACTAATGTCACTGATGAATAGCAATTACTACTAGTTAAGTGTAATATCATTATTCACTTACTTTGCCTGGAGAGAAGCCAAGGGATAAAAATAGAGAGGGATGGAAGAATGATAGAATCTAGCTGTTGCTTTCTGTGCTATTGAAATAAAATATCCCAGAATGCTAAGCTCTACCTTCTGCCAAAATGACTAAGAGCTGTGTGTGGTGATATATCACCTGTTACATCACTAACATAGCTGGTACAAAGACGGTAAGGTTAACTGTACATTTGTTCGATTGGGTTGAGCTTTTACTATGTCCTTAGATCTGAAATTAAGAAAATGCTCACATTCTGGTACCTCTCTTCGAGGCCACTGCAAGTTTCACACAAAGTAGATCAACTGGGAACCCATCTCGGCCATGTTTTTTGTTGTTGTTTATTTTGTTTTGTTTTTCCTAGATAGATACCAGTGGTCCAACTAATGCCATTCAAGAAATTTTGGAACATTTGAATACTTAAAATGTTTCACAAAAAAATTTTTTCAGGAAAGATGTGCTGGATGATTGAATTTTCTCATCTTGGAATTGACAGCATGTTGCTTATTATTTAAAAAGAAAAAGGCCCTTAAAGTGTTTTCTATCATATTATTAAAAATGTGCCATTATTATTTATTTGTGGATCTTCCAACAGAAATTTTGCTTAAAATGTTATAAAATTTTGAAAGATGTAGCACATCCTTACTAATTAATAGGTGTTAGGATAATGAAAATGAATATGCAATCATGCATTGACTCTACCTTTTGTATTCAATAAGGCCATGAAATAAAGCTGAAATTAAATTCTAGTGATAAAAATTATTGTTAGTTCACATGGTAGGCTAAATCTAATGTGATGTGTTTTTAAAACTTGTTTGTGCTAGGAGACAGCTAGAGTGCTATGAGGCTGAGATTAATAATCAAAGCAAACTGACTACTGTTAACTTTATTGGACAAAGAAAGCTAAGAATCAAAGTAAATCATTAATTTTGGATTAAAAAATATCAAAGTTTATTTATTTGAGACATAATCTATCTCTGTAGTCCATGCTGGTCACAACCTCACCATGTAGCCCAGGCTGGTCTGTACACACACATCAATCCTCCTGCCTCAGCCTCCCAGTTGCAGGAATCACAGGCATATACCACCAGGCCCAGTTTATGTGGTACTGGGGAATTGAACCCAAGGCCTTTCACTTGCTAGGCAAGTGCTCTAACCACTTAGATATGCCCTAGAACCCCAAAGTTTATGTAAATAACAGTTGTATTGTTAAAGAATGTGAGGTTAAAAAGTTAAAACCTATACTCAAGTAAAAAGATCAAGAACAAACTATACATTTAATATAAATCTGTAGTTTAAAACACGTACAAATCTTTTAATGTGATACTAAAACATGGGGAGCTGTTTTTGTTGTTGTTGTTGTTTGAGACATGCACTTGCTGTGTGACTCGGGTTGGCCTTGAACTCATCACTATGCAACTTAGACTGGACCTGCAATCCTCCTTCAGCTCCTAAGCATTGGGATTACAAGGATGCACCACCAGGCCTGGCCTTGCTATCTTGACATTTCACCAATATTTTTAGTTTTCAGTGAAGACTGCAAAGAATTGCATTTTCACTTAATTAGCATGCAGCGCCAGTAAATAAACGTTGAAACGAGGCCTTCTGTCTAGTGGCTTTAGAGATTCTCTTTAAAAGCATCCGTTGAGCTCACCTAGCTTTTGCCTTTGCCTTTCTATGTTGGTTTTGCCTACAGACAGTACGTGAAAATCCTTTGCTGCCTTAGGACCAATACTACCTTAATATCTGTGCTGCTTTTTTTGACCTGCAAACACTTTTGCTTTACTGCAGAGAGAAGAGGCCAGGCATTAATCGTCCACTGCAAGTGCGAGCTAGAATAAGAACTAGTTAGTACGGACGGCAGGAGGCCCTGGACCTGTGCGCAGGAAGGAAACGATGTGAAGAGCTACTGGCTAGGCAGCACAAAATGTCAACTTCCTGGGCAAGGATCAGCAGGAAATGGAAATAATATGAAGGAAAAAATTAAGATATGTGCTGAAAAGCCTTGCAAACAGGTTTCTCTATGTAGGCTGCATATTAACAGATGAAGCTTATCAGGAAAGTTAACAAGGATTGTAGGTACTCATGTGCATTTCTGAGTTGCTCCAACTCCCACACCAACTTACATGGACAATGGTTCAACTCCATTGAAAGACATTACAGTGCTAGGAATTATGCAGACTCAGGGAAAATGTGTTATTAAAATACGTTATTATTTAGCATGACTTTTTTCCCTTAATGCACCCCCACAAAATTGCAGAACATTCATTGTAATATTCTACAAGAAACAGATTACCTAAAATTAGGCCTATTGAGGACTCCAAGAAGTTCATGCTGTTAACCTATGTGTTTGTGGGGGATGTGATTTTTGTCATCTTAATAGAAGAAAGAATCCTACTCTAACAAATGTGAAAACAATGTTTTTATTCATGTATTCAATAATGTGTGCAATAAAGTATAACTGACTTCTATCTTGTATTTATTTTTATTTTGAGAACATTTTCTTTTTATTTCCTAAATTGTAAAACGAAGACTATTTTTTCTTAACTGTATCAAAATTCTTATATATGTCCTATTATGTATCTTATCTAAATATCTACATCTATTTATCTATATTTACACATATATTTAAAAATGTGAAAAATTTACTTAAAGAACACCCGAAAGACACATGTCATGTGGTATTCTGACATAGACTGAAGTTAGGTGGACTTGAATTAGCTTGCAATCACTGAAAAAGTTTTCAACATAAGCAAATTATGTTTTTAGACATTTTAAATTAGTTTCTTAGTATTGTACTAATAACAAATGGTTTTTGTCCACTTTGCTAATTCATATCTTGCACACATAAACATACAAACACACGCATACACTTTGAAAGGAGTGGGAGACATTTTTCTGAAGTCTCATTCCTCTTGAATTCTATAAATTCTCAGGTTGTTCTATTTCCACCCCCCCACCCCCCGAATTGAGTGGTCTAAAAATAGGCCCCCAGGAAATATACCAGCAGGAAAAAAGAAGTGAAGGGATGAAGGGAGAAGGTGGATGAAAACAACTGAGCACACCCTTCTAAAGTACAGACTCACATCATTTGTTCATCCCAATATGAAAAGTAGTCGAACCATTCAGGCTCTTAAAAAGAAGGGACAGGAAAGTCTAACAGCAAAGTATTAAATACAATATCATTAAATTTAGAGACATATCAAATGGAAATTCATGTATCCTGTTGGATACATCCAGCTCTAAATTTACATTTGCTTCTACACATTTTCTGTCCATCTCCCAGCCAGTAGGTCAGTTCCATCTCAGCTGGTCGTGATCATTGTCTTAGTTACTTATACATTGTGGTGACAGAATACCCGACATCCAGAATTTAAGGAAGGTACCCCGCAGTGCACTCACGGGCAGCCAGCACATGGAGAGGCTGGAGAGCCTCCTGCCACACAGCAAGCAGGAAAACAAGCGGGGAAGGAGAGTCGACCTCTGGAGATAGAAGCAAGGACCAGAATGCTCCCAGGAAGAAGCTGTAACAGTGTTTCTTCTTCCTACCTTTACTTAGTTCAAGCAGCCGGCTGCCCTTGCTCCTCTCCCAAGGTGGGTGCCCCACCCCACTTCCTACCCCACAATCAAAAGTAAAAACCTGAAAGCTTGGCCCAGGGCTATTCCCATTCTCAACAAACTGACACACTCCTTTGAGGTCAAGCCCCAAACATCCACCCCTTTTGGCCAGGCCCTACCTCTCAACAGCACACAGTCCCACAGTTATGCCATTGCAACCAAATACATGAGACTTTTGGGGGACATTTCAGATCCAAACCATAGCAACCACCCAACTAATAAAAAGACCCAAAATGAATTGAGCCATAATTATGATTTTTTTAAAGATTGGGAAACAGATACAAAGAGATTCACTAAACTGTTCTATTCTGTTGCGTGTTGAGCATTTCCCTAATAAGTTTCCACTGAAAACCAGTCTAGGTTAAGTTTGGTGGCACAAAACTTGTTACCTCAGCTTTCTGGGATCCTGAATCCGGGAGATTGCAAGTCAGAGCCTAGCCTGGGCAATTTAGAGACTTAGCAAGACCCTAACTCAAAACCAAACCCCCAAAATGGGAGAGAGATGCAGCATAGTATGAAGTCCTTGGGTTCCACCCCAAGTACCACCTCCCCCCAAATCAGTTTAAGTCTCAGGTCCATATGACTTTAAATTTTCATGCATTAGTTTTTCTATCCTTCTTCCCTCAATTGGGCTTGAATAGGGCGGATACTGAAATCACAATCATTAAAAATGAAGTATAGTGATTAAAAAGAAAAACAGAAAACACCACGGGATTTCAGAGAAAGAACAGACCAGATGAAATAGAAGAGTCAAAGGCATTTTGCATGAGACGCGGCTGTTGGGCTTAAAACTGCAAAATGGCTGGAGGCGATTTAGAGTGTCTTTGATGGAGGACGGAAAAAATGAGTAAAGCTAGGGAAGTAAAAAACCATTCTGAGTGATGTCAAGGAAAAGAAATTGCTCAGTGCGGATAGAATGTGAGAGACAAAGAGAAGTACTGGAAAATAGGGAGCAGGGTGTGGAAAGCCACGGAAGCCGAAGGTCTCCAACGGGGGGAACACGGGCATTGCGCAGCCAGTAATCCCAGTGATTCTGGCTGCTTTACAAAATGAAATGGCTAAGAAAAATGTGTAAATCAACTGAGAATAGATCAGTGAACGATCACCCTGTGTGCAAGGTAACCACCACTAGGCTGAGAATGCAACATCGCCTGCGGTCTCTTGTGTTTGCTCTCGGTTTTTATCCTTTCACTTTTCAAACACCATTGATCACTTCTCAACATGCATTCGGACTTCTTATGGAAATAACTATAATGTTTGCATTTTTATGCATGTTGTTTTCAATAAGTTGCGTTTGTAACATCCACCTGTTTTACTTCCTCTAGCTATAATTATGTCACTCAGGTTGATGTTTAGCTTTCTAGTCTATGAAAATGTACAATAGGTTTATTGTTGATGAACAAATATGTTTTTTAAAGTTTAGAATAAAAGTTCTTATATTTATTAGGATTGTTCATATGAATAATTTCACATAATTTTGATGTACATTTGTATATATTTTTCTGTCAGATATATACTAAGTAGCAAGTCATCTGTCAGGATTTTCAAAGTGTTTATAATATCCTATACTTTGTTTAGAAATAAAGAGTACTTATACTACTAATCTACACTTTGATGAGTAATGTAAGATTTACAACTATCCCAACATTCAATTTACTCACTTTTAATTTTGTTATAATGGATGAGCTTTAGAAATTGTGGTTTTATTATAAATGATATCAGACATATTTCAATATTTTCACTTGACAATCAATATGCTATTTTGCAAAAGGCCAGTTTTAGACCCATGTTTCTATCTACCAGACTGTGTTTTATTTACAGGCCAGTAGGAATTCTACATTGTTGTAAGACAAGTCTTTTATTGAATGCAAGTGTATTAGAGTATTACAGATATTATCTCTCACTAGTTCTTATTTATTTCATTAATAGCATATTTAATGATAAGAAAAAATTCTTCATTAAACAATAATTGTTTTCATTAAAAGTGAAGATTGCTGTTTCTTAGTTCTAGAATCTATTATATATGCTTTGTCAACTTTAGATATGTAATCCTCTTAGAATTGATTCTGTATATTCAAAATTTCTCATATAAAAGACCAAATAAATACCAAAGTTTTTTTAAGAAATTAAATTATGATTGGGCACTTATGAAAAAGCATTCAGAAGTCTGCAATTTACTGTAAAAATCTTCACAAAGAATGAATTGGTGGAAAGTGAATGAATAGTAATAAGATATATAAGTAGTAAAGCAATTATAATCAAATAGTGAAATACTAAGAGTAGAAAATAGAAGGCACACCGGCTTTTACTATAAAATTATTTCAACTCTGCAAAATATTTGAAAATTTCTATCATAATACATTGTAAAATATTAGCAATAAATTTTACCATGTTAGAAAAATTTTTTAAATGTTATGATCATTTCAATAAGTTTCAATAAAGCATTTAGCAAAATTCAATATATACTTACAACAATGTATAAGTCAGCTTTTCCATTGTTGAACACAAAACCTGGTACAACTTAAAGAAAGAGAGGTTCCAATTGCCTCACCCTTTAAGGGAATTTAGTCTATGACCTTCTGACTCCAAGGCAGGAACATCATGGAGACAGAGCATGGGGGAACAAAGCTTCTTGTTCTCGGCCATTGAGAAGTAGAGTATGTCAAGAGTGCAGGAGAGAAAGGTGAGGGAAAAGTGTAGTACCAAGCTCCCATACTACTACACACACAGGAGCATGCTCCACCAATCCTGTGGGGAACTTCCAAGCCAATCATTTTGGCACAGACAAGTTTAACAGTTACAAATATAAAATCTCTGCAAACCAGGAATAGGAAGAAACTTCTTCAACTTAATGAAAATGCTTACTGTGAATTGGGTTCTAGTCTTACCTAAGATATGCTGAAGTTCTTACACCTAGTATCTGTGATATGATCTTATTTCAAAATAATGTATTTGAATATGAGAATGATTATGTTAAAAGTAGGTGACAATTGATTAGAGAGGTTCTAAAATGAAGTGATTAATGTTCTCCTAAGATTATCCTGTGAAACACATACAGAGAAGGTCTTGAGAAGAAGTCGCAGGCAGACATTGAAGTACTGCACACACAGGTCAGGGAAGGCCAAAGATCGCCCAGGTAGCAGAGGCCAGGAAGAGGTACGGGAAGATCCTTCACGAGAGCCTTCAGAGGGAACATGCTAATGCCGACACTTTCATTTCAAACTTTTAGACTCTAGACTTTCATTGGATAAATTTCTGTTGTTTCAAACCACTTAGTTTGGAAAATTTGTTCCAGTTAACTCTAGGGAAAAAAATACATTTCCTAAAAGCATGCAACTAACACAATTTGAACACAAATGCCTTCCCATTGATATTGGAAAATAAGGAAAAATATTTGTAATTATCAGTTCTAATTGTCACTGGGCTGAGAGTCCTATTTAGTGAGATAAGGAAAGACCAAAAAACGTGAATTGCAACCTGAGTAACAATGTCTAATCACTGGCAGTGTGGATATATATATATGCAATTAATGTAAAGGAGGAAAAAGCTACTAGAAGAAATAGATGGATATGACAGGTTACATGATGCAAGTATCAAAAACATGAAATGCTTAGGAATTTTTGGCAAAATACGGACTAAACATGGTCATGGTAAATTCTAAGCATTCATTGCAAAGAGAATTGAAAGAGACTTGCACACGTGATGAATACATCACCTTCAGAGATGCAAAAACCTGATATAATTAAAATACCACCTTGCCCCAAATCAGTCTGCAAACTTTTGATGCATTTTTAAACAGAAGTTTAGTAGGTTTTTCATATGAAAAGTGATAAGCTAGATGTAAGGTGGATAGGGAGTTGGAAAAAATTCTAGAATAGCCAAAACAGATTTTAAAAAAGAAAAAGTTGGAGAATTATTGTTACATGATTTCAAGGTTTACTATAAAGCTATAGTAGTCAAGACAGTAAAGTTTCAATGTAGAACAGAAATACAGACCAATGGAAAATAATTAGCACCACAGAAAGCACCTCCACATACACCATCGATTTTCAAGACATCCCAAGAGAAGTCAGTGGAAGAGGATAGTCTTTTTAATTTATAGTGTTGGAACCACTGGATGTTCATTGGGAAAATAAATAACTCATGTCTTCACTTATATGGCACATAAAAATAATTTAAAATGGATTATAGATCCAAACAAATCTTCACATTAAAACACTGAGTAAAATCTTCACTACCTTAATTAGGCAAATATTTCTTAGAATACAGGGAACATAAACCTTAAGAAGAAAATGTGATAAACTAGCATTACCTAAATTAAAAATCTGCCCCTGGAAATAAATCATTTTTATAGCATTAAAATCTTTTATTTAGAGAGGAAATACAATGTATATATCCAGAAAGAATTTTTTTACAGCTCTGTAATAAAACAGCAAAAATTCAATTTAAAACCTGTTAAATGGTTTTAAGAAATACGCAACAAAATAACTTTAAGAAAAAGCTAATAAGTACAGACATAATGCTCAGAGCCACTGGTCCCGAGACTAATATAAAAGTAAAACCAAAATGTTAGCATAGGTTCACTGGAGTGACTAAGATTTTGAAAAATGGATGAGATCAATTGTTGGTGAAGATGTGTAATACCCAAAATTCAGATACATTGTTAATGAGCATGTAAATCAATATAAACACTTTGGAAAATAGTTTTACAATTCCTAATAAAATTGAACAGTTGTAGTTGATCCGTGGCTTCCATGTTTTTCATATCCAAATGTTCCAATCATGGATGAAAAACATTGGAGGAAAATTGCTTATTAACTGAACACGTAAACTTTTAAAATTATTCTCTCTAAAATACAGTATAATTATTTACATAGTATTTGTATATTATAAATAATCTAGAGAGGGTTTAAAATATATGGAATGATGTAGTAGGTTATATGTACATACTACACAAGGATTACCCAACACCTTGATCCACTGGTGGGTACTGGCCTGGAGTCTCTGGGGGGACCAGGCTACACAGCTGGAGGTCAGTAGCAGGTGAGCAGGAGCAACTAAAGCTTCATCTGTATTGGCAGCTGCTCCATGTTACTCACATTACCACCTATGCTCTGCCTCAGCGCAGGTCAGCAGCAACATTAGATTCTCACAGAAGCTTGAACCCTGCTGTGAACTGTGCATGCCAAGGGCCTAGGTTTGCTCCCATATGAGAAACTAATGTCTAAATGTCTGAAGTAGAATGAGGCAGTGATGCCTGCACCGGAGAATGACTCCATATGCAGATTAACATTATAATGAATTGTATAATCATTTTATTATATATTAAAATGAACGAAAGAGAAAAAAAAGGTATAATAAATGTGGTTGGGTCATCCTGAAACAACCTTCACTCCTGTTCATAAAAACCATGTCCAATAAAATCATTCTCTGATGTCAAGAAGATCAGGGAATGCTGTGTTACACTATTTTATATAAAGGAGTTGTGATTTTTGGAACCAGCCCATTCAGGAGAGCTAGATGTGACTCTTCATCATATGCATCACAATCTTACTCCTGAATATGAACAGAGAGAAATGAAAAGATACAAAATGCATGAACGTGGCTGATTATGTCTACTTTATTCACAATAGCACCAAGTTGGAAAGCAAATGAAATTTTCATGAGTAGGTGAATGAATTTTGTTATCTCCGTTCTATGGATTACAACTTCACAGTCAAACGGAACCTGCTACCAATAAGTAGAAAACATGAGCAATCCCTCAAACATGATTATCAGAAGAAGCCGAATATAGAAGAGGGAACATTGTTCGATTCAATTTCCATAAAATTCTAGAATACACACATTAAAGAAGATGAAGAATTCCCTGCTACCTAGAGAGGCTGAGGATTTCCTGGAAGGACACAAAATAACTTCTGGGGATGCTAGAAGCACGTGTACCTTGAGTACAGTGGTGGTTATGTAGACAAAACCCACCTGTTTAAAGAAAAATACATACACAGCAAAACTTGGAGAAATTTATGCATGTAAACCCAATCTTAATAAAATACATTTTAAAATAAAAATATTTTGAAAAAAATCAAGGAATATAAAAAGGGGAGGAAAGAAGAGGAGGAAGAAAGAAAGGAAGGAAACAAGGGAGTGAAGAATGAAAGGGGGAGCAAAATGAGGGGGGAGAACAGGAGTAATGAGTCTCACAAATACTCCAACGAAGGAAAGGAGTTTTGCTCCAGGCAAAGTGAACAAAACGGTAGTAGGTTACAGTGATTGAAGCCTACAGTTTACAGGCACAAAACAAGAATGTCCGTGAATATCTCTCAAAGAGCCCAAATTGGCTCCCAGAGTATTGTGTGTTGGGAAAAGCCCTATGAGAGTGTATTGGGAAGGACTAAAATTATAAAATATGGCTGAGATGATGCTCACAGGCAGGAGGACAGCACCTCTGGCCCCTTTCCCTCTTCCACACTGTCAATATCCCTATAGGATTTCATATTTATAAAGGCTAGTGGGAAGTCACTGACAAAAAAAATGTGATTTCTGGGATCCCATCTTCACAATACTGAGTAATAGAGGGCGGGTTGGATGGCGAGACACAACAACCAGCACATTCTACCACTTTGGTTATTCATTGTTCATATACATAAAGTATCTACTTATTATTCAATAAAAAATAAAACTTCAGTCTCACTTCACAGTATGCAACTGTTCTACATACAAATGTATTTCCACTCTGCCCAAAATAATGACATATCCAGTCCCAATAGTCTCTGTATCCATTCCCCAAAATAGTCACAGTATCTGCCTCCAGGTGCTATTGCTGCTCAAATTTAACCACTGCCTTCTTGAATATTTTTACCTAGCAAGTAAATTTTAGAGAAAATGATGAGCAGCAGCAATCTTAAAATAGCAAAAGGGGAAAGAGAAAAGAAGAAAGCAATCAATGTGCCCCACGCATAAATGTGTGCCAGCAGGAGCAGTGGCTACCGTCCTTATTTTTGGAAATTACCACAGAGCTGTGTCCTGGACAACTTCCTTCCTCCACTGTCCGGTTCATGTTGGCCTCGTTCTTGCCGAATTTTCAGGTGCTCAATGTTACACCTGAGCAGACTGATGTACACACTTATTCCTGAAGAGTGTGAGTTTCTTTGCTTTGGCATTTCTTTGGTTGCTCTAATTTTCCTTTAAAATTTCCAGTGGGGTCCAGCCATTGCCTCCCTGGCCCATCATGGAACTAAGCGTTCACAGGCAACAGTCACATTCTACTTTGCGAGACTGTTGTACGCTTAACCATCTCGCTCTTTGTGGACCTAAGTTGAGCTTTAATGAAAAGGAATTATAACACTCAAGGAAATGGCGGTGAGAATCTGGACTAGACTAGTTCGTCGACTGTAGATGTGGGAAGGGGCTTGGTAGGGAGTAGGGAAGCACTGCAAAGGAGAAATTAACAAGGAAAAACTTCAGATATTGAACATGTGAGATGAATAGAAAATATCTAATGACGTTAAGATTTCTGACTTCAGTGATTTGAGAAATTAGATGAGACAGAAAGCAGCAGGAGGGATGGATGATAGAAGAGAAATAAAATGCTTTCATTTCAGAACATGTTAAATCTCAGGTGATTTGCTCGAAGAGCAGCTGGCGTCTGTAGATCTGCTGATGCTTGGAAGCCTGGCAGCCGGTGCGGGTCTCAGTGCTGAGGGCGGAGAGCTGGGGTGCTCCACTTCGTGCACAGTAACGGAAAGTGTCTGGAAAGTATCTGAAGGGGAACATGACTGAACGCGCTGTGACCCTTCACAAGACCTTTCCCAGGAAAGGTGGCGATAAACTGTGACGATAGTAACGTAGCTCCAGTGCCTTCTTTCGCAAAAGCGATTTTACAGATATGCTTAAGGTCCCGTGTCAGTTGATTTTTAAATAAAGAGATCCCATAAACTTTTCTGGTAGCAGAGATTTAAAGATAAAACAAAGTCAATATGGAGAAAAGGCTCTGCTGCTGACTGTAAGGTGAAAGGAACACGTGGTTTCTTCTGAGAAATTTTGACATCCATATGACATATTTTGACCGTTTTCAACCATTTCCAATTTTTCAGCCCCTCTCCTCCCTTCTCCTTTTCTTCTCCCCCAGATCCACTTTCTCATCACCATGTGTTTTCCCCTTTCCTGACCTCACTCCTCTATTTCATATATCTCATTTACATTTTAGGTAGAGAAAGGAGTAGGAGGTGAGAGAATGGATTAAGTTAGACAATCATGAGGTTGGCAGTGTGGGAGAAAGGAGTACACACAAGAGAAATGTGAGTTACGAGTCTTACGCACTTCAGTCTTCCATCACAAAATACCAGACACTGAGAGATTCATTGACAGACACTGTTCCTTGTAGTTTCTGAAGGCTGAAAAACAATGTACCACTCCATTTGGTTCTCTAGTAAGGTTTCTCTCTTTGGCCCAAATATGGCCACATTTTTTTCTGTGTCTACATATATCATTAGCAGGAAGGAGAGGAGCAGGAAGAGAGGATGACTCTCTGTGGTCCCTTCTTTTAAGGGCATGAATCTCATTATGAGGCCCCTCATAATGTCACTGAAACCTAACTACCTCCCAAAGTTTCCATCTCAAAGTGTTTTCGCATTGAGGATTAGGGCTTCAATGCATGAAGTTCAGAAGTACACCATTCCAGTGACCATGGGTGACAGGAAGAGGAATCGCATAGGCTCAAGCATGAGTCAGCTGTCTCATGTCAAGGTTGGGCACCATCATAGTTCTGGGTGCCAAGGGGCTTGAGCAGCAGGAGTCTTTGACAGAAGCTTCAGGACAAATGACATTTACAACATTTAAATCAGCTTCACAAAATTTAAATTATCAAAGCAAATTTTCACTTCCTAAGAGAGGTTCAATTTTTATTTTTTTATTGTTTTCTTGTATATAAGAAAGCACATTCTAATTACGACAAAATTTGTAAAGCTGAAATACTGAAAAACTCCTTTTTAAAAATATATAGATTTTTAGATCTCAAGAAAATCACCCTATTATAGTGGAAAAAATATTGTCCTGATTCATGCATTGCAGAGTATTGTACTGCACCTACCCAAGATGAACAGAAGGATAAAGTTACAGTACCAAGTACAGCGATACTTAGGTGCTTCTTCTGAAAGAAAGACTTCACTGTGTATAAAAAATTCTTTTTTTAAAACTCCAAGGTCTTCTGTTTCTTGCCCAAATTCTTCCTGTAATTGAAAGATGATTTCTATGATGCCTGAACATTGTTATTAGTTTTACTCCCACACACTCCAAACTGAGTTTCTTCAGACCAATCGATCTGAGATACAATTGTTGAAAGGCCAATGTTGGTTATTTCTAGGGATTTTTCCTTTAATCTTTGTCAGTAGTGATATGAAAGTTATTTTGAATGAAAGCTTTCTTAATATAACCTTGTTTGTTAAGGTTTTTTATTTTCTCTTAGGCACTTGAGACTAATTTTGTGGTTGTTGCTGTTGAACATTAAAGAGAAAAGAGAAAACGGAGAAAGGAATGCCTCAAATTCTAGGAGTATCTGTGTAAGTTATAAGATAAGAAGTTGTGTGATATGCTCTCCCTCTTTTTTCCATCCATAGGATCCAATTGTAAGAACCAATTCCCATCTGGATGTCCAGTTTTATCTTGTCTAACAGAAAAAACTACATGAAACAGCCTACAACAGAATGTGACATGTATTGGTCACTTTTCTGTTATTTTAGAAAAAAATAAAAGAAAAAATAAGCAGGTATCTGGGTATTTCATAAGAAAAGAAAGATTAACATGTTCAAAGTTTTGGGGGCTCAAAAGCCAGGAGCCAACACAGATTCCCCTACATTCATGGCAGTCAGCATCACAGTACTAGGGGTGTGTGATAGAGAAAAGGTTACCAGGAGTTGAGGGGAAGTCAGTGTAGGGCCAGTATCGACCTCTCACCACTGAAGCTCCCCACCCAATCTTGACACCACTACACTGGAAGTCAAACCACGGAACACTAACTTGTGATGGTACTTCTGGGACTGTCAAATTGTCAGTAATTTCTCTCCCGAAGACACACAAGAGATAGATTTGTATTTCCTTCACTACAGCTAAGGAAATTGATATAAGAGAACAACAAGAAAGTTTCTTTTTCTCTTTATGGCTTTTTCTATGCAGACTTCTTTTGGTATAGGAAATTTTTCACACAAAACTTACAAAGCAGTAAATTAACTGTTTAAGACTTGACAAATATGTATTTTTCCAACTATACATGTCAAATTATAAAACACTTAGAAAATAACATAGGATAACATGCATTATATTTTAACTTTATTCTGGCGATATTTTAGATACCAAAAGCCTGATCCGTGAAAGAAAAAAGATATGATGTGATAAACTTCACTAAAATTAAAAATTTGTGAAAGAGGATGCCAAGTGAATAAAAAAGCCACAATCTGGAGGAAAATATTTGCAACAGATAAATATGTAATAAGGACTCCAAAATGTACAAAGTATTCTTAACACTCAACAATAAGAAACCAATCTGATTTTTAAGCGAAGTAAGACTTTAAAAGATGAAAAGATGGCCTGTACCATAGATCCACAGAGAAACACAAATTAAAGTCAGAGTAAAACATCACACGGACAGACAGACAAGAGATGATAGATGGAACACTGACAGTACTAAGTGCCAGCAAACATATGAAGCAGGGACAACCTACACATATTCACTACTGGAGGGAATATAAAATAGTACAGCTTCTTTGTAAGACAATTTGGAAGTTTCCTGCAAAACTAAACATGTTTACCATCTAATCCAGCAACTACTTCCCTTTCCGTCTCTTAAAGCCGTTGAAAGCTCACATTTACACAAAAGCTTGCACAAGAACCATTATGTCAGGGAGGACTTTCAACTCAAAGAAAATGGTATATGTAGGAAAAGTTCAAACAGGGAAAAGTTCCCTGTATCCTGAAGTTTTGATTTAGTTGCAGCAAGTGAGTGAATATATACGTGAGTATATTACCACAATACAAAACGCTTTGCTTACTGCTGACTACAGAGGAACAATGTAATAGATTGGTGTTTGATTCTCACTGGCTGATGAGCTAAAGGAAATGGACTGGAGGAAGACCAGGGACTGGAAATCCACCAATATGTGCATGGGAGAGTTATCAATGGACGGGGACCAATGCACCCTCCTGGAGGGAGAAAGGGGCCCTGCAAACCCGTTGCCACTCCTAAACCTCTCAGCTAGTCCAGACACCTGCTGAAGAGAGTGACAGAGGCAGAGGTTTCTAAACAGCCTGGAAGTCCTTTTTAACTCCATCCTTCACAGAAACAGTAAGAGAAGAACACATCACTTGCTCTCCAGTACAAGTTTTTCTCTTATAATCATATCAATTATTTCTCAATTGACAAATGCAATTACTCATATGCATAGGAGTTTCAACACAATGTTCCGATATACGTATACATTGCGTGATGAGCAAATCAGGCTCATTAGCATGTCTGTTACCTTTATCCCATCATTTCTTTGTGCCACCATAAATTTCACTGTTAGAAAGATGATGGTTTACAGATTTGAAGTTTCACCCGGCTGACCTCAGCCATTAACCATAGCATTACCCACAAGGGTTGGCCTAAGGAGCAATTATGACCCAATACATGAATTGACTTTCATTGTGAGATTATGAAATTAGGTGTCGCAGAGACAGCTGATACAGCTGCACGGTAGAGGATCTAGACCTTTTAAGTGAGGATAGAACAAAAACATCTTGTGTTATTGGAAATTGGACTGCAGTTCCTGACTGGCCAAAATAAAAATCTTGGAGCAGAGGCAAAGCAAGAAAAAGTCGCATTTGCTGGAACAGCTCCAAGGCAACGAGCTCAATCACAATAAGCCCATCAGCTTCCTACTTGAATGCTGGAACCAGCAGGAGCTGGGCAGAGATGTATGATAACGTGTACTAGAACTCAGAGGTATGGTTTCCACTGATGCACTCCCGTGTGAATAACTGGCTATTTAAGTTTGCCTGACATTTTATCTAATTTTTTCCACATTAGGTTAGATAGAGCAGATTATTTAATGTTAGTGGCAAACGCAAGTGGAAGTTCAGTGAAGAAAAAAAATATTTTGCTGCTAAAAGATCCTGAGAATGGGAAGATTTTTTTTGTTTTATTTTGCTGTATGTTCAATTTCCATTTGAGATAGTCACAGTGCATTTTCAAATTTAAATAAAAACTTGCATGACCAAAACTGAATTCATGTTTATTTTTACAGTTTGATTTGTTACTAATGAATGCCTGTGTCTTTATAATATTTGAAAATATTTTACTTGAGGACAAGAACGTTTTTTTATTATTATTATTTAAAAGCAAAAGCTGGTGTGCTTTTTGAGATCTATTTTGAAAGCCAGACATCTCATATCACAGAGTTGGTTCTGTTTCCAAGTCAGAAGATGACCTGTCATGCCATTTCTCTAATGTTCAGAGTTCTTCTTAGTTTAGATTTGAGTATCAGGTGAATAGAATTGCAAGCAGCACTGAGAGCTGAGGACTAAATTAGGGAATTTTTTTTTCCAGAAGAGTGTCCTGTAACATTTGCCAAATGTTAAGCATAAACTCTCTGCAAGATTTGTTCTGTCTGGAGAAACCACTTCTGAATATTCAAGCAGTTTTAAGCATGAGGTAAGCTATGGAATTGGTTCAACAGCCTTCTTTCAGCTAATTGTAGACAAAATTTTACACAAAGCATATTAGGACACTTCCGTTATCAATTTGACATAGAGTGCATTATATAAGCAATTATTAATAATTTATTCCAGAATTATACTTCTAGTGTCAACTTCAACTGAGAGTATACAACAAGATCAACCTGAATGTTAAATGAAATTGCTTGAGAGCATGCGGCATATGCCATCTACATTTTTTGGTAATCCTAAAATCCGCAGGAAGGCAGAGCACATTCACGTGAAGAGGCACTGCGATGTCTCATTTCCTGACTGTTCAACGAACTAAGGATTTAACATTCAAGCTCGACAAGCCAGATTTCTCAATGTTTATGCATTTTATTAATAAAAACATGGTTGCACAGTGAATGCATTTTGTTTCTCTTTTCAAAAGACAATATATTTCAAATCCCAGCTCTGCCCCTCATAGACTTCTGATCTTTGGGCCAATTTCATTATTTGCAAAAACAAAAGTGTCCGACCAGATGACCACGGGGGTCTGTATTATTTGAGAGGAGCTTTGCATGCTATCCACAGAAGGAGTAAAGAACTACATTAGAAGGTTATAGGATGTTGGAAGAGAGCAGGGCATTTGGATATTGGCCACAGATAGTGTATGATTAGACAGCCAATATAAATAACAATGGAAACATAAATTATAACCTTCTTTTTGAAAATTGTGCTGCCCGGGATGGCCTAGAACTCATAGCGATCCTCCCGCCTCAGCCTCCCGAGTGCTGAGATTTCATCATGTGCCACCATGTTCAGCTTATGTAGTGCAAGGGAATTGAACTATGGGCCCTATGCTTGCTGGGCAAACTCTCTAATCATTGTGCAATTCCTCCAGCCCTCCAGCCCTGATTGGTTGGTTCTTTTCTTTTCTTCTGTTTTAACCATTTTTCATGAGAATAGGAAAAGTGCAATAGAGTCTGCCTTAGACAAGTAAAAAGTAGTCAAGAATTCCCCTTTAAATGAAGACTAAAATGCATACAATATACAACACCTGTAGACTTGCGAAGAAAATTCCACATTCTCTTATTTAATATATTATTACATATGTAGATTATTTCTGTCCGAATAAATAAGTGATGCCCTTTTCTTCCACCTCCCAGCATCCATCCAACCCTGAAAGAGGACTATCAAAGACAACTTTAAAACAAGATAACAATGACAGAAGAGAACTCAAGATGGTGGGCTATCTAGGAACTTCCGGTCATGGCTCCTCGCAGACACATTAAGAAGGAGAAGACACAGTATAAAAGACTGTCTGAACAACTTAACTAAGAAAAAGAGCAGAGGTCCAGGAAGTACAAGGATTCTGACAGAAAAGTTAAAAATCACAAAGACGTTAAAGAAACACGGAGAAGAAGAGAACGAGGCAACCATGAATGCGCACCCCTCCCTAGTGTGGGCTGCCCTTGGCTCACGCGGGAGAGCCAGGAGGCCTGGGGGCTGCAGGAATAAACCAGACAGGCAATCTGGCCCGCTGACAGAACCCTATAAGAACCATAAGGTCCCAAGGCAGTGTGTGACCGTACTCTGAAAGTGGCTCGTCAGCTCCGCAGACCAACATCTAGGACGTGATCCACGGCAGCGCCATTTAGAGATTAGCGTAAGCCGGAGTCATTTTCAGAAGAGGTCTAATATCTGAAAGTGACCTGTCCCAGGAATGGGAAGCTGTCTTCAGTCTCCTGAGTTATCCTGATACAGTGACTGGGTGGGGGCCAGCCCAAGAGACAGCAGGGGAGATGCAGAGGGCTAGCAACAGATTCTCTGAGTAGTTTGGGTAGCAGCAAGATCAGGTTGTGGGAGATGTGGCGACGGTCTGCTGTGGAGAAAAGCCAGGCTGGTCGTGTGCTGTTGCTGAGAGTGTTGGCTCTGATAACGCTGGAGCAAGTGAGCGCACTGTCTGGCTCCCCTCACTGCTACTCCCAGCACAGACTAGGGGACTCTTAGCTTCCCACAGTCACCTGCGTGCTCCGAAAGATACGGTAGTTTGGCTTCTGAAATGAAGACAAGCAGGACATACACCTCTACAGATTTTGCCAAAAGGGAAAGGCAGGGTAGTACTCAACAGCAAAAAGCGAGCAAGGAAACACAACAAAGCCACTTGCCTTACTATCCCAACTCCGTCTCCCTCATAATCTGGAAAACTGTAATACCGCAGGAACTGCAAAATCCACCAACCCAAACCCCACAAGGAAGTATTTGGACCCATTTCAGTTTTTCTCTTGGATTTTTGTGAAAGAGTTAAAGACATCATATTGTAATAACACATGCATATCAATGTTTATGACAACATAGTTCAAAATAGCTAAATCTCAGAAGAAACAATTTGTATGTCCAGAAACATTATTTGGATAAAGAAATGGGGTTTAGTATATACAATGGACTATTACTCTGTCAGAAAGACAAGTTTGGGTCATTCGTAGGAAAATATTCATCTTGAGACCATTAAGCCAGGTGAAATAAACCAGTCACAGAAGGCCAAATATTACATTGTTTCTCTTCTATGAGAAACCCACAATATGAATGTGTAAACAAGTAAAATTAAGTAGCAATGATAGGAAACAAAGAGGTAGACTTGCAGAGAAGGGAACACAACCTGTGGAGAGGTGGGTATGGGAAGACACAAGGGGGAAGGGTAGATTTAAAAGTATTTTGATGCAATGTGATACTTGCCAACTTCCCAAATTAAATGTAATTATTGACTATTACAAACACGTACTAATATGAAGAATAGGTTTGAGGAGAATATAGCCTATAGGAATGGATGAACCCTGGAAAATCACTAGACCTCTGAAGTCTGGAAGCCACAATGCATCTGTAGGTCAGTACCACTTAAGCTTGGCTGTCTAGGAAAATGGTAATTGAGGCCAAAACGAATGGGAAATTCATAGAAAGAAGAAGTATTACTTAATCGGTATACATGCATTGCCAACAAATAAAATTTAAACTGAAGATAGAAAAAATTCAACAAATTCAGTGTTAAGTTTTAATCGGCTTTTATGAGTTTAAAATCAGGCAGTACCTCAATTTTAAAAATGAAATCAGTATCAATAAGGTAGAAATATGGAAACCGAACAACCTAGAAATGAGTACTTCTTCACATTGGTTGCTGTGTGTCTCTAGTGTCCAAAAATAAAAGGTGCGTTTTGGAATTTCCCTCCTCCTCCTGGTACCCCCGGCTCCCTGTGTTGGGTCAGCTTCATCCATAGGGCCCAGCCCTGGAAACTCATCTAAAATGATGGCCTCTCATAAACATTAACAGGAGAAATTCTGCAATAACTGTGCAATAACACTGTGCCAAATAAAGAATTGGACTCTGGAGGGTTATTTTATGGGGATCCTGGGTCCATAATGCAATCTTTTTAAATAAAGAGAAAATGACAAAGACTTTTTTGTGACATTCTTTTGTGGCTACACTGTGGCTTTCAGGTCAAGAGACTAACTTAATCCTCAGTAAACTGAGCATATTAAATATTTCAGTACAGAAGGTCTAGGTCAGAGACAAAGATAGTAGAGAAGGATTAGTGAAAATGGGTGGACTTTAAAATAGTTTTTTTAAAAAAATAGATACTTGCATAAACATTAAGAAAAGTATCAATTGAGAGAATTACCGAATGGAAATATCAAAAATGCCAACATAGGTTTTGATTCTTTTTCCCTTGCACCTTCAGAAATTGACTCATTACCTCATTTAATGGAATATGCAATAAATGAACAAAAATTTAAAGAATATTATTTGTCTATAACGGGTCAATCACTGTATCTAATGGCTTGCCTCTATTATTGTTTAGCTTTTGGGTTGCTGCTTGAAATATGATTATTTTCACCTCCTAGATGTAAACTTGTAAGCACACGCCCTGTTTTTGATTTCCCCAGCATGACACAAAAATCAGCTGAGCATGGTGGAATGCACCTGTATTTTTTTAAAAAGTAAATTTGTCAAAAATACATTGAAAGCAAGAAATAGCGAGTGTTTCTCTGATGCACAGCTCTTCTCCCGTGTGTTATAAATATCTGTAGTCACAGCTGTAAGATCCCAGTGAGTCTAATTTCTAGAAATAAGTACATTGTTCATCTCATCTCTTAATTTTTTTTCAGGTGACTTAGTCTTGCTTACTTTGTAGGTATGTTCAGTAAATTTTAGACTGTCTTGAAGCCTTCCTTAAGTATTGATGGAAATCTCATCTTTTTAAGGATTCTTTCTGCTCCAACGAAGGTTTTAACTGCTTACAACTGAACTTCAGGTGCACTTGCTATTCGATATGCTATTATTAGAAATATTTCCCACTGAGTACAGTATTATTTGGATTGAGAATTTCATCTGAAAGTAAGTAGTGAATTGAATAGTTCACAAAATGCCATGTGGGTTCAAGATACGCTTATTTCCAATTTTAGCAATCAGGCTATTTTATCTGTGTTAGCATGTGTGTTTCAATGCTATTGTTACAAGCTTTTCTGATTTCTGATTTTGTCCCTCATTTTCAATAACTTTGAGTGTGTTAATGGTGTATGAAAGCTACAGCTAGGATAATCTGTAATAATTATTACAGAATTGTGTTAAGCTAGAAATCCCATTGCATTAATTCTAAGTTTAAATAAAATCTAGTAAGTAAGTACACCAAGGTATAAGGGAAAATGTACTTGAAAATGTGGTGACTGTAAGCCAGGGTGTTGTTCACTTCGACTGCCTCAGTAATATGCTAAGGCTTAACTACCAGTGGGCCAGCAAAACAAACTTTGTTGCTTCACCCAGAAGTTTGTTGGGGGCAGTTTTCCATTTTCACATGGTCAAACTGGTGAAGACTTCCTTGCAGCTGTTCTGTGTGAAACCAGGTAACACTGTTCAGGATGGCTAGGTGTGGAGAACTAGAGATTCTTTCACATCCCATATGCTTCTGCCCTGAAATCATCCAACGGTGGAACTAATCCCAAGTCTCTCCCCATATTCAAGGAAGCCAGGAGACGGAATGCTGAGGTGAGGTTTAGTGTTGCTGCTGAAAGGAGGGACCCTTTAAATCTCAATTGTACTGAACTAGGAGCTTTTCAGGGTCCAGTAAAGAAGCATTTGCCCTTTGCAGGCCTGCTCTGTGGCAGGCACAGGAATTTCCAAGAACATTGATTAAATTCACTTGTGACAGCATCCTTGCCTCGGCTTTGTTTAAAGTACTTCATAGTGTCACAGTTCCATGCCTTTTCAATGGCATATGTAGTAATAACCTGTAGCAAAATCTAGAAATCCAATTTTTTAGAGATCAAGCGAATGTCCTAAAGTAACAAAGCTAATGTGGTGAAATTGTGATTTTTAAAATGGCTCTCTGAAAATAAGACATTTTCTTTCCATTAAATTTTTCTCTTCATGTCAGAACACACTTAGTTCTGTGTGACTTTGAAGGAGATAACCATAGATACTTCTTTTCCAAACCTCAGTTCTTTTCCAGATTAAAACAACTTCTAGATCTCAGCCATGATGTTATCATAGTTGATTTGCTTTCAAACAACGGAACTTTAAATTTTTGACAATTCTAGAAATCGGTAACATTGCCTATAAGAAACCAGGCTTTGGTCAGAAGATGATTTAAAATAGATTGGTCTTACATCAGATTAGATTAGTCACTTACAATGACTTCTTTTATTTTAACATATATATTAGGTTTAAATAACATTGTTATTCCCTTAAGACCTATGTAAATGAAAATTCAAGCACAATCATTTTCCCTTTTTTCTTATACTAATAGCAAGATGTTATCATTATTTTATTTAGGTTCATCTTTCAGAATTTTTGGAATAGTAAAGTCAAAATTCCAAAACTAAAAATTGAATAGTGTGTCAAATGTAGACTTTGATCAAAGCAGGTAAAATTCTGATGAACTCAGGGCTTTTCTGTTAATCCAGAAAATATTTATGAAAGCTTCAATAGCCTTATGCCCTAAAGCATTGTACTCTTACTTGCAATACTTCTTTAAATGTTAACCTTTCTCAAACCACGTATACAACTTCTTGCCAGGAAACTGATGTCTTAAACATATATTTTAGTTTAAATGATTGCCCCTTGACACTCACTTGTCTATTCACCTCTATTTTGTTTATTCGGCTTACCAATCATTGTTTTTAAAGCCCTAGTGTATGGATGGCTGCTCAGTGTTCAACCTGTAAAGTCACTCTTTTTTGAAACACCAACTGTCTAGTAGCTTCAAATTTCAAAGGTTGCACACACACCTGCTCTTAGTAACTTTTTCACTGCTAGGACTCAGTATCCAACACTCACAATTCAAGGGAGGAAAGGTTTATTTTAGCTCATGGTTTCAGGAGGTCTAATTCCATTCATGGGTGCTGGCTGGCAGTGGTGGGGAGGTTCTGGTAGAGAGCAGCTGCTCATGGTATCACTAGAGGAAGGAGCAAGGAAAGGGAAGCTAGGACAAAAGCATGTTCCTCTAGGCCACTCCCTTAGTGATCTACCACAATTCCAATGATTCGCCACACCTTTGGTAATCTGCTGCACCCTACAAGTCCCCACCTCTCCATAGCACTTGGAATCCATAGATAATCCACAACATCAAACGTGAGGTTTTCCAGATCTAAATTATAACATTCTGCCCACAGGCCCCCAAATAACTCATGCCCAGATCCCTAAGTAAAATTCATTTAGCACATCTCTTAAGAGTTGTCAAAGGCAAAGCAACTCTAGCGAAAAGTCCAAGTCCAGAGTCTCCTCTGAGACTCAGGGAAAATTCATAGCTGTAAGTGCCTGTGTACTGTGAAATCAAAGTTAGACACTTCATACGACTGCACAGGATAAACATTTCCATCCCAAAATGGGGGAATAGGAGGACAGAAAGCAGGCCTCAAACACAGTAAGGATAACGTGTCACATTCTGTTGCTCTATTAAGTCTTGTATCTCTAGTCCAGTACCTGAGGCAAGCTGTGGTGACGTGTGAGTTACAAAGGATCTAGTGGCACCGTCCCCATGATATAATCTCTAGCTATAACTTCCTTAGATTCTCTTTAGGTTAGCTCTGCTCACAGCCTGCGGATTTCCTCAGCAGATAATCCACATTCCTGGCATCTTCAAACTTCTGGGGTGTCCAACGCACCTCTGGCTTCACCTTCATGTCTTCACACACACTGCCTCTCAGGAACCCACTACCTGGCCTCCAAGGCCTTCTTCTGAAATCGGAGTGGTAGCCTTCCTGACTCCACAACTCTTAAATTCTGTATACCTATGAAATCAGCATAGGCACCTTATTGATGATGCCAAGGCTTCCCACTGGATCTGGCAACTGTACTCTCCCCCCTTAGGCCATAGCTATGGCAGCCTCCAAATGCCTGAATGGCAGAACTCCAGGTGGCTCATCTCTGGCAAACACTTCGGCCATTCCAGATCCAAACCATAATGCAATCTAAACAAAAAAACATGAACCACATTCACTTGCTTTAAGAAATCCCACCTGGAACATATTCAGAGACATTAATGTTTTAGATACAATTTTCTATAGTCAATAATGACAGTTGCCAACTCAATGGGGTAGAGATAGGGAATAAATACACACACACACACACACACACACACACACACACACACAGATTTTAGAGTGTTTGTGCTGATAGTGAAACAGAAAATTTTATTAGGTTGTTGTTAGTTATAGGACCCAAGATGGAGTCAAGATGGCTAAGTTGAGAAGGAAAAGGCCGCACATAAGCTTAGATCAGATTGTGTCAGAGATGAGCTGGAAAACAAGAGATTCCAGCAAGCAGCTGAATCAACAAGAAACCAAGTACTGAAGTGTGACAGTCCTTCCTCGTTTCTCATCCCTAACTGACACCATCGGTGAAAGGTTGAGAGCAGGTGACCGGAGACCCTGTGAGTTGGCCCCAGCAAGATCGATGAATGTCAGCACTCTATAGGTTACTAATGTGGTGAGCACAATTCAGGTACAAAGCTCCCAGACAAAGGGCACACAGTGGCAACCCATGGAGGTTCCCTCTCAGCTAGGGAAAGATTTCTATGCCTCATTACCTATCTCTTTTACAATAAACCCTTCCCTCTCTCACTTTCTATGTCTGTGGCTTCGCTCATCAACTTCAGAAGATGCCTGCCTAAGACGCAGTGTCAGTATCGAGAGTAACTAGAAAGTTGGCCGTGTGTGTGTGTAAAATGTATCAATTTTTAATCTCTATATATCATATTCTTTTAGTACATTAAAAACAAAATTCAAAGAATTGTTTCAATAATGCACTTGAATTGCCCCACTTTCACCTTTGTATCTCCTGGTTTTCATTGCCTGCAGGTTTTAGTGTTTGTTGCTTCAAAAACTTCTCTTGAGGCCAAGGACCATGATTTTATCTTAATTTGTCTCAGTCCTATCTCCTTTCAGGAACCTGAAAAGGTGTGGAAAAGGATGGAAATCATTTCGATTTTGAGTATTAACTTACACTTTCATTTCCACACACAGAGAGAAGTCTACGTGTCCATTTACCACATGTATTTTGAGTGCCCCTTGGTCCTATATACATTTGCTAAAGGCTGAGGAAAAAAATACCGAAAACTAAATACTTTTAACTTTAACTTTTACCTCATAACCTAGGAATTTCAATTTAGGAATTTCAATTTTTACACATAGGTCAGAGGAATATTACTACAATTCATTATAGATTTAATAATAATATTTCAGAAAATAGTATCCATAATTTGGGTATGACGAAGATTATTAGATATTAGTTAAATGTTGGACTTAGTTCTACTGATTAAGCTATTTTAAAACTTTAAATGGAACAAGCTAACTGGTAGATGTTGTTCAATGGACATGCAGAAAGAAATTTCTGTCTGGTGAAAATTTAACTCTAAAAGTTTATTTCTCTTTGAGATGTTAGCCAAGTTCAGACCTTATACAGGTTGTGTTAAGATTCTTCTGGTAAGATGGACATGGATCTATTAACCATGTGTGTTGCAGGCAATTCACACTGACTCATGAGAATCATTTGCTCACCAGGAATTCTGCAAGTTGCTTGGCTTCATGTTGGTAGCTTAAAATCATCCTTGATGAGATTTATCCTACCAAATCAGCAGACACTGCAAATCAAGGATTTGTTTCCTAGAGAATTAGTTGAGCCAAAGTTAATATTTTATTTGTTCCCTTATTAACTGAAGAGTTAAGAGAAATGAATGATTTAAAATTCATTTTTGACATAGGCTCATGGTATATCTTTAGTAACATCATAATTCAAAATAGTCTGAGACTTATAGTTAACAGTTGCTATTAATTGCCTTTCATAAGAATTGTCTAGCTACTTTTCAATTTTGTGATTGAAGAATTTGCTTTTCAGTCATTACAACACACACAAGAACTAGCTAAAAGTGAATTGACTTGACAATCTAATGATAAACAGTAACAGTTTATCTTAATCAAAGGGAGAATCTAGGTAAAATAATATGAGATTCTCATACTAATAATTATTTGAATGTCCTAAATTTACTAACTTGACTTCCCAATTTAAGGTCTCATTCCTTGTTAATGTACGGGTTGATTGTCAGGAAATTACCCTTTTTCAGTGTGTCCCCAACTGTTTCTTAGGATTTCATGTATCAGTGCACTCAAGTGTCGGAAGACAGACACCTAAGCCTTCAATTCTCAGAAGAAGGTAATTTCTTTTTTTAAAAAAATTTTTTAAAGCTCTTCATTGGTTTTTTAAATTAAAGTTCCAAAAACTTGGTCCAGGTTCAGGTAAGGCATTCTTCTATTCATTTTTAATTTTTACAGAGCAGTTTTAGAAATAGATATGCAACTTTGGGGAACTCCAACAATCTTGAGAAACAATCAGATGTTTGTGGTACTCTTATTTAACAAGGAATGAAGGCCCAAGGCTCTACCCTGGGAAATTTGCATGTTACATTGGATGATTTGACAATGATTTGGCTGGGACACTTTATATAAAACACAGAAAACAGAATGGAAACTCCTTTAACTTAGTAGAAACATAAATACATATATCAAGGTTCAGGTTAAAATCCTATGCAATTAGTTTATTAAAAAAGCATTTTAATCACAAGACCAAGATTTAAACTACAGTTAAATTTATAAATAAGTTCTGCTTTTTGTATACACACTGCTAACAATTATTAGTTGCCAAATCTGGCTGAGAAAACCCAGGATAATTCAAGGTGCTAAATTTGTAGATTTAGGTTTCTCATTTGTAGATTTGCCAAAGAGCAAGTTCTTGGCTCTTGATAGAAATATAAATGTTCTTCAGCCATAGGCTAAATAAAAGTGCTTGGCCTTGTTTAGAGTTTGATAACCTGGCAGCATTCTTCTTTTTTCATTATGAGGTTTGGCTGATGTTTTCACATCACTATTTGAATTTCATTTTAAGTTGCTATTGTATTTTTCACTGTGGAATGGTAATTGTGGTTTTGAAAATAACAGTTTAATGAAGCTGAGTCTTTTGAAAGCTTTTCATTGATTACAAATGCTTTTGGTAGTTAGGTAAGTACAGGAAAGGTGTTCGAAGCAGACTTTGCTGTTTACAATTATGCAGAAGAAAAAGGAAAGAAAGGCTCAGAGGAGCTAAGGTCAGCTAAACCCTTTAGTTTGCCTATAAGAAAGCAGTGTGTGCTAAAGCCAGCTGCACTGACAGCCCTGGATGAAATAATCATTATTTATTGAATTTATGTGAATCTAAATAACAAATAAAAGGAGTGAGATAAATCAGAAAGACTGTTATTCTCTTTACTCTCTCATTGCAAATGCAAATGTGACTTTATTTTGCAATATAATTGCTTTTTTGATTGGCTTCAGGAAACTTATGAATAAAATAGAAAATAAAAATTGGGTCTCATGAACAGTACAGTTTTCAAGGCCAAGCTTGAAGGTTTTTTTTTTTTTTTTTTCGTCTACTTGACTAGACAGAGCTACATTCTCTTCCCTTATGTCTCCAGTTAGAATACTTCATGAGGGAGATTTTTCAAAGATTTGTAAGGTATAAGGAAAAAAAAAACTATCTATCATTCTGTAGGTCACACACACTGCTAACTTCTTGACTTGTGATTGTGAAGCAGCATCTGAGCTCACTATGGCTTACTCTGTTTTCTCCTCCAGCTCCTACTCCGGGGCCACATGTGCTTATTTAGTTCTGCAATGACCTGATTTTCTGAAAGATATCCAAACGACCAAGACCAGAGGCAAAAGGACCTGCCATGGGTTTTAGTTCTTCCCTACACAGTGTCAGAGAATGCTTTGGGGTTCCAGTTTACTCTTGATCTGCCTCAGTGTATTTTTGTTTTCCCTAACTAATGATTGCTCTGTACATTTAAGCTCCAATAATAAATGTGTCGAAAGCAGCCTCACAGAGAGTGCATAGCCAGCTGCGCAATGCCAAATATTCATCATACGCGTATCTGCTAGTGGCTCACCCTGAGTGATCCAGGCCTCCTTTGGAAGTATGCAAGGCATCTAAATAGTGGAATAAATTTCAGTGCATAACTTGTAAAACAATTATAAAAATATCTTAGAGAAAGGTCTATAGATCACTTTCCTAACGTGTAAAATCCTGGATTTCCTTGGATTTTTTCCCATAGCACTTCTAAAACAAAAGAAACTAAAAACAAAACAAAACAAAAAAATTTACAAACAAATCACAAATACACAACACAGAGTAGTCTATCCATCGCAGCTGCCGCATCTGTAGCTGAATCCTGCTTCTTCATACCCCAAGTAACAGGCAAGCTGGAAGAGTAGACATTACGAGTGTGCTGAAGAGAATACTACTTGATCCAAGAGAAGGACAGAGAATCTACAAAAAGTTAGCCCTTTACACCTGGGCAAAAAGAAGGCTTGAATAAATCTGGCTTTGCTAAATACGGAAATACAAAAAGACACATGTTAGAGTTTTGTGAAAATTCAGATGAGAAATAGATCCATATAATAATGGTAATGATCTATAATTCATAAACTTATTAGGTTATTTATATTTTCTTGGTGTTGTGATTTTTCATCCAAAAGCCTCATGTACCTATGGATATGGTGTACTATTGGGAGGTATGGCTTGGAGACAAGGGGCGGATGCTTGTGGCTTGCCCTGGAAGGGTAGCTTCACCCTTCCTTTCAGACTTGGTTCTGTTCTGCCATCCTGTGGGAATCTCTGGTTCCAGCTCTGGCCCTGGTTCTGGCTCCTGCCCTGATATGTGATTCCACCATTTTCAACTGACCACTGTGAAAGGACGGTGACCTTCTGAAACTGTGAGCCCAAAAAAATCTTTCATCCCAAAAGATGTGGATGTCAGGTACTCTGACCCAACAATGAGAAAGTTTAACTAAGACAGAGATTGGTACCAAAGAGGCAGAGTCATTGCTATGACTTTACCTGACCATGTGGTTTGGAAGCCTCTGGAACTGGTTTGTGGAAGAAGTTTGAGAATTTCTGAAGATACCAGCTGGAGAAGCCTTGGAGTACTCTGAGCTAAACCTGATGGGAGATTTTGGTCAAAGCTCAGAAGATCAGAATACCGATAGAAGGATGATTTGGAAGGGCCAAGCTCAGAAAGTTGCAGATGAAAGGAGAATTGTCTTGGCAAGTGATCTAAAAAGCTTGAATGATGTTATGATGTGGCAGAAAGTTTGTCAGCAATCTGCACTTGTCCAGAATCATTTCCTGAAACTAACATTAAGGACAGTGGACTACTTAATCTGCTGGCGGAAATCTCAAGGCAGCCCAGTGTTCAGGTTGCTATATGGCTTCTGTTTGCAGCTTTTAGCCAATTCTATAGCAAAAGACAGAAAAAAATGATATAACAATCTTGCAGTTTTGTCACAGTCAAAGAGCCTGCAGTCTTGAAGCACATGAGCATAGGGAAGTTAAAAAGATTTGCATTAAAAATTAAGGCTGGAGGAATAGCTCAGCAGTTAAAGTGCTTGCCTAGCAAGTGCTATGTCAAGTGCTAATAAATACCCGAGTTCAATACCTCAGCACCATACAATCTGGGTGCATGCCTGCAATCCCAGCACTCTGGAGGCTGAGGCAGGAAGATTGCTATCAATCCACAGCCAGCCTGGACTCCATAGTGAGTTTAGGACTGGCCTGGGCTACAGAGTGAGACCCTGTCTCAAATAAATAAATAAATAAATAAATAAATAAATAAAGGAAGGAAGGAAGGAAGGAAGGAAGGCAAAAGACTCTGCTCTGAGAGGTATACCTCAGGGCCAAAGGAAAAAAGCTTGCCAAATTTCATCTACCTGGAATTTAACCACCTAAGAACTCAGAGGGCTTTGTGAGCAATAGCCAAAGGATGTCGGGTTACTGTTCAAGGCAATGGTGGACCTTGGCAATGTTCACCTGGTCCTGGCTTTATAAACTTGCAGAACGCCAAAAGTTGTGGGGTTGAGGAGATTTTACCCAGATTTCAGAGGAAGGCTTTTGAGGCCAGGCAGTGTGCCCCAGGGAAAGTGCGTGAAATTGTAAATGAAAAGCCTAGGGTGCAACAGAGATGCCAAAATTTTAGAAAAGCCAGGTAACACAAATCACCCACTGAGGAAGGCTGCAGGCTGTGGGCAAGACGAGCCCAGCGGAGGAAAGATGAAGGCTACAGCCAGAGGCAATACTGTAGGGGTAGGGCCACCCAAACCCTTTGGAACTCACTTTGCACAGCTGTCAACATTCTCTCCAGGTCCTGGACCCAAAGTTACAGGGCTTATTTCTTGCCGTGCTGGGTTTAAAACTTGTTTTGGTCCACTGCAACTTTATTCTCCTATTCCTCTCTTTTGGAATGGAAACATTTACTCTGTGCCATTGTATGCTGGAAGTGCTTAACTCTATGGTTTTCATAGAAGCTCACAGCTCAGAGTTTGCCTTAGATCTCGGAGAAGACTTTGGACTTGAACCTGTTTTTTAGCAGTGATGAAACCGTTAAGACTTTGGAAACTCTTGGAACACAACTAAACGAATATTGCATAAGTATGTAAACATGAGTATTTTGGGAACCAAGTGTGGAATGTTGTGGTTTGAGTCTGGAGTGTCCCTAACACTTCACATACCTATGGATACGGTGTACTGTTGGAAGGTGGGGATTGGCTGCAAGAGAAGGATGTTTGGGGCTTGACCCGGAAGGGTAGCTCCAGTCTTCCTCTCAGACTTGGTTCTGTTCTGACATACCGTTAGGATCTCTGGCTCTGGCTCTGGACCTGTCTCCAGCTCTGACCCCACCATGTGATTCCACCAATGTCGAAGGCGCATCCGTGAACAAAATGTTACCTTCTGAAACTGAGCTAAATAAATAATTTCCTCCCTAAAGTTGTGGATGTCCAGCATTCTGTCCCAGCAAAAAGAAAGTAACAAGAATCTTGGCTGTTTTTCTGTGTGCTCTCATTTTCCTATAAAGAATGTGCATCATTTTTAGTCTGAAAAGTCTTTAAGAATAAATTAAAGAAATGTAAAAAGAAGAAGGAAAAAATGAGGAAAGGAAACTTAATGATCTAAGATAAACAAGCAATCCAATATGGAAAAGGAAGAAAACATTCCATAACGACTTTTTGCTTATAGAAAAGATTAAAAAGAAATGGAAATCAATGAATCAAAATGAGGTATTATGCCAACAGAATGCAATGAATAATGCAAAACTAAGTCAGCTAAGGACAAAACACTGCTCCGCTACAGAAATAATGTATAAATTTGAAGAGGCAAAAGCCACACAGTCATGGTTGAAACTCAATGGGAAGCAGGAGAGAAACAACACAAGTCACTCATCTTCAGGGCAGTAGAAAGCAACTGTAAAAATGTCATTTGAAAAACATAGAAGATATGAGAAGTGAGTAAAAATACAAGGGCTGAAGAGTAACGAATCCGAGGGACATCTGCTTGGGTCCTCACTTGACATCTTGGCCAAGAGCCTTTTTTTTTTTCTCCTGTTTTATTCAATAAAGTGTAGCTTGCTTTAAAAAATAAAGGAATGAATATGAAATTGGAAAAATTACTACCGATATGGAAAATGGTTACATAAGAATATTAGGCTATTTTAATAAAAGAAATACTGGATTTAAATATTAAAAAGGAATTTATAGAAAATACTGGTGCAAATTATTAACACCAGAGAATATCATAGCAAAATTGATAAAGTTTTGGAATAAGTAATTATTTAGGTATATAGACAGAAATACTCCAGTATCTAAGAGCCTCAAGAGGACACAGTATGAAAGTAAATCAGAACCAAAATATCTTTACAGTAACACTCCAAGCAGAAGATAGTAGCATGACATCAAAAATTCTGAAGGAGATGAAGCATGAACCAGTATTTTGTCAATCTCAAGCATGACAAACAGATGATGAATAACAAAAACCACATAAATCTCAGGATTTAATTGGTAAAACTTAATAAAAGGACTTTTTACAGAGATATAAATATGGGTACAGTAACTAAAAAGGAGTAATAATCGTTCAGAGATAGGGAATGTAGAAAACATACTGGGCATTGAAATCTAACATGACAAATAGAGGGGAGAGAAAAACTTAGCTCAAGGACGGGGGCCAACAATAACATAGAAGGCCACAGGTACATTCACAGCTGATAAGTGGAAGTGGAAATTGGGATGTGGAATAAATGTCTCAACTCCTTTCTCTCTTTGCCCTTCAGTCTCCTTGTACCTTTTATTGGACAAATACAACCAGAAGCCCACAATCAATACCCTGGGGAAGTTCTGTTTGTAAACATCTGCTTCCTGGGAACAAATGAGTGAGAGAAAGATGGATATTAAGAAAAGAGAGGCAAAAGAAATATAATCAAGTCAACTGAGAATTTTATACCTAACATATCTTTCAAGTATGAGAGAGGTTTCAAAATTAAAAGATAACGGTGCCAATAGATCTATCTGTTAATAACAAAATAAAACACCACCAACAATAATAATACAAAGACAAAATCCAGCCAAAGAAGAAGTAAATAAAAATAAGGATTTAGGAAAAGAGAGGTTACAGTAAACCCTGCTTGATCAAGTTGACTGTTGAGGATTTCCAATATATTTTTAGTTGACTTCTTGTCTTCATTTTCAAATATTGTACTTTTTTTACATGTTCATCTTTCTTTTTGCTGATATTTCACTCAGATCATCAATTGTTTCCTAATTTAATTAAATTATATATCTATATTATCTCGCCTTTCATTGAGTTTCCTTAATGATTCTCAGGAATTTTTGATCAGACATTTCATCAACAATTTTTGCTTGGGGTCTATTGTCAGAAAATTATTGCTTACTTTGAAGATGTCAAAGTTTGTGAATATGTTTCTTTAGTCTCCATGTTGAGATTTGTATAACTGGTGGATCAACGATATCTACATTTATAAAGTAGCTTCCGCATGTGCCTGAGCTAATAATTTTGGTAAGATGCATTGGGTTAGGCTCCAGTTTGGCACAGTAGTGTAATCCTCCTACATAGCTTCTTCATCTATAGTTGGTGGCTTTGGTTATGGTACATGCCAAGTGGAAGCCAAAGGGCCTTTCTTTTTCTGGGGACCATGCAGGGCAGTCTACGGATTTAAGTAGGTATGGTACACATAGCCGTGAGGTTTGAGTGTCCCTGGTGCAGCTAGTCCACCAAGGGGGGTGCTGGTTCATGGACGATGACCAGTGAGTGCTTGCTCAGTATCAGGTGTAGTAGGACAGCATGTATGTACTCTCACATTAACCAGCAGCATCACCACAGGCCATCCAGGGTTGTCATCCAGGTAAAGGGGGAAACATTTCCCCAGACAAAATAAAATAAAATAAAATAAAATAACTAAAAGAAACAAAAAAATTATATGCTGTTTTGAACTCGTATTAAAGAACAAACAAGGTGCAGTTCAAACAGTTTTCAAAGATCTATCATTCTTTGTAATCAGCACATGTACAAAGGTACATTGCACCACCCCAAACCTCTTTATGCCGTTTTTAATCACCTTTGGGAGAAGTAACCATTAATCTGACTTCTAATACACATGGTTAATTTTACCACTTTTTGAACTTTATATAAATGGAATCATGCAGTTTTGCACTTGTGTGTGTGTTCAACTTCATTCACTAAATATGTTTAAATATTCTACCGTATTGCTGCAGTTGTCTTCATTATTCCCATATGGTACTGTCTGACATCAACAATTGGCAAACGATGGCCCATGGGCTAAATCTAGCTTACCACCTGTATTTGTATGTCCTACACAACAAACTGTTTTTACATTTTTAAAAGACTAAAAAGAAACTTTAAGAACACAACTTAAGGACACATGGAAATTGTCTGAAATTTAAATTTTACTGTCTGTACATAAAGTTTTTTATTGGAATATGCCCAAATTCACTCATTTTATCTTTTCATTGCTTTTTTCGTCCTACAGATGCAGAGTTTTACCAGAGTTGAGGAGCTGTGACAGAGATTGCATTGCCTACAAAATCTACAATATTTTTTCTGTAGCTTCCAACTTGCACTGTATGTGAATGTTACAACTTATTTATCTTGTACACTATTGAGACATATCTTGGGAATATTACAAATATTGTGGCTTGCTAAGAAGGTTCTCGTACATTTTCTGCAAGCACATTTGTGAGCATTTGCTCTGCATATACTCAAGTAAGAGGTAGAATTGCCTCTTTTCAAGAAGATACTGTTGAACAGGATTGCAAAAGAATTGCACAACTTTATACTCCATCTGGCAGCATTTAGGAGTTGCAGTTATTCCATATACTTTCCAACACTTGGTACTATGTCTTATTAATTTTAGCCATTTGGTTAGATTTCTGTAGCACTTTTAATTTTGATTTTCCTTAAGGAGATTCACAAGGATTTAATCTTTTCCTAGGTTATTGATATTTTAAGTTTGTATACCCTATTTGTTCATCGATGATTTAGAGAAATGCAATATATTTTTGTATATAGACTTTCTTGTGACTGGGTCTCACTCTATTGCTCCTAAAATCACTACTATGGTCCAGAGTGACTTCAAACACATGGCAATCCTGCAGCATCTTGAGTGCTGGGATTACAGTCATGGGCTGTCACTCCAGGCTTATGTGGTACTGGGAAATTGAACCCAGGGCCTAGTAATTTCTTGGAAAGCATTATGACCCCTGAACTATGCCTCTAGCCCTTCATAGATCACTGCATCCAGTAAACTTGCTAAATTCATTTGCTAATTTTATTTCTTTGTAATTCCTATTGGGTTTTTTGGCCGACAGTAATCTGTCTTGTCCATGTAACATCTTCACTTCTGTTTCTAATTCTCATTTCTTTTTCCTTTCTTCCTTCCTCATCCTCTTTCTCAACATCTTTCTTTCTAATATTTTTCTTCTTTTTATGTTTTTACTGCTTTCTTCATTTACTAAAAAAGAGCATATAGCCATTACCATAAAAAATAAAACTAATCGAATAAAAAGGAAATTATTCTAACAGGATATTCTGGTATTTGGAAGAGAATGGTTTTGAGTTATTGAGATTACATGAGTGAAAGATAACGGAAAGATAATAAGTCTTGTTTGTATTCCCAATGAAAATCATTGAAGGGATGTTTTATAGACAAGTTAATAATCTGTTTCAAGCAAAAGCAGGAAAACTGTAGAATGTCCTTTACATACTCAGCCGCTCTTTGGTTTGATTTTCAATGAGACTTGTTCAACATTTTTTGACATTTATAAATAATACAAACTGGTAGTTGCTCTTAGTGGAAACAACAAAAAGATCAAACATTCCTAAATTTTGCTTTTTAACTACACTTTTTATTTTCAAGAAAACGTAAACTCACATGCAGTGTAGAGGGTACTTGACTCTACATACCTTTTTCTTAGTTTTCTCCAGTGATAACATCTTTTAAAAGTGCACTCAAAAAAACCACAAAAATGTGCCCTCATCCTCATTGGTCTTGCTATTTTTTTTACAGAAATGTTTAAACCCCATCTCACTTTCAACTCTCTTTAAAAACTGACAATGACCAATTTATTCTACATTTCTAAATCTCATTTCAAAAATATTATGTAAGTAGAATCATATTGCATGTAGTCTTTTGGGATTAGCCTCTATTACTCAGTATGATTCTCTAAAGGCACATTCACTTTGCTGGACATATAAAGTCTTTTCTTTTTATTGCTTAATATTTCATAACACAAATTGGCCAAGTTATTCAACCATTTGTCTAGTAAATGATATTTGGGTTCTAACTGCTTTTGCATACAATTTTTATCAATATGTGTGTATGGATTTTTATGTAAGTATAAGTATTATCTCTCTGGTATAAACACCCAGAAGTGTGAGTTGTATGGTATTTTTGCGATTAGTTTTGAAAGAAGTTTGTGGATAGTTTTCAGAACGGCTGTTTCACTTTACAGTTTACTAGCGATGCATTAGTAGTCTAGTTTCTTCGCATCCTAGCTAAAATTCAGTGATCCACTAGTCTTTATATCAGGTATTTGAAGAGTTGGATAGCGGTATCATATTGCAACTTTTATCCTCATTTCCCTAACAGCTAATGGCATTGAACATGTTTTTATGCAGTTATTTTTCATCTGCATATCTGGTTTGGAAAATGTCTTCGAGTCATTTGTCCATGTGCTAATTGAACTCTCTGCTTTATTACTGTCAAATTTAGAGTTCTTAGTACAACAAAGATCCAAATCGTTAGTCATACGTGTGGTTTGCAAATCTTATTTCCAAGATCATAGATGCATATTTTCATCCTCTTAATATAATCTTTCATAGAATTTTTAAATTTTTATATTTCCAGCTTCTCAAATTTTCATTTGCAGATCATGCATCAGTTAGCACACCTGAGAACTCATCACTTAGCCACAGGAGCTGAACGCTTTTTCCTTTCTTCAAAAGCTCTGCAGTATTAAGTTCACAATCTGAGTTAAAATTTCTTGACGGTGCGATGCTTAATTCAAAGTGTATTTCATTTTGTTCTTGCTGTTGTTTTGTTTTGCCAGTGGCTGTCCAACTGTATGATTCCTGAATGATTTACTGAAAAGATTATTATTTCATCAATCAGTGGCTTTTTCATCATTGTGAAAAAATACTGACACATTCGTGTAAGTCCATCCTCGGTTCCTTGTTCTACTGCATTGATTTTTGTGTGTACCTCTCTTTCATAATCAAGACCACGAGCAGTCTGTATCCCTGTAGGTAAACAGGAAATCTTACAATCAAATACATTGATTACTCATGCTTTATTGTATTTTTTAGAAATTGTTTTATTTATTCTGCTTACTTTTACGTATAAATACTACAAAAATTAATTTCACCTACAAGAAATCTTTTCAAATTTTAATTGAAATCATGTGGAAGCCGCATATAAATTTGAAAAAAAGACAGGATTATTGGACGTTTTAATCTCTAAACATAAAGTGCCCTCTCCTCAATTCAAGCTTGTATTTTTTTTTCATCAGCATTGTGTAGTTTTCATCATATAAATCTGTGACTGTAAAAGTTATGTGTCAACTTGATTGGCTTGGGAACTGCGTAGGGGATTTAAAGTACAGTTCTGCCTGACTGGGTATGTCATGGTGGCATAACTTTGAGCACTATGTCCAGTCCCTTCCTATCTGATACTGTTTCCCTGTTGTGCCTCCTGGCCACAATGAGCCACACAGCTTTGTTATGCCAAGCCCTTCTATCTGCCTTGGGGACAGCTGACCACGGACTAAATTCTCCAAAAGGATGAGCCAAATATACCTCTCCTTTAAGTTGTGATTTGAGCAACAAAAAGCTGATGAATACAAAATCCTGTAAATCTTCTGCTAGATTTACCTTTCAGTAATATCATTTTGAGTCCTTGCAAGTGCTTTTTTATTTTTAATTTTATTATTCACATGTTCATTGCTGATGAACAGAAATGCAACATTGCTGACCTTACATTTTAGTTCTAGGATGTTTAGGTTTTTTTGTAGACTTTGAGATTTCTACATGGATAATGTTATTATCTTTAAATAGGAAGTTTTTTCTCATATCTAAATGCTTTTTATTTATTTTTATTAATGAATTGCCCTGTTTAGAACTCATTACTGAACAAAACTGGTTAGAATAAAGATTCCTATTTTTTCTTATCTTACAAAAAAACATACAGTTTTTTACCATTAAATACAAAATTAATTCTAGAATTTGTGTAGCTCTCTATCAAGTTGAACTAGTTTCCCTCTTTCTTTTTCTCAATTATTATTATGAGTGGAAACTCCATTCTGTCAAATTATATTTCCAATTTTAATTAACAGGATCATGTGAGTATTCTTCTTTGGCCTGATAAAATAGTAGTTCACACATTATTTTTCAAATTCTGAAATAGATTCACATCCCTGAAATTAATCCCACTTGACAATGGTGTGTAATTCTTTTATATATTGCTGAATTCTGTCTGCTAAGACTTTGTCAAAGATTTTCGCATCATATTTATGATGATCGTTAATTTAGTTTCTTTTCTGCACTCTCATCTTATGGTTTTTAGCATCAGGATACTCTTAGTCCTTGTGTTTTAAATGATCATATAGAAAAAGTGTTACATGTTTATCAAATATTTGGTCCCTTTATTCCCCAGAATCTTGTATGAAGATCTCTTTATGGGGAGTTTTTAAATTCTGAGTTTAACTTTCATATTTGTTGTAGAGCTATTCAAATTATCTATTT
Organism: Ctenodactylus gundi; assembly: GCA_004027205.1. Taxonomy (NCBI): domain Eukaryota; kingdom Metazoa; phylum Chordata; class Mammalia; order Rodentia; family Ctenodactylidae; genus Ctenodactylus; species Ctenodactylus gundi. The sequence continues at coordinate 63,157 of PVKB01003250.1, read as the reverse complement.
TGTACTGGGTAGGTAGTAGTTGTTTGTGCTTATTGAGGAATGGGTACACTTTCATAAATGTTTTTGTATGTAGTTTTTATAGACACCGTTAATATGCTAATATTCTATGCTTTCGTCTTCATGTTGTAAATTGTAAATTTTCATTTTCTCCTTTTTATCTTCACCTTTCTTACTGCTTCTATTTCTTCTGAATGCCTCTAAAAATATTGCTGGAGAAAATATAACAATCTGTTCAGGGAAAAGCAGGAAAACCATGGGATGTAGTGGTCTCCCACATTTTGACACCGGGGACTGGTTTAGTTGAAGACATCTCCCAAGGGTGCGGAGAGCCCTTGTTATGCAGCAGGTTAATGAAGAAGAGCTTTGGCGCAGTCCTTGCTGTACAATAGGCTTTTGGACAATAGCTTTGAAAGGGCAGCAGCAGCAGCAGGAGGAGGGTAGACAGTGCCTGCCAGATACGCAGGAGCAGAAGAACCTGATGGCAGCTGCGGGGAAGAAGGCGGAGCTTTGCTCACCACACACTTCCTGTTCAACGCGCATCTGTTTCTGCAGCCTGGTCTTCCTACGGCTGAGAATCAGGACCAATCTGTGGCCTGTAGGCTGGTGGTTCCTGTTATGATACACAATATTTCATCAAGCTATTCAGGTTGATATTGTTTTTGTTTACTTTCTCTTGAATTTTAGTCCTTTTCAAAACTGTCACCTTATTTTATTCCTAGACAAGTAGATCGTTTTAGACAATTTGTTTTTAAATTCAGTTATCACTTTGAAGATCGCTCCATTTGACCTAATTAGCGCACTCTGCGCTGTGTACTCCACATTGTATGTACCATTGTATGTACGTGAAACTACTAAATTCGCCACTTTGTTTCCTGATCTCCTTCAGTTGAACATCTACTTGTGTACAGTATTTTTTTTTTAATATGGAACACTTCACAGATTTGTTTGTCATCCTTGCAAGGGCCATGCTGATCTTCTCTGTGTCGTGCCAGTATTTAGTGTATGTGCTGCCACAGCAATCCCTGATTCTGGTATCGTGCTCATGTGTTCTGTGCCACCCTGTGCACGTAGGAGCTGCCTCTCTGTACAAACATTTAATGTCTCTAGAGTTTGCATCACGAAATGCTCTGTTTTTTATGTTTTCAACTTTATTTGAAATTGCGTAACTGCTTTCCAAAGTGACAACTTAACATCCTCTCTCACCAGCGACTTGTCGGCTACCTTTCCCCCACAGATCAACTCGCTCCAGTAAAATATTGTAGGCTTCTCTTTGAGTGTATAAAATGGCATCTTGGTGTTTACATTTTCGTTTCTTTGGTTATTAGCAAGAATGAGCACGTTCTCAAGTTCTGTGGTTGTTTGGATGCTTAGTTATTTACTCCCTCACGGGGACAGAACACCCGACATTCACAACATAAGGGAGGGAAGATTTATTTTTTTCTCACAGTTTCAGAAGGTTTCACACAGTCCATTCATGGGCAGCTGGCAATGGCAGAAGCGCATGGCAGAGTCTGAAGAGATTCTAGGGGCATTGCAAACAGCCAAGTGAATGAGGAACGGACTGATGTCTGGAAACACAGTCAAGGCCAAAATTTTCCCAGGAAGAAGCTGTACTGCTTCATCTTCTAATTTTACTTAGTCCAAACTAACAGGAGGGTCCCCCACACCCAGGATGGGTGCCCTTCCCTCACTTTCTGGCTCACAGGTCATAACACATTCATGAAAGCTGTGCTTTGGGTACCTCTAATCTCACAATTCCTCCAGGTCAAATCCCAAGCATATGACCCTTCCATCCAGGTCCCACATCCCAGCAGCACAGGGTTCTATAAATATCCCACCATGTCTAAATACATGAAGCTCTTGGGGGGACATCTCAGATCCAAGACATAACAGGCTCTCCTTCAGTGAACTAGCTTTTCTGACTCTGCTCAAATTTTATTTTTGTTGCCTTTTGATCTTGTCCATTCATTATAATTTCTTTACAAATTACTTCCCCCTTTCCATATATTATAGGGAATTCATTTTGCTTTTTAATTTTTACTAGTACTAATTCTTAGATTTTAGATATTTTTCTGATAATTTAGATTGTCTCAAATTACTGCAGAAAAGTGTCCCCTACAATTGTTTATATTTTTTTCCTACTTACAAGAAACTCTGTCATTTAAATTGAGATTGTTCAAAGGCCTGAGGTAGAATTTTCATTCTCTTGTTATATACACAATGGAACAGGCCTAAGTAAAATAAAAATCAAAACAATAAACTTACATGTGATCAGCTTTAATTTAAGACCCTTCACTTCTCTTCCCAAATTAGCTAATTTGGAAAAATTATTTTAGGGAGATTTTAAGTTACACTAAGCCTCTTTCTAAAATAAATTTATTCCTCTGTCTATGAAAATGGGAAAGAATTAAAGGGCACATTAACATACAAAGTGCAATAAAAAGCCGGTGCTGAAAAGTCAAAATTTCATATTGCTAATTCTGGTAACAAAGCAACTCTATGGATTTGGCATCCTGTGTGTGTGTTTTCCTAGTAGACTAAAGGTTAAACAAATTTAAATAGATAAACTGAAACTAGTCCCCCAAACTTTCAACTCAATTTCTTTAATGAATTAAAAGAACACAAAAATGGTTGGAGCTTTTATCTTTCAGTATGTAAATAGACTTACATAGTTGTAAATATTGACCTCTAAGTATTGGGAGGGACAGGTGGTGTTGAGTTTTTTGTTGCTGTTGGTGGGGGGAGCATTGACTCATTTTTGGTATCTCAAAAATGCCCAAATCTGTATATTTTATAGATCTCTATTATTGGAAAAATAGAAGAGATTCAGAATTCAGAAAAGAAGGGTGTTCACAAATTTGTATTCCTAGAATTATAGAGACGGTGCTTTTAATTTTTAAATGGAAATGCTTGTTGCTTAGAACTGTGTGTTCTTTTTTTCTGCTCACATTCCTATCATATTCTTTTTTTTATAAAATTGGCACGAAATTCTCCTTCTATTTTATCAGTACAAACTGTCTGTAGCCCTAACTAATTAGAGGTGCAGTGTTCTAGCTACATTTTTGTTTATTTGTTCCATATGTCTCAGAAAATTTCAGTTAGCATACTAAGAGGATGGAGAGCGACCTTCCAAATCAAGGTACGGTTTCTATCCTAGCAGGAAAACGGGTCAGCCTGAGGCAGTACTCTAGCGGAGAATTTGTCTTCAGTAACTTAATCTCTTTGTTTTCACTTTCTCCTTTTAAACATCTCTCCTCCACAGCCTGCCCACTTCACCTCTATGTACCTGTCCTTTTCATATATAAATATATAAATATTGCACAATAAACATATAAATATTAATACATATACATTTAAATATAAATATATGAATATTACACACACACAATGGCCTTGTGACCTCATCCATTACCTCATCCCAAGTACAATATAAGGTAATATATAATAACCCTTCTCAAAATATTTAAATTGTATATAAAAGAGATGCGGGGGGATCTCTGACTTTGCTTATTCTATTCCCTTAATCTAGTGTCTAGCTAGCCCTATATTAGGGCTAAATTTGATCTGATCCATAGGCACAGAAAGAAAAAATTTTTCTAAATCAGCTTTAGGCTTCTTGCTGTAAAGGCAGATAGGGATTTACAAGCCCTATAGACTCTTATAGCACTCAACTCCGCCACTACAGCACAAATACAGCCATAGACATTTTGTAAATAAGTGGAAATAGTTCTGACAACACTTCACTTACAAAAACAAACTGTGAGTAAGTTTTAAGCCACAAGCTGTAATTTGTCAATATTCTCCCTAGACGACTGGTGATGCCACTTCCAATTAACTAGTCCTTTCTTCTTTTATTTAATAACTGTACCCTAAGTTCTTGTGATTCATCAATTACTTGATGATACTTTTTTATGACAGGAAGATGGCTGGAACTATCTCTCCCCTGTATAAGATTAGCGTTCCCAAAGGAAGATAGGATTGATAATAGTTAATAATAAGAACAGTTTGATAATGTTAAGTGTGTATCACCTTGAATCTATTCTTACAGGTGACATGAAACCTTTCCCAAATTACCTGAGCACAAAAGACAGCCTACTGGTTCTGGTAAGCGAAACAATTCAAGAGATACTTGGTTCAGGGACCAGATCATGGTTCATAATTATCTCTGCCTTCTTGAGTGAACTTTGCTTTTGAACTCCATGTGAAAATCTCAAGAAGTTAAGGAATTTATCGTATCATGTGTATAAAAAGAAATGATCTGGTGCCATGATAGGACAAAATTCCATGTTCAGTTATTCTTGGGTTTCATCAGCTATTTGGGTAATATATCATTGTGAGTAGAAATATGGAATATATTGGCCACATTCTCCAACCCCAAAGAAACATCCTGGGCAGAAGAAAGAGGGATGTTAACCATGCTAAAATGGAAGCATTGTCAGAACGTAGATGCAAACAATGTCCACCCTGATAAGATACAAATCGAAGAGTAGCCAACAACCATTGAATAGTTCATTATTCTCACTTTCATTATTGTGAATGATTAGAATGATGGACTGTGTGGCCTACCAATAATATGACCCTGTTCCTACTTTTCATGCTACTCGTATCTTTGATCCTTAGTTCTCATGACTGGCCATTGTATCTGGTACCCAACCTTTCTAATGTGTGATGCTTGCTGCCTCATACTTAAATTGATGAGATCCCTTCACACTACGCTGCCCACCTGGTAAGATGATTGGTTATTAGGTTCAATGGCCTTAAATGTCTCATTCAAGGAAACCTCTCAGTTGGCATAATTCCTGGCCATGTGAGGATCTGTGTGACTTGGTCCCACTTTATTGTTATGGCAGAAGCAAGTTGCCATTGAGCAACATGAGACAATGATAAAAGGAGTTTCTGGCAAAGGAGAAAACTTAATCAGGAAACCACATCACCAAGGTCATTCCCACATTGTACTTGCACAAGTCTAATCTTAATGGTAGAGATGACATTAGCAACACAACAACAATACTTTTGCAACAATAGTAAATAACATTCATTACTTGCTTACTATATGCCAGATGGAGCTCTAAGTACATCTATGAATCCATGTAGCCCTCACAACATGCAAAATGGTAGGACTCATTTTGCTCTTACTGTGTAGATGAGGGTCCCTGAGTGTAGAGACTGTAAACAACTTGCTTTTCTGGAACATAACACAATCAGTGTCAGAACCCCAGCAGTCAGGATCCCATATTTATGTTACGATTCTCTACTCTGATTTATTGCAACACTGCTGTGAAACCACATTCTTGGAGGTTGGCATTGGGCTCATTTTTAAGGGCTCAGGGTGGCCAGCTGAAACTTGAGAAATAAAACTTCTTTTCATTATCAGAGATCAAGGCCACATCTAAGTCTGAATTCTAAAACAGTATTTTAGTATACTGCATTGTATCATGTCAAGATATTTCAATTCTCTCACGTCTCTCTGGGCATGGGCTAAATAGGAATAATTATTTGTCTAACTTAATGCAGATTTCTAGCTTAAAGTTGTGTATTACTAGATATCTACCTGAAAAAAAATAATGATTAGACAAAGACACTTTCCCTAAAGAGGTTAGGATTATGTTAAATGTCTACAATTATGAAGCAAGTAAAGACTACAGTAGGTCTGCAGCAACGAAAATTCAAACTAGGATTTTAAAATCTTTTTTATCTTAATCTTCTTCTATTGTACTTGTGTGTATTTAGAAAGGTCTAGCAATTGTTTCTTGAGTTTTAACAAAGGAATACAAAAAGCCATTTTACAAGCTTTTCTAAAAAAATAATTGCTATTTAAAGGTCAGAGTTCAATGCAATGTGTTATCTAACTTTTAAAATTGTGTGTGTGTCGATGTGTGAACCAAATTGTGTAATATTTTCTGTGGCTTGGGATCTTTTTGTTTTGTTTTGCTTTTCTCTAGTTAAAATAGCAGTGAAAGTAAAATAAGACTGGAGTATTTTTAACTCTCCTTTTTAGACTGGGAAACAAGGCTATTGAGTAGTAACTGTACTGCAGCTTCCTTGGAAATTATAGTTAATGCATGAAACCACGTCCTGTTTCGTGTTACTTTGTTAAAACATGCATGTCCTTTCACTTTAAATTTAAATGCGAGAGTTGCTTCATTGTGTTTTACAGATTTCTCACTGCTTTCCTCTTCAGTAGGGCACTGTATGAATGATAAATAACCATGCAACAGGAATGAATGCATCATTCATTTCTAAATGTATATAATTTCAGAAGATTCATGGGGGATTAAAGAGCTGTGTCAATTTTAGGAATGAATTACTTTTTATTGTTTCTTTGTATTCCTAATAAAAATGCTTTAAAAACATGAAACTGTATAAGATAAAGACATAAGAAACTGATAATCATTTATAGAAAGAGTGGAATCATGTGTTAACGAATCATGTTCAATTTCTGGTTGTGCATATTATTAGCATCTCTCCTTCACTCCATAGAAAAACATTAAGTATTATGCTATCTTTTGTATTGTATTATTGTGCTCTTGTAAAATGGCCCAAATTTGTCATACCAGCTAGAATTAGGAAACTAAATAGCAGACAAGGAGCAGTTAGAAAGCCTAGGAATTAGAGTTTTCTAGAAATTAAAAACTTCTGTCTCTAAAATTGGAAATTACAAATTAGACTCATAGTTCTAATACGCTTCAGCACTGTCCAAAATGACTAGCAACAAGTGCCTCACCAAATCCCCGCCTCGCCCCCCATGACGCCCTTGTGAGGCTTCAGCGAGACTTTAAGCCAGGCTGAGCAACTAGCTCAGGGTCGCACCGGAGGCTAGCAACTGAGAGAGCCTGAGAACCCGGACAGTCTGAAACCTCATTGCTTTTTTTTTCCTCATGCTTTCCTTTTCTTATTAGCAGATAATTTTGTTGAAAACTTAATTAAAATACTTGTATTTCTAAAAAAGTGTTCACGCTCTAGCCATGGAATTCAAGCAGCTAATTCACTCCTCGGCCCTTGATAACTCTCCCTGAGACCCTTTTCATAGACTTTGTTCCTTACCTGTATCTCTGAAGGTTTGACCTCTTGCAGTTAAAGATAGCAGGTAGCATCTATTTGAAGCTTATAGTTTACGGTGTTTTAAATACTTGCAATGCAATTGATGTCCATTCTGTTGTACTGTGGAGGTTCCTGTCATGTGACTCAAATCCTCAACACACCAATCTTCAGCAAGGTTGGTTAATCAAAATGTAAAAAGCTCTGCCTGGACAGAGAAAGGAAAAACTAATTGAATCAAATTGATTTTGTTTTTTCACATCTGAATCAGAAACACAAACACATTTAGTTTGAGAAGAGAAAGGCATTTGACCTGATAACATATATGACTTGGTGTTTAGTAATCTTAAAACTTTGAAACTCTGGGACCTCTAAAATAATTTTATAATATTTTAAATTCATATCATAAATATAAATACTTTCAAATGACAGTTCATTCTTCCCCAAGTTACTGTTTTTATTGCTTATATTTATTATACGCAGTGGTTACACTGAACTTGGGGAGTTGGTGCACGTAGTCACGTATCACATCAACTTCATAGTCGTGTCCTCTCCTCTGCACACCCTCCCATGGGCCCTCTTCATTTCCACAAATCTCTTTGTTTTGCTTTTCACCATCTCTCTTGTCTGGCTCTTTTCCTTATTTATGCTTTGAATATTTAATCTTCTGGACCTAATTTATTTCACTGGGTGTAATGGCCTCATGATGAATCCATGTTCTTATAAATGACTCGAATTCGTCTTTATTTTTGACAGAATAGTACTCCACTGTGTATATACACCAAATTTTCTTTATCCACTCATCTGCTGATGGATGTTTTAACATTTTCTATTATTTAGCTATTGTGAGTTATGCAGTTACAACCACGACTGTGCATGTATCTCTGTTTTATGATGCTTTTGTCAAGTGATAGGTTTTCTGATATTAGTAAGTACTGAAATTAAAATTAAATTTTTATGTAGAGTTCTTATGCCTGAAAAAGACGAACCTTGCAGATTTGAAAAGACAGAATACAAATTCATGTAAAAACACCAGACCCTCCCTCACTTGGTTTCTGGCTTTTAGCACTGACATAGAAAGACCTGTAATTCTGACTTAACATCATTCAAACTCCAAGGAATAATATTTGCACATCTCTTGAACTCATTCGTCACATAAAATGTTATTGCCCCTAAATGTTATAAAAAAGAAGCATGTAGGATGGCCTGTTGCTGAGGTCTGAATCAGATTTCTGTTTTAGAGGGCATGGTGAATTTGAAGTGCTTAAGAGAAAGGCCAGTTAATTAGCTCATCAAATCCCTATACCAGATGGCATGAATACAAAATGTTCTTGCAATAACCAAAAATGTTTCCTATAAGAACAAGTGCCTGCCTTCCTGCCTCCCTGATTTATGATTAGAGTCCTGTTTGTAAGAGCTGTATAGACTAGTTGAGGATCATGCATCAATAATAATTTATATTACCACTACATTGATATTTATATATTTGAATATCCAGACCAATTTTGCTCTGGCAACTAGATGAAAATTGAATAATCCATTTGCAAATAGTTTTTCTTTTTGAAACTATTTTTCATAATGTTTAATTCAGTGTTCAAAAATGAATTGGTTTTGATTTAAATGTTTAATATTCATTGCTTATAATTTAGATACCTTCTAATTTTAATGAACAATTTAAACATTTTAGTAAAACTAACTTTTTTCAAAACATTAAATAAGTTTTATATTGTAACTTTTATGAACATATTTATGAATTTTGTTTACTTTGTTTATAATGATTTCTTTTTAATCTATGAAGTTATTATTAATAAAAAATTATGTGAACAACTTTAAACAACATAATTACATACCAACTAGAGGCAAAAGCGACATTTATTGAAAAACATAAACAATTTATATATTCCATATGCCCTTTTGATGTATCCAGAAAAATCTATTAACATAACACTCAGACAGACTTAATAATGAATAAATTCAGTTCTCATTAATGCTTTGCCAGCTTGGGACTTACAAATACCAAAACCTTACAGAATTTTTTTTTTTTTGTCACAGTGACACAACATTTTTCTAGACAAAATAGAGCATATTTTACATAATCATTCGCTAGCTGGACTTGTAACTCAAATAAAGCAGCACGGACTATGCGAAATTCATTCATACTCTTTGTCTAAGCCCCTCCAATATTTGACAGAAGGCCAGTTCTCTGTGTCTATTCGATCCCAAACATCACAGGGTTTTGATTTTCACACGTAGTAACTCCTTAAATGCTTGCTGCCTGGCTGGCCGGATTGCTTGCTTACTTTGACAAAAGGGTATGTATTGATCACATACAACACGTTGTTTCTGAAATACACATGCATTGTGAAATTGCTAAATCATGCACCACTATTGATTTAAAAAATAATCATCACATTTCTCTTGAAGGATAAAAACTTTTATTTTTCTTTTCAGTTTTCAAATTATTATTTAGCTTCCCCATAGATGGATATCTTCATGCAGCAATACTGGTCAACATATTTGTACTTGAAGACCTAATACTAATTTCTACATTATATCATTCTTTTTGGCCAAAAAAGTTAACTGAAATTATTTTTTTTATATTTTAGCTATAAGACTTTGCACGTTAAACTATCTGTATGACTTATAATAATTATTAATATATAACAAAATGTACTGAAATTTTTGATTAAGCAGAAAATTATCTCTTAATGATATAGCGGGAGACACTTTAATTAGTTCATGTATCCATGGATACATAACACTTGTTGCTAGGATGGGATTGAATTTCAGTATCTATGTTATTCTATTTATCCATTTTTTAAAGATTAAATTCTTTGACCCATTCCTTGATAAACTAAACAGAGCGCATGGAAGGAGACCAACTTTTTTTCACCCGCCACCACCATGACCCAGCCTCCAACTCCTCTTGTTGGCCAGAGCACTCATGTGTTCTTGCACGGTGACCCGGCTTCTGCCTCTGCTTTCCCTCACTTTCCACTCTCACATATAATTGCAACAGTGAATCTGTTAAAAGTGAAATCATATCATTCCTCTTTTTAAAATTGTTCTTTGACTTTGCATCTCAGTAAAAACCAACGAAGCTTACCATGCATGACTCATCTTCGAAACTCTGAATGCTCAGGCTCCCTTTGTCCCCCAGCCCCACTTCCTTCTCCCCTTATCATCGACACTCCAGCACTTCCCTGGCCCTTTGCCTTCCCTGCACCAGACAGGCCTGCCCATCTCTCTGAGCAAAGGAGCCCGGAATTTCCTCTTCTCTCAGAGTTACCTTCCTCTCGGTCTTGCTCTTGCTCTCTGAGGCTGAGTTTTCCACACCTCCTCTAGCCAGCCCTGGCCCTCCCACAAGCCATTCCCCACTGTTCTACTAATTTTTTTCTCCTTGAAAAACACATCAAGACACACATTTTACATTTTAGTATTTCTCATAGTTATTGTACCCACCAAAAGATGAGAGACTCACAAAAGCAAGGGTTTTGAAGTATCACAAATGCTGTGTCTTAGAGCCTACAAGAGAGTAGTATGCACTTAATAAATAGTTATTGAACAGTGTGTTGTACTTCTATACTGTAAGGCAAACTGTCACAAACATGATGTCTTAGGACAGCACGCCTTTACCATCTCACTGTTTCTGTGTGCCCATTTTTCTGGAGACAAGATGTCCTGACTATTTAGCTGTCTGATCTTGTGGCTGCAGATGCCCCACCACAGAGCAGTGGGACTACATCCCTTTCGGAACCTGAATCCACTCCTCAAGTGGTTATTGACAAAAATCAGTTCCTGGAAGCTCGAAAATGTTGTTACAGGGTGTCATCTAGAACTCACTCTCAGACACTGGAAGCTTCCACAGTTCCTTATCCCCTGGCACTCTCACCATGTGTCAGGTTATATCCTCAAGGCCGGAAGGAGACTTCTCTCTCTAGTTTGAGGCAATCTCAGATCCTGTGAAGTAGTCCTAGGTGTGGCCATCCCATTCTACTCACCATCTTCACTCACTCAAAGGGAGAAGACGTCCAGGGTGTGTACACTGGGGAGTAGGGATTCTGGAGGTCATCACCTTATAACTCTACTTACACAAGATCTGAACCAAAAAGTTTGAAAGAAAAAAGCCTTGGCTTAGGGTCTTGTGGTTAAAGTACATTGTAAGATACCATTCTTTTATGTTTTTCTGTTATTTGGAATGTCAAAGTTATTAAACTCCATAAAAAGATTCAGATTGAGTAGGAATAAAAATCAGAGGACAACTGTAAAAAGAAAAAGGAATGCTAACCCCACACTTTGTCATTATTAAAGCAGATCTGCTTCAGGAACATGAACTCACAGAAAATGAGACCCTGCAAATGAATCTCCTTTACAACCCCTGTGCTTCTGAGAAGACTTTGTATAACCTCAAGACTTAAGGATATCCTGTTTTAAAGACTACTATTGTCACTGGTATGAACACCTGACACCATGACCTGCCTCCAGCTGTAGTTTCTTCCAGCTATGATGACAAGACCCAGCAGAAGTCCTGTGTGAAATGAAAGGACCTCCACCCACCCATCAATAATTCCAGAGTTTTTCTACTTTCTGATTCCTTGATCTTTTCCTTGAGGGCATCTTAAACAGTCTTCAAACTTTCACTTTGTTATCTATTGTGTGGGTTTTCATTTACTTTGTTTTGAATCTTTTATAACAGTTCAAAGATTATTGCTTTCCTATATCTTGTTAGCTCCTTGGGGCTGAGTACATAATACAAAAATGACACCAATGTCCATCTCTTCTAACCAAAAGTCAAGAACTACGTCCTGACGAATCTATTTATTATTATAACTAGGGTAGTAGGATGAAGAAAAGAACTATCTTCCACTAGCCCAAAACGTAAAAATGTTCAAATAAATATATAGTTCATGGATGATGTTGAAGTATTTTCGTTACATTTATGCACACAGACATATGTGTTTGTGCATGTGTGTGCTTTTCGTGAGTGATCGATATTTATAATGTTATAGTAAGTCAATTGCACATATGTTTGGGGGAAGAATAGTCGGAGAGGAACTGGGAAGCCACATGAAAAGGCATAGAGAAAAAAATAAGGAAGTGAAAATAAAACAAACTGATGGATCAGTGAAGAGATTCAAGCCTGAAACCCGAAGGAACATCAGGATTCCTAACCAATAAACTGTTGGAAACCTGGAAGATCCTCAACTCCTAGATACACGGGATCTTAAACCCCCTTCTTGCTACATATATTTTTCAATAAATTCTGTTTTAAAGGTAGCTTAGGTTTGAGTCTTTTCCTTCTGACAGGGATATTGCCTTGGAGTTCTTAAAATAGCCTCACATGTCTTGTTTGTACTGAAATAGTATAGCAGCCACTGAATGTGTATTTTAAATTATAAATGTGTTAACCTACTTTAGCGAAATACGATTTCATTTCTGAAATATGTGTTTATGTGTGTGTAAAAATGTCTGGAAAATATGCCAAAAGATTATACGTGGTTAAATCTGGTATTGTGATTTTTTTCTTAAGTTAAATTTTTCTCGTTTTTGCTTATCTATATCTTAATTTTATTTTACAATGAGAAAACATATTCCATTTTTGTCTCAATATCTTTGCTTTGAAATAAGTTTTTCTTAAGAAGTACTCATTAATAAGCAAAGGATCCTACAACATACTTTTCTTTAAGAAACACATTATGAAAAAATAGAATTAAAAAAGAATTATCCAATTAAGATCCAAAGATTTTCTCTGTGTACCCCAGTATCTAGAACAGTGTTCAATAAATATTTATTACATGGACAACTTTCTTCAAATAAAAGAGCTGAAATATTAACAACTCTAGTTATATTATTATCACTGTGTAGCAGTTGTTCATTTCTAAACAACTCAAGAGAAAAGATTAAGAACAAAAGAATTTAAACCATGCCACTGCATGCCTTTCAGAAGAATATAGCACCGAATACAAAATACCTTCTAAAAAATGAAACATCATAATAGAACGTTCCAATTAACCATTCTCTTATGTTCCAAGTTTAGAGAGAGAGGAACATACTGGTAAGAAATAAGTCAGGAACAGGTCTATATTTGCCAGAACTGCCTGACTTTTTCCTTGAAGAAGAAAGTTTATCATGAACAGTATTATGTGGGCCATTATGTCTCAGAATTTAATTTAGGAAAAAAATAAAGGAAACTGAAATTTTGCAAAAAAAATTTTTAAAAATCTTTTGCAGCTTATATATGAAAATTAGAATAATATAGAGAAGGTTGTCGTGACTGCTCAGTATGAATGATATACATGATACACACATCAGTGAAGTGTACCATAATTTTTTATCACACCACTAAAAGCAAATGTGTGTGTGTGTGTGTGTGTGTGTGTGTGTGTGTGTGTGTGTAATATATACATATGATAGAACAGTATAAAGGAGCGAAATTAAGTATAAAACTTTGCATATTTAATATAAATTAATTTTTATAGAAAGAATGTAAAATTGGTTTAAAAAGACTCATTATTTACAATGAACATACATAATGTGAGAAATAAGATTAGAAGATATAGAGTCAAAAGGAAGTTAAAAAATTTAAATTAAAAATAAGAAATAGCAGCAGTGTTATTCAAGGTGAAATTCAAGGGTAAGAAACTGGGTGGGAGAGATACACGATGTTATAATAAAAAGTAGATAGCAAATGTAGTGCTAATAAAGCCGTGAATGATGCAATACGAAAATATGCTTACATTTAATAAAACTATTAGAAATATCTATCCGAAAGATACGATGAAATACTGCCATTTATGATCTAATATCTGTAGAAGGTAAACAATGCCAATCAATAATGTTAATAATATGAAAATACCATTATTTTATGTGTGCTAAAATTGTGATAACCCCACTGAGAGAAGTTGGACAGTCAGCCCAGAGACAGGACAGCACACAGCATTTTATCTAACCTACTGCTTCCTGCCTGCATCTCATTTAAAAGGTGAGGCAGTAAACTTGCCCACTTCTGATTTAAAAGATGAGGTGATATATTCTTACCAGTGTCTGAGGGCCAAGGCAAATTTGAGGCTGACATTTCTCTGGCCAGACCGCACTTTGTTTGGCACCATTACAATAAGACAAAGGTGATAGGACCTTGACAAACAAGATGGCTACTCGGAAAGGTTTTACTGTTCCTTTAACTCCTAACCCAGAAAATTCTAAGCAGTAAGCAGATATTAGTAGAATTACTTACAGTTTTCTGGGAAAATGATATTTCTGCAAAAGTCTAAGCCTACAGGACAGCTGAATTCATCTAGTGTACGTGGTTCTTGGACAAACACAGCGGGCTTTGCCTGTCATTCACAGGCAAACCGAAGCAACATTACCAAGCAATTATGTCAATGAGTAAATAAATTCTAACTTATTTTATTACCTTGCCTGGAGCAGAACAGAAGATTCCCAAGTTCCATCCAATTATAGCGCTTAGTTCATTTGAAATAGATTCAGTGGTGACATGGAATCACAACATTCTTAACCTCATGCGAGCAGCAAAAGGCGATTTTTTTTTTCTGTTCTCTGAAAGAAACTTCAAGTAGAAAATGTACATAATTGCTACACAAAGAGGCATTTCTCACAGGAATTTGCAATATGTGTGATTTGTCTTCTACCCTTGTTACAGTATGTATAATTTATCTTGCGGGAAATGAATGGGGAAAGGGCACAGCAGTCGTTTTGCAGCTTGGTTATTAGTCACAGCTTATTAATACCAGATTCTTTCTCAGGAGAATTGGGAAATGCTACAGCCTCGTGATCCTAGAGTCTGGGGGCGGGGGTGGGGTGGGGTGGGGAACTCCCCTGAAACTCAGAAGCTGGATTTGTCGAGTGATTCTACACATGCATATTTAAAGTGCAAAATAGGTCTCTTGCTTCTGTAGCCTTTGAGAATAGATTGATTCGTGCTACAATTCATTTCAACCTAGCCAACTTTTTAGCGAGCGAAGTAAGCAGTTGTCTTCAAAGAGGAGAAAAACTACGAGCACAGTAGTTTTGAGGGACGGTTTTGGAAACGCAACAGCATTGTCTTACTAATTACATTGATATCATTAAATCTACTCAGTATAGGCACTTTTGTAAAACTGTACCCCAAACAAGATTATAACAGAATCTGATTCCTTAAAATCTTGCTACTTAAGGCACGCTGCGATGGCTACAATACTAATCTCTTTGCCTATCACAACGGAAACCAGAGATACTTTCCCCATTGTTTAGTTATGATGCAAGTATTCATGAATTCAGCAAATAGCTTTTGAGTTTACACCAGTTTATGCCACTTCTCAGACACTATTTTAGATACTCAAGATACAGCAATGAATGTGATTTGAAAAATCTCTGTCCTTAAAGAGTTCACGCTATATGGACATGAAAAGTCGAGCATGGAAAGGGAAAGCCCAAGAGACACTTAGGGACAGGAGAGGCAGCTTCGCCAGGTGGCTGGAGGCAAGTCTGGGTAAAGCCAGAAGAACAACATGAGAAGCAGCAAGTGAGGCTGTTCTGACAGCTGACCCACGAGGGCCTCTGGTGGGGTCGGATGAGCTCACACAGAAACATGTCTGGCTTCCCATTGCTCTCCCTTCGCCTCCAAGATTATAAGGTCGAGTGAGGTGGGAAGCAAAGAAAGTTAAATCTGTAATAATCATCATGTAGCAAAATATAGAGGCCATGGAAGACGAAGGCTAATAGTCATCTAATAAAATACAGAGATCATTTAGAAAATGAAGGTGAAATTAATAAAATTAGGTTCATCCAATTGACTCCTCAAAAAAAGCACAAATTTTAGTTAGTCCTCATGATCTTTGGACAGAAAGAGTCACTTCCGCTTCTACCCCCATCTCCCTTCACCACACCCCCAAAACCATAAATCTGTCCCTTCTGAAAAATCATAATAAACCATATAGTCACATGTTACAAACTCATTATCTGGTCGCCTCTGGTCTACCTGCTCAAACTTCCTGAAGAGTATGCAGTTTGGGAGATGAAGAAAACTGCAATAAGATGGATCTCATTAGCCAGATGTAAAAAGTGGAGATGTCTGGGAATGACCACTCTCCATTATTACGTTGTGCCTGAGTTTAGTTACTCCAGAGTAAGAGGTGGAGGTAGGATTCACCTAGCTAACTCTTACATACTCTAAATTTCAGATTCTTGAATGTGAACAAAGAAGACACAGGTTTAAGAAATTCCTCTCTGTTCAAACTTTGAAAAGAAGCAGGGGACAAACTATAGGTTTTTCATTTTACTCTTCTGCATATTTTTAAATAAAAAATTCTGTGTGGATATTTTCTTTAAGTGATACATACTTTTAAAAGTATTGGGGCTGAGATCAGACTCTATTTCAGGAGAAAGAGCTCATATTTGTTCTATCCCACAAACCTTAAAATAATTTTATCTAAAATATAACATTAATAAGATAAATTGTTTGACTGACATCTGTAGGTGACTGTGCTGATAGGGAGAGGTCTAGCTGGACATGACACACTGTATCCATGGAACTCACAGTATCTCAAGAAAATCAGAGTGGAAAATGGATAATTGCTTGTCAGGTTATACAGGGGAATCAGTAATTTAGTCCTAAGATTTTGGATTTTCCTCTTTTTTAAATGAATCAAAATGTGCCAGGCACATGAGCTCTCACTATTATTCTTAAAGCATTGATCAAGCAAGAAAAATTTTTCTGATGGAATATTTTGTTTAAAGTAAGGTTCCTAGATTTGTTCCATTCTAGGCCTGATGATTCACAGCTCTGATGCCATCTATAACACAAGAGCTCTGTATGCCTCCAGCCCTGTTGGTAGCCAGCTATTTATGAGTGTTATTTACAGTGATCACAACTCAAATTTACCCTGCCCTACCTTTTTCCAGTCTTACAACACAGTAGAGTCACATAAGGAAGCATTCAAAAACAATGAGTTAGTAGTGGTATTTGCCTCAGTCACTGGCCAAGAGAGGGCTAGAAAGACCAAAAAAAAAAAAAAAAAAAGGAAAAAAAAAAGAAAAGGGATGAGTACCCAGTTTCAGGACTTCCCTCACTTTCAACAATAATTTCAGTAGCAGAAGATTCCCTAACCACTTCCACATTTAATAATTTTCGACAGGGACTTCCAGGGCTCATGGGAAGCTAATACACATATAGACATAGCTTGCTATAGACAAAGAATACATATGAAAAGCAGCCAAAGGAAGACAGAGTGAGGAGTCTGGGGAAGTCTACCCATGAAGGTCTATCATCTTCTCCTGAAGAGCCAGAGCCGGTTACCCACCCAGGACTGATGTGTGACCATCCACAAGGAGCACAGCCAACCAAGTCACCTCACCTGAGCTGCAGCATCTCAGGTTTACAGTTTGGCTTCATTATGTAGTCATGACTGATGGATGGTCCTTATGACTGAATTAAGCCTTCCAATCGACTCATACTGTTTGACTCTCTGTCCCCTTCCAAAATCACATAGCTGCTCTTTCTCACGTGACAGCATGATCCAAAACAAAAAGATGCATTTCATGAATTACCTTTTAGAGGTCAATGTCAAGGTCTAAACCAAGAGCAAGGTCACATATTTCACTGTGGAGGGAGAAGCCAGAAGTGAAATTCATAAGGAGCTCAAGAGAGAACACTCAGAGTCTTCAGTGCTGGGAAAAACAATGTAGTGACCCAAAGATTTGAAATTTATATCACTTTAATTCATTTTGCCCCAGAATTAGGGTTCTGTGAATGATAAATTTTAAACATTTGAGAAAAATAAAGCATATTTCTGATTGTCTCAGGGAAAAAAAAAAGACACTATGACCCTGAAGAGAAGTGGCAATGGAAAAGGCACTGGGACAGGGTTCTCTAAGGCCACTACCAGCTTTGGAGTAATCACACTTTCATCACATCCGTGAATAAGGAATATTCTAGCAAAATATGCACGTAATGATGAACATAGGAAAAGGTGCTTAGGCAAAGTTCAGGAAAGCAGGTGTCAGATCACAAAGGCCCTACGTGATCCCAGAGGAAAACAGATCAGCTGACCGGCCCAGCTGCAATTTCGCACATGTGAAGTGTTACTAACCAGAGGAGTTTATTAGAAAGCACCTAAAGTTTCATTGCTGAAACTTCTACCTAAGATAAGCCTGAATTCCAGAATTCCCGGCGGGAAGCACAGTCAGGATAAACCATATTGTTGTAACCGTTCAGCCTTAGGGAATCCCTCCCAGGAGTTCTGAGAGTGATGGGACCCTCCAGAAAGCTAAGTTTCCAGACACCAGAGAAAGGATGCCACCATCGCCATATGCAGGGCTTTCAAAGGACAGTAACTCTTTTCTTTTTTCAGGGAGAAATGAAACCTAAGATTATCTCATTCAACCCAAACATGAGAATCAGTGGGAAAACTTGTCTCAGCCACCACTGCAATATAAAATGAGAATGTGTCCCTAGCTTGATATTTAAGAATCACAGGGGAGTTTTTGCATCCTCTATGGTTTATACATCTGTTTTTAGTATAAGAAAATTTTAATATTAACCTCTATTGGTCTAAATTTTGATTCCCTTAAGGCTGTAAGTAACCGTTTCTCCTACATTCTCAAGAGTTGCTAGATCAGGGTAGCACCTTGGCCCTCCTCACCCCTTTCCACAGAAAGTCTAAAATCGAAGCAGACAAGGTTGGAGGATTGGTGTAGAAAGCACAGTCCTGTTGGAGAACAGGGGCTGTGTTTGCTTTCTTCTGTACAGTGGCACAGCCAAGGTCTCAAGAAGAAGAGGAATGCAACAGACATTTGGAGCCTAATATTTGGCTAAGAGATAAGGTTAGAAAGTTACAGGGGTCAGATCAAATATGCAGGTCTTTAAATGTACAATTTGAGCAGAAGACGAAGGCCTCTCATTCTACAAGGATATTTGTATTGTGACACACTTTTGTGTTAGAGTTTTCTTGTGTGACAGTGTGTATTTCAACCATCCTTTTTCTACTTAAAACAACATATTGGAAAGCAAGTAAATCAGAGCAATATTACTTTAGGTCAATCTTAGATCATCTCAAAAAATTCAAATTGAGAACAAAATACAGGTACTATATACCAAGCTACATTCCTAGTCAGATTTTTTAATTTTTTTGCAGGGGGCGGGGGACGAGAAAGCTATATCCATTTTCCCATGTCACATTTATTTTTACTCTTACAATATAAGATGTTAAACATATTTGTCTGTTTGCTTGTTTCCTGTATGAAGGACCTCTAGAAAAAGAAAACATGCCTACCTACGTGGATTTGGGTTTCACAAGAGAGTGCATGAATTAATGAATGAACAATTTTAATAGGATGTTTACTGTTTATAAGTTATAAATACATATTCTGTCATTTCATTCTTGATAAAATTGCCTCAGTTAATCTTACAGATGAAAACTAAGATCAGTTAAGGTCAAGGCTTAGATCCAGGTCTTCTACTATTAATTGTCATTTTTATTTTAGTTTAGTTTGTGTCTTTGAGGGCAACTAGAACAGCGATGGCCCTGTGGGTGTTGGTGGCACACGCCTGTAATCACAGCATGAGGGAGGCTGAGGCAGAAGGATTGCACGCTTGAATCCAGCCTGGGCAACTAGAGATACAGTGAAGCTCTATTAAAATAAAAAAAAAGACTGGAGGACTTAGCTCAGTGAAAAGGGCCTGGGTTCGATCCACAATATTGCAAAATAAATAAACAAATAAAAACAGCGTCCTCTCAGGCTAGAAAGCAGCAGTGTTTATTAAATGATCCTTCAGATAAGGACTGTAAGAGTCACATGGGGCTGCCGCCAGCCCACTCAGCTACACAGCCTCCAGGGTTTTCAGTGCCTGTCCCTAGTTGCTTGTAGTTTCTTTGTCCACTAATCACCCAGCCATTGATTTGCTTATCACTTGTTTCCTCTGGCGGGGCATGAGATCCAACAAGATTGGGATCTGTCATGTTTATTCACCTCTTAAGCTCTCTGTGTAGTGCAGTGTTTGGTAACAGCTGTCCCTGGGAAACACTTTATTGTACGTATGAAGGTACAGTCTTACAACTCTCCGTATTCCACTATTTATACTTTCCTTCGTATTTTGTGAGACGTTTAGCAAAGCTACATAGAAAAACGAAGGAACAATGTCAGAGGCAATCTATATTGGGATTTGTTAATCAATACCAGCATGTATTTGTGTTGGACGCACTGTAAATTCTAAGTACTGTTGCTTTTCATTTAGTGCAAAAATCGTCATTATAATATAAATTCCCAGTTACTTCTTACCATATTTGATGTCACCGACTGATTTAATCTTGTTCACACACTATGACCTAATTCCATAATGGCTAACATTACTAGAAAGACTAATTTTAGATGAACATGAAAAACACAGATGATTTTTCTGTAAAAAATCAAAAAAACTACTTGAATCTTCAGTTTTAAAATACTTTACCTATCTAGTAAGAAAAGAAATACACTCTTAGTTTTAAAGACTTCCTTAAATATCACAGCAATTTTTCTATTCATGGAAATATTTTAATAATGTTTCATCATGATATTCTTCTCTGTGAGAAAACTTAACAAAAATATTCTATTAATCATGGTGATATTAAACCTGTCTCTTGTAATATGCATATGAAATCAAGCAATCAGATAAAATTGATATGAGAGACAAATGGCCCACATTAACAAGATCTGCTCAACATTCTAAAATTGTTCCTTTTTCCGATGATCTCAATAACAAAACCTCTCAATTTGCAAATGAAGATAAATGATGAAATAGTGTTTTAAATTCACTATTGTGAAACTGAATAAAGAAACACCTAAAGTGGCTAACAGGAAAACATCTGAAGGAAATGCTCAAAAACATTTTGAATCAAATAAATATCTTATCTACTTAATATTTCTTTGGACATTTAATGCAAAATCTCTGTACTTTTAAAGATATTATTAAAATGAAATTAGTGGAAGTGTAAGAGCCTAAGCCAAATCATTAGTTCTTTTCAGTTTCAGTTAATTTACTGTGTATCGAACAGTTACATTAGCATCAATATGTCTTAGAAGAATTAAGTTTTTAAAAACTAAGAAAATTATGTTTCTTCTTTACTCTGAGGCATTCATGGATGACTGCGGAAGTCCAGTACAGGTAGTGATCTATTTAATTCCTAAAGAAATAGAAGGAAGAGAGAATTACGTAGTCCTTGTTATTCTTGGTCTATTGTTTCCTGTAGATCTCTAGTTTTGTGAGCATGTGGTCAACATTTTCTTTTACTGGTGTGTGAGATTCCCATCTTCTTTTCCTCTACCCAACAATCAACAGAGAAAAGTTACTCAACTTCCTTGTTTATATACATGAAAGCATTTATGTCAGTTCACCAGCTGTCATTACAATGACATAATCATTCTAATAGACTAAGTCTGAGAAAATGCTTTGTCGATACCTGTTGCCCTTCAAGTAAGTATGCCTAAAAGTGAAAGTCAGGTTAACCACTAGCATATTCTCCATTTTTAGGATTTATATTAAGCACAGATGAGACTCAGATGCTTTGATGTCTGACCTACATATTTCCTCATCTGTTTTGCAACTGAATAGTAAATCCCTTTTCTTTCATTTTTTCATTTCTTCTTCTTCTTCCTCTTCTTCTTCCTCTCTCTCTCTCTCTCTCTCTCTCTCTCTCTCCACTTTCTTTTTTTCTTTCTGTACAGTGCTAGAGATGGAACCGACGGTCTCACACATACTAGGGTAGGCCTGTACTACTAAGGTACACTCTTAGTTCCTGGATAGTAAATTTGTAAGATTTGTTAACTTGATGTTCTCTCAACGGTTGGTTTACTAGAAATTAAGTTTTATTTAAACTATTAGTATCTTTGGACCATCATCCCCTGAGCCAGATTGTGAGGCCAGGAAAAACAGGTAACGGTAAAAGAAGTGAGCAAACATACAGGAATTGAAAAAAGAACTATGGTCACAAGTCTTTTATGATGGTTCTAGTTTCTACAGTAATGGAAAACCGGCCAGGCCTGAAGGAACCATACGAAACTGCACCTGTGCATCATCAGGCTTGTGGGACGGTGACCTTGGCACAGACCTGAGGATCCTTAACATGGGGCCTGGTACAGCAGTGGACGCAAACGACGACCACAGTGCTGCCTTGGAGTCAGCAAGAAGAGGAGCTATCAGCACTACTTCATAAAGGAAAAAAGAAAGAATGCGAGCTGAGACAAGACAATCCACTGAGCATATGTGAGGAACACAAAGGGGGTTGGCATTGCTCTCAAAAAAATATGGAACTCTGAGTTCATTTTTTCTCTAATATCACCACCGCATAAAAAAAAATATCAGCAATTACAGGAAAAGAAACATTGGCACATACAAAAATCCTTTTAAGCAAAATAGATTTTTGTGGCCTGCCAGCGTTGTGAAAGAAAGATATCTGAGGCTCTGGTGGGGTTAAATTCTTGAAAGAAGTTAGGTTGACAACAGAAAAATAATCAGAAATGATGAGCAGGAGAAAGAAAGAGTCAATAATATACATAATAAGCCGAGGTGGGGACAGAAGAAAAGATCAGGACATAAATCCCTTAAAGATTGCCATCATTTGGAAAGTTATTATCAAGTGATCAAAAACACACAGAGGTTTATAAAGCACTTTCTCTAAATGAGCATCATCCTAGGTGCTACAAGGGTACAATAAATGGCAGGTTCTTTCCCTTCCAGTCCTGTGGGTGAGGGCTGAGGCTTCCTGTCAGGCTCCATGGAGCATGCAGACAAGAGTGCATGGCAAAGTAGGGCACAGTACAAAAGGAGCAAAAATAGAAAATGAAATTCTCTTACAGTAAGGTCAGGGAAAAATGAACTTCAAAAGATAGGACAGATAAAAATGTGCTTAAAATATATAGACCCCCATATATACATAGTTGGGGTTTCTGTTGTTGTCATTAAGTACAGTCACTCTTTCAAGACCTTTTTACCTCTATTTGATCAACAGCAGCACTGAGCCTCAGTATAATCTAAAATATATATATATATATATATATATATATATATATATATATATATATATATATATATTTCAGAATGAAGGGGTATTTGACAATTGGAGAAAAGTCATATTAGCAACCTTTCTGAAAAATAAGATAATAGTTTGAATCTGAAAAATGTAGAGAGATAAAATTAACTCGAATAGCATAAAATATTAAACACAAAATTACTTGAAAATGTTTAACATCCATAAAGAAGACCAAATTCTAGGACAGGATTTATTTTGAAAATACTGTCAGCCTAAGGAATCTCTTTCTACAGAATTATCTACTTTGTTGTTTTTCTTAAACAAATGTAATCATTTCTTTTAACTTTAGCAAATGTATATATTTAAATTGCTTCAAAACCAGGTTAGTTACCACCAGAGAGGTATAGAAAAAGCACTTTTTCTGATTATGAGACGACTGAATTAAAAAATTATTTCAAGTACAAGTGAGATGTGTTGTAACGTTATAGAACATAATGTACTTCACATTCATGACCTCTCTTGAATTTTACAAGCATTTTGGTAGGCAGCACCATACTTTCTAATAGGAAAAGCAAGAATTTAGACCATGTAGAACTGTAACAACAGGATCCTAGAAGCACAGTCACCAGTCCTCATGAGCCTCACGTGACTCCCATTTCCTTTTAATTCAGATCAACTTTTTGACTGAAAAAGTATGCTTAGCTCTAAAAAATCTGTACTTTTTTATTTGAAAAACTTTTATCTCAAAGTTTTTTGAAAGGTCTTACTTATGTGCATATCCTTGATGACTTGAAAACATCCATTTTCCTATCTATAAAAACTGAGTGTCATCAGCCTTTTACAAAAAGATAGTGCCACATATCTCAATAAAACCCTCTATAACCATGAATCAGAGTTTAGCATGGTTCATTACTGAAACGATTCTGTTATTGGTAGTCACATTAGGCAAGATTCTACTGATATTTTAATTATTTCAATTTTATAATCTCTTCAAAGTATCCTAACCATGATTCTCCTTTGTTGAGAAAAGAAATGAATTTATGCTATTGTGTGGAATATGGTGTGTAAGTATACTCTGTGGCATTCTCTATCCCAGAATTTCTAAGTATTTAAGAATTGGAATAACATTATTCACACTGAACTGTTGAATTCAAATTTGTAAAAGTTTTGTAATGCTTTTGGGTACTTTCTTTAAAATTGCTTTTAAAGTTGAATATAGTTATATCTTTGATTTTAAAGCATAAAGAAACAATGGTACTATTCCAGTTAATGAATGAAACAACAAACATCAAAAAATTCCTTTAATATGAGTAAATCCTGGAATTGCATGGGTGAGCTAAAATAACAGCTGGGGTAAGGATTTCCAATTTCAGAAGAGATCAAACAAAGAAAAGTACACAGGGAAGATGACTATGGTTGCATAACTCAGACTAGCTGGGCACAGTTTCCAGAGTAGACAACACAAATCCACTCTTGATGCTTCCGGATGTGTGGACTAACTGTGGGAACTTCCATGTACCAACATCTCACACACACACACACACACACACACACACACACACACAGAGAGAGAGAGAGAGAGAGAGAGAGAGAGAGAGAGAGAGAGAGAGATCAGGCAGGGAAAATTGAGCACAGAATCCTATTAACATGCCTTATTTTCAGAAAGCATCACTGAAGGAAACAGAGCAGGAAAACACCACTAATGGGAGCAAGGTGATGACTACCCGCTCCTGCTGTATGATGAGTTCAGCCTGATGTTACTCCAAACTGCCAGCGCGACAGAGATTCTACTCTAACCCCAGAGAACCTGGCTCAGAGATAACATATTTCAAATCCAATCAACATCAAGTTCTATGCTAATATAATACCACGAGGAGGAAAGGAATAGCAAAAACAAATGGCAGAAAAAAAATTCACCAGAATAATCTTGCCACAGAACAGATAATCAAAAAAATCATTAATAAAAGCACTAATTGAATGTCTTAGTACTTTCTTATTGCTGGGACAATGTACCAAGCATCCACAATTTAAGGGAGGAAATAAAGATTTACTTAGCTCAGTTTCAGAAGGTCTCACTCAGTCCATTGGTAGGTAGCCTGCCATGGTGAAAGCACATGGCAGAGGCTGGCGAGGTAATCATCCAGTTTCAGAGCAGAAGCCAAGTGAGGCAGGAGCAAGTTGATGTCTGAACGCTCAGGCTAGACCAGAGATTTCTCAGGAAGAAGCTGCAACAATGTTTCTTCTTCCGTCTTTACCTACTTCAAGTTGGCAGTTGGGTCCCCACACACCCTGGGCATGCCCCTTCCTCACTTCCTGGCCCACAACTGGCCCATAAGTAAATATTTAAAAGCTCCGTTCTAGGTGCTACTCCCCCCCCACCCCCCCACCCCCCACACAATATTCTTGGTTCAACCCCAAACATTCACCCCTTCCAGCCAGGCTCCACCTCCCAATATCACACGATTCCCTGGTTATCTCTCTCACTCCATCCAAATACATGAGGCTTTTGGGGGCCATTCCAGATCCAAACCATAGCAAGATAGTTTCTCAAAGAAAAGGTACAAACAGTCAAGAAACATAAGAAAAGGAGTGAAGTGTGAAGTGAAAGAGCTTTGGAAATACGTGGAAGGGGAATAAAAGTCATCACAGCAATTATGGATCAACTGGCAAAATCATGCCAGAAAAACACTGCAAGGAACATCAAGGGGAATGTTGAGGGTAGCAGAAAAAATGTCAAGGGACTAAACAGTTAAAGAAATAATGAAAAAAAAATGACAACTATGAAAGGCTAATATGTATGTGATTTTTGTAAAGGTAAGGGTTGAAATACTTAAATATAGCAAATATTTTAAAATAACATAAGGAAACTTCCCAGAAGTTTAAAAATAGATATATGTAGGAGTATGGAAAGCACAGCCTGTCTGAATGAAAAAAATAAATGTATAGTATGAGCAATACAAAGAATAATAAAATCAGTGGATCCTCAAAAATAATGAAGAAAATCTTTTAAATATACAAGTATGAATACCAAGATACTTACGAACAGAATTAAAACATCAGGTAGTGTCGAGGTTTCCATAGGAACATAAGGTAAGAAATAATGCTTGCAATCTTTTCAAAGAAAAAGAATGTGAAAATGATTTACATCTGTTCAAATTCTTTTCTTTTCTTTTTCTTTTTCTTTTTTTTCCCCTAGCACTAGAGATGGAACCAGGGCTTTCACACTGAGATAAATCCCCAGTCCATTTTTTGGACTTTGAGTTGCCCAGTCTGGGTCATAATCCCTCTAGCCCCAGCCTCCAAGAGTGCTGGGATTACAGGCCTGCATGACCAAGCTAAGCTCCAAATTTTAATGCAAGAGAAAGAAAACTAACTTTTCAACATGTCAGAACTCAAGGAATGCAGTGCTTATGAACTCTGCTTGAAAAAAGCTTTCAAGTCAGCTTCAGCCACCCAAGAAATAAATTGAGACATCCTTGCACAAAAATGTGACAATGACTTTATACCCACTCAAATTCTAATTCAATAAAAAGAAGATAAACTTTTTCAACCTGTGGAAACTCAGGGAAAGTAGTACTTATGAATTCTACTTGAAAAAAGACTACTTAAGTAAAAGTAAGCTACCTAAGAAATAAACTGACACATACTTGCAAAACTGACTGGTGATAAATAATAATTCCCTCTAACTTGAGGCATGAGGCTCGACAATTGCAGAGTTTACAGTCAAACAACAAAATGTGAAATGTATAAATCCCTACAGGTCTCCTCTCATATTAAGTAATAACATGTCTTTCATCTATAGAAAGTCCTTGAGCATAAGGGTGTACCTCAAAAATGAAGACAGAATGTGGTAAGTTAAGCTATTTAGACTGTCAAGAAAGGTAAACGGCCTATAATGTTTAGATAAGTGGTTTTTATCTTCACGTCAAGGCTGTAAAATTTCTGGTGTGTTTTTCTGTGACCTCGTACTCAAAAACTGAACCCAGTGACTGGTGGGTAGAGGTAAACCATCACCTTGTAAATGGTGAGTTCTCTAGAGCACTGGGTTAGGCACTGAAAGCATTCTCCTACTGATGAAATTCAGGATTTAGGAGAAACGAGTTCCAAACTAAAATAGGATAGATCATTAATTTCATAAAATGCACTTACCATGGGTAAATATTACTAACTTTCATCAGTCATCATATTAATTTTATATTTGGGGCTTGGGAAGTAGATCAGTCAGTAGAGAGCTTGCTTAGGACGAATGTGCTCCCAGACCCTGCCCCCAGAACTATATTATAACTGGGCGTGATAATTGATGTACATCTGTTATCCCAGCACTTGGGAGGCTGAAGCAGGAGGACTGCCATGAGCTCAAGGCCAGCCTGGACTACAGATATATATCAAAAATGATAGTTATGTCTACTTGATAGGGTTATTTATGAGTATATATATTTATACTTGATGATTCTAAATATCAGTTATTTATAATCTTCAAAGTAATGTTTACTGAGATAGTACCAGAGTAAATATTTAGTAATTCTATGCAAACTGGCTATTTCCTTGGATTTTAAGATAAAATCATTTAGCAATTCTATATCAATGTTCTTATTTTTAACTATTGCTTTTGGATTCTGAATAAATATATATTTCTAATAATAAAATAATGACACGAAGCATTTGTTGCATATCAGGCTTATTGTAGGTGATTCACACCTCTTCTCTTAATTCGCTTCTTGATGAAGTAGGTGCTACGTCTCACCACATTTTAGAGGGAAAGGAAAGGAAGGACCATGCACACAGAGGCGTGTTATAAGGTGCTAAGCCGTGGTTGTTGAAATAGAAAACCTAGGTTCATGTTTCATCTTTGTCATTTAGTGTGAATTTAAAGAAGGTAAGTGGGGTTTTCAATAGTTTGAATTATAAAGTAATGTTAATATTGATAACAAAAATGATTAAATAACAGCTAAATCCAATTTATAGGGTGGATGGGTGAAATACATAAAGTCACTGTAACTGCAAAGCATTATGCCAACTTATCAATAATATTTTTGTTACTATTAGGTAGTAAATTTTCATGGTCATCCCACTTATAGCCAGCCACATCCTAAATGGATTTTAATTCTTCCATATTGTTTTTTGGCAGTACTGAAAAGCATTTCACAAATAATTTCTTTCTACAAAATTTACCTGAAGTTCTAGTCTCCAAATGCTCCTTAGAGGATAAATCATATCAGCTCTTCAAGGGGTCCTGACTTCAAAAATTTTAAGGGCCATGACAGTGGATAAATTGTTCAGCCAGTTATTGGGGAGAACGCTCATATCATAGGAGCTTTGTGTTTTTAAAACACGTGCTGGCAAATTCTTATTTCTGTTGCTGCCATTATATCTAGATCTCTTGCATTTTCCCTCTTTCCTAAAAATAACTGCATCAAGCTACGAACAATGCCAAGCAAAAATGAATCGGGCCAATTAATTAGAAGCTATTTCTTGTGGTTACACCCCGAGCACAAAGTATTCCAGCACTCAAGGCAGAGCTTTTCAAAAACTCTACATGCTGATAAACTTAAGAGTTTTATCCTTCAGTTTGCATGTTAATTTTTTTCTCCTGTGTTATGGAACAACTATTGTCAAAAATGTCCGTCATAAAATGAAGTCATATTTTAGATAGATCATATTTCTTTAATCCTCTTCCTATTTCTCAAGTTGGCACTAAGAAGAAAGTCGTGTTTTTCAAGGGAAAAGAAACTGTAGCCCAGGAGGTTTCCAAATTACTGATGTAGGGTGGACTGAGTACAGACAAGGAGGGACAGTTCCAGCCTTGCCTTCACGCCAACAACCATTTTGAAAGCGCGCAGTGGAAGGGCGCGCCTCAAGCTCCGTTGTGCTGGGGAAGTAAAGCCTGTCTCTCCAACTCGATACCAGCTTCGCGTTACTGTATTCCTCCTCAGCACTTTTATAATTTAGAATGTGCAGCTTTTATCTATGCTCCTCTTTCTCTCCTTTGGGGTATTTTACGTGGGCATAAAATCTCCACACAAACCCCCTTTAAAGGGCCCACTGCCAGGACCAGTTTCCAAATCCTTGAATTGTCTCCCACCCTCATGCTTTGAATTTGGAAGTGAAATGCATTTATTTTAACTTGTTTGCTTTTTTTTCCCTCGTTTTTTGGCCTGTTTAAGCGCTTAAGTGCCGTTAAGTGTTCCTGTGATGTTTGCAGACAAGCACAAGATATGAAGTACAAGACACGTTATAAGTAAAGAGGGGACAGTCATGTCATAGAATTTTGGCGAACTATTACACTCATCATGTTCAATATTTTCTTGTCTACTTCTCCCCCCTTATCTCCACTTAAATCCTTTTTAATATGTTGTTGTTTCCATATTTACTAACTGAGTGTTATTTATTTATAATTAAGACAAATTTTTAATATTAAAACACTGGTTAGAAAAAATAATCATTTAATACTAAGGAAGTTTCCAAAATTTTTTATTGTACATAATGATCACTTGAGTTCTACCCATAAATTCTCCTCATCCTATGGAAGTAAGTTTTGTTTAAATGTGCAAATATCAAACTTTCAATGTAGTATGTCAGTATTTATAATTCTTCATATCTGTCCTCACCCAGACTCTGCCACATGGCTTTGTGTGACTTGCCCCCAGAATTGATGAAATGTATTTTTGTACCTCTTGGTTTTTCATTCAGCTTCATGACTTGCTTTCATGTTATCCATGATAGCACACGCAGGATTTGAGGGCGAAAAGCCCTGAAGTGTGTGCCACAGCTCTCACACTGTGAGCCAAACCAAATCAGGATGCTAGCTGTTGAACGGACATGAAGCAGCGCCACGTTTATCCAGCAAATCTAAACCTAGCCATCTTCCATTGGCCTATTTCCTCAAAAACATGTGAGCCAGCCCGGCTAACACCAGCAGAGCTGCTGGCCTCCTCAGTTGCCTACAGATTCATGAAGAAACCCAGTCAAAGTCACAAGACTACATTAAGGTAGGTAGATGGAGAGACACGTGGTTGGATGGATAAACAGACAGACAGTTTGTTGTTGTAAACCATGAGTATTACGGTTGTTTTATATGAAATTATTGTGACAGTAGGTAACTTACATCTGTGTACATACACATAGTATATGTTCATACATAAACACATGAACACAGTACATTATAAATACTTGTAAGCATATTGGAGAGTAAAATGTTACTCAGAAGTTATGTGTAGTATTTACTTATATGTGTATAAGTTATATATTAGTAACAAATTGAGAAAGTTGACATTACATTAACAGTAGCCCATTCTTCCCAAAGGCATTTTAGCTAAAAATCCCTTTGACTAAAATGAGTTTTCTAAATCTCTATTTTGTGTGTTCAAATATATTTAAGTGATTTACTCTTTTATTCTTACATGTTTGAGAAAATTTGATATATTAATTCTTTAGCTCAAGATATTTAGTTTCTAATACATATTTTTAACACTGAGAAAGATGGAAATTTTATTAGGTGTATTTATTATTTCACTCATTTTTAATAGGTTAATACCTGATTATTCAGGAAAAAGTCTTGTTCCAGTTAAAATGTTTGGCCACCAATTCCTTTCATTAACAGAATCAGGTACAGGAGATGCGAGCTTATTTATGGACTTTTCTATGAAGTATATTGTTTTTCTTAACCTAATGTTTTCTCAATGAATAAATTTATTTAATCTTGTGACACATTGTGAATCTGAAACATATTTAATCTTTAAAAAATTAAATATTTCAAATTCCCTATCCTTATAAATGTTCAAAAGCAGAAAAAGTTGAGTAAGAAATAAACAATGATGATATCATCTTCAAAAAGTGATACAAATTTGATAAACATACTGTAAAATATCTTCCAATATATTAAATGTGTTAAATGAGTGAACTGGGACTTACTTTTTATCTTGTCTTGCCGCCATTCATGTGGTCAAGGGAACAACTTAAACATTAAAAAGAAGCAATTATGGGTGCGGTTCTATTTATGTTGAATCAATGGCAGAAAATAGTAAAATGTAGAACAAAAGAAAAGAGAAACAAATGGATCTTTAACTCAATAAAGCTAAACTGATTGTCACACCCACTTCAGGTTTAAGCCCCCACCACAAACCTGTTATCCAAGCCACATGCCTACCTTCCACTACACGCCCACAATCCACCCCTCTAGTCCAGGCTCAAATTTCCCAATGGGACTTCATTCCATAGACAACCTATATCACCCAAATACATGAGACTTTTGGAGGACATTCCAGATCCAAACCACAATAAGTATCCTGGTTTTGCTTATGAGAAGGAATGGAACTTTGCTGGAAATAATCGCACAAGTGTCAATATCATTGGAGGGTCAGTTCCAGTTAGGCTCATTCATTTACATGGTGATCCAACCTGAAAGACTCCCATCATCTGATTCAAACATTCAAGAAGACATGCTACATGACAAAAATATTCAAGATGACACAAAATAGAGCTTACAAAAGTGATGCATTGGGAGGGGAGGGAGTTCTATTAATTACTTAATTACAATACAGAAAGGTTAAACTGAAGCCACAGTTGAGTCACAAGTCACTGGACGCTAATGGAGACCCTCTGTCAATAAGGAATACTAAAGTTCTATTACAATGAATCAGTGCCAATTTGCAGGGCTTCCTCACAGAATTCCTTATATAACTACAGAAATGCAATCTGATTGTATTCCCACTGAAGTACACAGTGCCCTCCAGTGGAGATCTCCCAACACTGATTTCAAAACATTCTTCATTGGCACCTCCCTAGGTTGTTCAAGTGGTTCTTTAATTAACACAGCAAGTTTGCTATGCACGCATTGCAACTGCTGGCAAGCCCACCCTCAGCTCGGGACCAGCCAGCTGAGAGGCAGCCAACACTGAAAAGTCCTTGTCAGCAGAATTTCTGGACCAAAATCATGAGCACACAGAGCAGTGACTAAAAATGAGTGACAGATTTTATCATCTCACTTTTAAACACTTAATGTCTGTTCCAAAAGCCAACTGGTTCAGGAACTTGAAAAGAACAGGAGAGAGAGAGAGAGAGAGAGAGAGCCTGCAGAGAAATAGAGACCTTTTTCCTACCCTGAAAGTAAATAAAACAGATTTAAAGCGTACTTTCAAGAGGACTGTAATTATTACCAAGTTGCCTTGATCCTAAGTGATCACGTAGCTAACATTCTACAAGCTTGAGTAACAAGATTCTAAAAATAAAATGAAAAACTCTACCATCTTTAGTACATAAGATAAATTTCATAGTTTGAGTATAAATAAATAGATAGATAGCTCATTAATTTGAAAGTTAGGCTCATTCTCGTCTCCACTAAATAAATACTGAATAAATATTTAAGGAACGTCTGTTTGGAAGCAATGCATCATTAGCCTGTACAATGCAGACCCATGTTCAAGGCAGATTCTGCATGATTCTTGACTTCACATGTTCAAACCTCTGATCTAGCATCATAGCTATGACTTGAAGTGCAGATATATTTGCCTGAAAGTATAGGTATATTTAAAATCAATTATGCACTGAAAGCATGTCTTATATTCAGTATCTGTCTTTAGTAAAAGGATGCTATGACTCTTCTAGAAGCAAATCTAGTAAAACACCCTCTTTCTTATGTAAAAGGTAGTTTTTAAAAATGCCATTTAAATTTACAAGCACTTACAACCATAAATGATAAACATGTTAGGAAATGTTATCCTGGGGCATGAATTTGCTTCAAAGTAAGTGGATAAGCAAAAGAAGAATGAAGAAAAAAATGCCTTAGGGTCTTTCTTTGGCAGTGGAGGTGTAAGAATGGAGCAGTCATAAACACTAAAAACTGGAAAAAAAAAACCAGACAAGACAAAATAAGTCACACATATTTTGGACAATAGGTTAAGATAAAGCTCTTCCATACACAACAACACCCCTTGCAGATCTAAATCTGAGGAAGGGACTGGGGACAGGGAAAGGGATAGGATAGCGCAGTTATCATATGTGATAGAGAAAATAAACACAACCCGGAGGACGTTTCATTGTTCCACTATCAGAAACGGGAAATTTTCTGTAGCACAAGGGAAAAGGAACAGTGACTATGTAAAAATGTCCGCCCACTTTTAGAGAGGATTGACTATGTTAAGGTAAAAGGCACTCAACTTCTTGGAAAATCAGTCGCAGGGCCACTTTGTACAGTGGATATTTGCATAGATTTACTCAGTAGTTATGATTCTGCTGCCCTCAATTCCTTCCTGTATTTCCACACCTCTCTCTGGAATCATTTCCCAGTTCCTTCTTTCTTTCTGAAGAACTTGTTTCTCCTAATGCTGGCCACTTGGTAAAGAATTCTCAGAATCCTTGCCTACAAATATTTTTATTTCACTTCTTTGGAGGAAGCTCTTCTATAAGTAAAGAACTCTAGGTTGGTACTTTCTTTACTCCAATTCCCTCAAAATATCTGATTTTGCCGCTGTCCAATGGATATTGCTTCCCTTGGGAAGTCAGTCACTAGTTTCATTGTGGATATTGTGAAAGTTATTCTGGTTTTTGTCTAAGCCTATTTTGTTCTTCACATTCTCTTCCCTTCAGTTTGAAACAGTTTTACTAACATCAAGTTAGGTGGAGTCTTGTGTTACTGTTGTTCAAATTTTTAATTTGTCCTTGTTTGAGTTCACAACTCTACACGGCAACTGTAGCTTAATCATCAGTTAGAAGGCATTCTCAACTCTTTGCTTTCAAATTTTGCCTCTGCTACATTTGTCTCCTCCCTCTTTACTTCAGTTACGTACTTGTGACATTTTGTTTGTGTTCATGTGTTCCTTCATAATTTTTGTATTGCGTGTTCTTGACTTTCTCTGATTCAGTCTTTCTTAACATAGGCCCTTATTCAGCTGTGTTCGTATGCTCTCAAATGCATCTATTAAGTGTTCACGTTATACTTTTAGTTCCGCAATTTCTGTTTATAGATTCCACATCCCTGGTTAAATTGTCCATCTCACTTGCTATCATCTTGAATACAGTAATTATTGTTAATTTAAGGCCTTGGTCTCCTTCTCACAGTAGGCTGCATCAGCCGTGTGGCCATTTCTACTGTGCTTTTCACTTGGATATGCTTCTTGGTGCACTTGGTAAATTTTTATGAATTCTAGTCACTGTGCAAGAAAAAATTGAGAATTTGTGAATGACAGTCCCCGAAGAGGACCATTCACCACATTTTTATGACAAGCAGCCAGAATGATGCAAGACTGTTCCTCGCTTGAGACAATCTATAGCTAGCATGTGTCAGCTGGCTCAGACTCTGTCTCCTAGCGTGAGAGCCATCGGCGTCCATTAAGTAGCAGGGCTTCCCCTTCTGGAACATCCTTACCTTAATTTTTTTCACACCAGCAAACAAATAAGATTCCTGAAATCTTGCCTTGATTTTTGTTTTGCTTAGTTTCATGTCTCTTACTCAGGGTAGCTTACACATCAAATTTCTGGAAGAGAAATAGTCCATTTTTCTTTTACTACTTTCAAAACCCTTCCCTGTACTTCATTTGACGAACATTGGGCCTAAGTCTTGATTGCCTTCACAAGTCTATACTTTCATTTGATTTTTGTTTGGTTTTTGCCCCTCCCTTCCCCTGGGATGAAACTTTAGATTGCACTGTTGCCTTTCAGCATTCCCCCTCAGCATGTATTTCACCGAGCGTAAGAACTCCGTGTCTCAAGCCTGACGCAGCACGCAGGAGGAGGGGCCCTCATCCGGGATCTTGTCATCTCTGAATGTCCTGGCCCAAGTCCCGGCTTCAGAGAAACTATGCCATCTTTACACAGAATGAGTTTGGATGTGTACGTACAATTAGATTCCTTCTCTGACTGTCCTCAGTGGGAGACTTGGGCAAGTTCCTCCATTGTATTCAAAAGCTGATGTCAGAAGTCATATTGTAAATCACAACATAAATCAGAATAGGAAGAATCAATGACTTTCTAAGAGCGGTGTGTGTTGTGTGTTTGCATATATATATATATATATATATATATATATATATATATATATATATATATATTAGAAGCAGTGTGTAGTCATTCTTTCTACTTTTTGGAAATATCTACAATCTATGACACTCTTGTACCTTATCAGCTACTTGATTGATGAGTTGATCACACCAACTATTTGGATATTCCTGATTACCTAAACACACGGTCCGATCATGACAATCTCCCTGACTCCCTTCCATCTCCATAATGTATTAACTTATCAATGGTCCCTTTAATAGCTTTAATAGCTTATTCAAATGCCACATGTTAACAATTTAAATTCCTGTTGATCAAAGCAGTAAAGAAAAACCAAGGGGAGGGAAATCCTCTTACCTCTTAGCGTTTCAGTCATGGTCATGCGTGTCTTTGAGCTTTCAGTAGAATGCCATGGTGATGTTTGTTTACTTATTGTTTCATGAAAGCTACTTCTACTTTTAAATAAATGATCCTAGGAGAACTATGTGTCCTCTTCATTTTGGCAATTCTAGAATTATGAAGCTTTCTTTTAAACATCTGTCACAAAATCTAGATTCAGGATTATTTCATACTTTCAATACTTAGGCAATAAATATTCCTAAATAGTTTCCTATTCTTTGGTGACTTAGGGTATAAAATCACCTAGGAAATAAAATGTTTGACTAAGTTGTAAACACGGACATGAAACTGTATTCATGAAAATGCAGCATTCTTTATAGGTCTTATCACGGCTCAGGGACCTGTCATCTACCAAACTGTCAGGATTTTTTCACTTTTCCTGAGGCTAGTTCTTGTTGGTGTCTCACTGGGATATATCACATTTTTCATAGCTCAGTGAGTATTCCTATAAAACATTAAATGTATTTTACTTAGTGTTTATAAAAGTAGACATATCTTATCAAACCAGGTATTAATAGGAGGCATGAATCATCTCTTAGTCTCTTTTGCATACTTAAAAACGTCTTCCCTTTCCCCTTGTCAGCAAATATTAAATCATGTATTTGCTATGTCTGTTAGTAGACTAATACTTTTTACTCAGATACAAACCCTCCCTTCCAGCATTGCTTCTGTTTCAATTTAATTTTTCACAGATAAAATGTTTCCCTACCACTTTCCCTCATAAACACGAGCCATGTAAAAGTTAACATTTCTAAATTTATTAAATCCTTATATAATTTCTAAGCACAAAATACTTAAATAAGTTCACTACACTAGCCTTCTGTTACTGAGTTTTCATGTTTCTATTGCTTGTTTTACTTTCTATTCATATTTCTAACACATTAATTGGATTTTCAGTAAAGGATTTGCTGAAGTTTGTTTAAACAATTCTTATGTAAAACATCTAGAAAAGTAAAAAAATTAACAGTTTTTATCAGATATGACAAGAAAGAAGACAAAGGGTCCATTCAAGAGAGAGTTAGAAAACCAATTCAAAAACAAAACAAAAAAAGCTGAGATTCTTTCTCATCCACTGTTGGGGGTTCCATTATGTCTCTACAAATACTAATACAAATGTTAAAGAAAAAAAAAAAAAAGGCCGCAGGAGGACACTGAGGTGAGAGAGGAGAAGAAAGAAGCTTTGGATGAAGCCAAATCTGCCAACGCCGTAACCTTGGTGCTAACTTCCAGGCTCTAAAACTGTGAGAAATTAGATTATTGCTGGAGCAATCCAGCCTGTGACATTTCGTGATTTCAGCCATCACTGTATTTCACCATAAAAAGAGGGATGAGAGAAATTTATTCACCATTAAACAAAGATCACAAGGAAGTTTGTTGCAGCAAAGACAGAAAACTGCCCTAAAATCTGTAAACACAGTGCTGTGCCTCATGCACTTTGGCTTTTAAATTTGAACTACCTGTAAAACAAAAGACTGACCTAAACGTTTCATGCCATTTTAAAAGGATATTCTTCACAGTTCTGAAGGACATGTGAATGAAGAAGTAGATAGAAAATGACGTCATTTTAGTATCTAAAAATGAAGAACTTGACTCTTCCAGCGTGCCTATGACTTGAAGGGACTCTAACTAGACTCTTGTCCAAGTGTGCCTTAATAAGTGCATTTCAGTGTATGTCACTCCATGCTGGGCCATTTGGCATAGCGTAAGTCATTGATGCATGGGGCAACAACTGTGACAATCCAAGAAGTCAGTGACCCCTGCCCACATCAAAGCAAACCAGGGATAAGAGGCTGTAGATGGGGATGAGACTGCCAACATGGGCCTGCTTGGCAGGGCAAAGTCTCCTCAACAGCAACATTTATGGGGCCAGTGACGTAAGCACTCTGCATGCCACAGAGCACATCAGAAAATGTAAAGCTTAGAACAAGGTGTTCTACCTATTCTAAGAAAAGTATAAAGAAAATGGAAAAAATGTTATAATTTCTCCAAATGAACAAAAAATCGTCATAGATTCAAAAAGGTTGGCATTTCTTGAACAGAATGTGAATAACAAATTCAAATCCAGACAGAGTTGAAAGCAGCAGAAGACATGAAGAAAAATGTTACAATAATCATTTCAGATAATCTTTTATCTTCCTTTGAAACTGCTGAATGGTGCCATCTCTTACAGATAACAACAAAACCTTGAACCTAGGGCTTATGATTTTTCTCAAACTGCCCAACCTTGTTTATCCGAGCATATTTTTCTACCAATATGTACATCTACTTAGTTTTTAGCTCTTTGCCACCCACAAGTTGACTTATCTTCCCATCTGTCTTCATCCAGAGTACCTGGATCTCTAGTTACATCACCGAAGACCTTACTTATGGAGAAAAATTACAGGAAGGTCTCACCTCCACTTTGATACCTTCTCTGATAATGCTGGCCCCACCATGTTACTTACTGTATCACACAACTACACATGCACCCCCATGCTCTTATTATAGGTATGTGTACCCTTGCTCAATTTAATCCCTGGTGAAGGACACGTCTAATAATAATGGTTTAAAGCTATGGTTCTGGCTCTTTGATCTAATATATTTGTAAGGTTCAGAGTTGAAAATAATTTCTACCCTTTTCCTTTTGCTGAAAGGGCAATAAAAGTCATAGTCTCATGCAAATTTTTCAAAATTTACCTTAATGTAAAGCTCATTGTAGTGTTCTTATTTTGCCTCTAATTAAATATAACTTTAAAAAATATCTCAAAGAAACAGCATCTCTAACAGCTCCCAGGCCATTAGGTAGAAATCAGTCCTCTCCCATTCTGCGGCTTCCACTCCATCCCATCCTTATACTTATAGAAGAAAAAGGTAACATAAATATCTGAATAATAATTAAGTATTTAACCAGAATTGTTCATTTCTCACATGTTAATTTTATCACCAGCCAGGCCATTGAAAGCTTCTAAAATATACAGGCTACTATTGTAAAAAAATAAAAAATAATAGTAATAAAACAGTTTTACTGATTTTTAACTGAAAGTTTTTGTGTCTCCTTGCTGCAAAAGTAGCTTTGTCTTAGAACCTTGCTGTACACACTGAAATGTGCATTGCAGAGTCGTCCGGCCTTCCTTCTTTTCTCTCCCATTGATCTTCTCATTTTTCCCTTTCAGTGTAACTCCAAGTGTATTTTCCGTTGGTTAGCACTCTCTTTCTTCTAAATTGGCCTGACTTTTACTGGTCTCCTTTCCTTACTTACACTTAAATGTTTATATAACTTCCATCACTCGTTTCTACCCAGTTTTCATATACCAAAATATTTCCCTTATGTGCTTTATGTTCACAAAGCTATTCTTTCCATTATTAGAAGAATAAAATTTAACTATTAAAGATATAACTTTTTAATAAAAATCACTCACAAATCTTACTTCTAAAAATGTGATAAAATTTTAATATACATTATTCCCTTACAGAGTTCCTTAAATGTGAACACACTTCTTCAATAAATAAAAAATAAATATTTACCATCTGTCTATATGATATAATTAACAAATGTATATTCAGAGGTTCTAGTCAAAAATAAAATAAAATAAAAATAATATAGAATATAATAATGTAAAAATTATTTAAGAATAATACATTGGTTCTTACCACCATTAGAAGGTAAAACATCATAAGAAAACATAGCACTATTGGTCTGTTACCATCATCAGAAATTAAGAAAGTTAATTCAAATCAAATTGTATGAACTTTAAAGACAGGAACTCATGATTCATGTTGTATGGCAGTCAAAATAATCATTATCTTGAACCATACAACTCTTCTTTTGAAGACGGAAAAGGAAAATATTTTTGACTAAACAAGTCTTCTTCTAGTAGTCCTACCATAAAAATAATTTATCTGTAGAATATGAAATATTCTACAAAGGTATGACCAATTACTGATTTTAGAATTTATACATGTGCAGCAGACGTTTTTCCTACTTTCTTCTTAAAAGAACAGCAGCTTAATTCTCTACATGGGGAACCTGTCATATGCCCATCCATTTCCCTGTGGGAAATATGTAGCATTCACATTCATTACCCCGTAACTGCCCCATCCCATACATACATCAACAGCCACAGCTGATGATAGTTGTCAGCACCAAATCTTCAAAGACTGAAGCTGGCTGAAAACAGAAAGTCTTTTTCCTTGTATTTTATTTTTTATATTTCCTGGAAATTGGCCTCATAAAATGAGTCACACCACTGTGCAAGCCAAGTAGTCATACAGACTCAGGGTGGAGGTCCCTACTGAGAGTTGCAGTCTTGGACCACATGCAAAGAGAAGCAATGTCCTAGGACAGTCCAGTCCCCAAAAGAGAAATATCTTTCTTTTTCTAGGTTGGAAGCCTCTCTGTCTTGGATCTCTACACTCTGAACAACACCTTCTTTTCTGTTATTTTCAATATGTTTTTGCTACTTTCAAGTAATGACCAAATTTGATACAAGGAGAAAGATACATGAAGAATTTACTTGAACTGAGGAAAGATGAGTAGAGTTTTAAGGAAACATCTCAAAGAATTTGGAAGGAAGATTAAGGAGAAACAGAACTAAAGAAAAGGAAACTGTTCCTACACAGAGAAGCTTTTCCCTGGACTGCAAAGTTCAATAAAAAAAAGACACTTCAAATCTTTTACTGTTACTTGTAGCATCATTCTTACTATTCTCTAAAGCAAGCAATTAGTTTGTACGTAAGTGCAAAATGTGGTCTTTGTGCTGTGTGGCGGTCCAGTCTCAGTCGATACTTTCATAGTCTTGCTGGTGTGGGGGAGATTCCAGCCGGAACTGTCCCCCTCACTTCTCTCCTTCCTGATATTTCCTATTCTTGACTTGCACTGACTGTTCTTGCTGACTGAACCCAATCTTTTAGTCCCTTTAGCCTATATAATTATAAGTTCTCCCATACAAGTTTATCTACCGCTGGAGGTGCTAATTTGATAATGCAGCCAGACTAGGAGATTCACAAACAAAAACTTCACAAGGGTCTAGTCCTTCCAGTGTTATTTCCTGCCAGTTTCTGTCTGCTTTTCTTCAACTAGACAATGTTATCAGGCAGTAGTTTCATTGGGTTTTTTTCAAGAGTTGACGGCTTTTTCTTTAAACTAGCCCTAGAAGGACTGGTTTGATAAAACAAAGAAAAAACAAAACAAAACAAAACAAAAAAAAAAACCAAAAATACTTGGTCCTCCTAAGAATCAGAATGCTTTGCCGTGTCCAACTTTTAGTCTGTTTTTATTAGGCTTAAGTCTTTGTTTTGATCTCTTCAAGTAACTATTTTTATGATGCATATATATATGCACAATGTTTTCTTAGTACAAATGTAAACTAAATTGGCATTCTACTCCCTTCTTGCACAAAATACAACTTGGTTAGTCAAATATATGCATTACATCTGGTACCGAATACCACAGATGAGTCCTGGAGAAACAGGCAGTGAGATAAAGAACATTTCTACTGACCATAACAAACTTACAAAACTAAGTATTTTATTGCAAAAGCAGTAAATTCAAGCTATAGTCTGGATTCTACAGACCCTTTTTCTTCTCTAGATAGAGAACCTGTCTACAAAGAAAGAAAAAAAAAACAGCGACAAATAAATTTGAAGGTAATATCTTCAAATACAAGAGAGTCATTTACTAGTGGTATTGTTTTTCAAAGATATGTGTAGGTGTATGAAACTAAGGAAAAATGATACAGATCTCAAGGATTAGCTATCACAAAGAGCCATTCCTCCTCTGCAAGGATTCGGGCAGGCGAAAGTACCAGGATCTGGACAGGACAGCCATGTGAAGCGGGGAAATCTGGAGGGGGACATATATATTCCATTCTCTTTCTCCTCCTGCCCTCACCTCTGGCTGCTTCTCCAACCAGAAGCCAGAAGGTTCTCCGGCCTGCTGGTGTAGTCCAAGAGCAGGGCACATTGTGAGAGCACACAGCGTGAACGGTGCCTCTGATGAGTCAAACAGAAAAAAGGGCCTCAGCACAGAGCTTATAAATACTGCAGACAAAGAAAAAGAGAACTTTATTCTAAAGCAAAAAAAAGAAAGAGAGAGAGAGTGCATACTTCTGAAAAGCATTGTATGAATCAGAAAAGTATTTTAAAATGTTTGAGATTCTCAGCAGACTACAAAAAGAATCAATCTGTATGAAATAGAAACACAAAGATTATAAGAAGAAAACAGCATTGAGAAGTAAGTAAAGATAACTACTGAATCAATAAGAAATGCCTTAAAATAGGTAAAGATATAGAAGGAAAAGTAGTGAACGGTGAAAAATGACATATTGGAAAATCAAACTTTAAGTTCTTGTCAATGTAAAAAAAAAGTTTTAGTTGATGTGCGAAACCTTTCTTCCCATTTTAAACACAATAATACATATGGAATTTAAAAAATAAATTCAAGGTCAAAATTAAAATTAAAAATAAGGATTTCTTGTGCCAGAAAATAGAAGGAAACTTACAGACATATTGAGTTACGACTCAACCAACAGTTCTAACATCCCAATTTGGTGTATCTGTATGGTGGGACGTGAGGCAGTTTGCTTGGAGTGGCCACAGGATAAATATGGGAGATGAAAAGAAGCTGCCAAAAAATAAATATATAAATAAACCTGCAGGAGTTATCTAGTCTCTTCTGAGAGACCAAGGAGACCGTTGATGGTTCTTGGAATACAAACCCGAAAGCATCTGATCCCCAAGGATACTGGAGGTCATAATAATCATAAGTGACAAAAGTACAAAACATTAGCTTGTAAATGCTCATCTGAATTTGCAATTGTTCCCAGTTTCAGAACTACAAAGCCAAGATATTTACAGAAAAGAAAAAAGAAAACTGCAATGTCCAGGTCATTCAGTCCTCCACTGGGAAAATAACACCCACGACCAGCAGCGCTTAGTACACATTCCAGAATCACAAAGGACATGCACAACTAAGCCAGGGTTGGCATTGCAACAATGAAAATATGCACATCTCATCAATCCTTGCAGGGAAATCTAAAAAAGATTTAAAACCACGTTTAAAACAATCAGAGATGAAATTAAGGTAGTTAAAGTTTAAGGGGAAAAAAGCATCATTAAACATATGTAAAGAGAAGCTATATATGAAGAAAAGCAAATTCAAATTCTGGAGTTAAATAATGGAATCCACTGACATTAGAAACTGAAAAGCTTAGGCACTTGTGTTGAGCTGGCTTTCAGTGTCAACAAGGAATAAAGTGATAGAAAACACAGCATGGCCAACTAAGTGGGGTCAAAGTTGAGATGCAAATGAGGAAATGTTCCAGCTTATTTCTAATAGTGTGACAGGAAAGAGTTCACGAAATGAGGGAAAGGCTCTACTTAAAGAGCTGATGTTGAAATTTTTCCGGAGTTGAAGAAAATATAAATATTCTGATTAAAATCTCTTGTCAGATCTTGAGCATGGGAATTCAAAAGCAAATCCACATGTAGACTAGGCGTATCATAATAAAACTAAAGAACATCATAGAAAATGAGAAAATAATAAAAACTTAAGAGAACGCAGATTGCTTCCCAATAATGATGAGCAGACTCTTGGCTGACTTCTTGTGAGCAATTCTAGGTGCTGAGCCAAAGGGAATACAGTCATCAAGTTACAGGGGAAAGTGACATGACCTCATGTTTCTACTCCAAACTCACTTTCATTTAACAATAAGGGTAAGAACAGCCTATTTTCAGATACACACAACTCAGAAGTTATGCTTAGAAAAAGAAACACTGTAGAAAAATATATTTCAGCAGAAAAAAATTGAACCTACAGTACAGCTCAGACACTCATTGTCATATACACATTGTCCCTTAAGATGTTGTCTTATACATAGTAATCCTTCATTGAACATAGGGTACTTTTTTTCTCCCAGTCAGTAATTTCTCTTCTTCTCTTATCAAGATCTTTCAAAGAAAAGTTATGTAACATTGAGCCAAGCTTGGGGGTGCATGCTTGTAAGCACAGCACTTTGGGAGACTGAGGCAGGAAGGTGAGTATTAATATCCTGTTTTATTCTGGATACTGGTAGTGTGGGTCCTACTTCTCTTTTCTCTGTTAGTCTTGCAGTGACTTTGGCAGCAAAGTCACTGAATTTTTTGAAGATTCACCTTTGTGTTTCACAGGTTTTATCATTTTTCTACTTTCAGTTTCATTGCTTTCTATTTTTACCTTTATTGTTTCCTTCATTCTACTTACTTTGAGATTATTTTTCTCTTGTTCATTGCATTGTGAAATGGGCGATTAGCTAAGTTATTTAAAAATCTTTCTTTTTTGCAATGAATGCACTTAGTGACTGTATTCAATGCTATTCCATTCCATTTTGACCCAAAAACATATTCTGCATGATCAATTATTTTTTATCGTCTGGGGCATCTTTTATGCCCCACAATATGTTCCCCGGGGGACTTGAAAGGAATGTATTGCCCTGTGGATTATTCTGTAAACTTTGGTTCTACTGGCTGATGTGATTGAGCACTTGCATACATGTGCCAGTTTTCTGTTTCATTGTCTTATCAATTATTAAGAGAGAGGTGATGCAAACTGTAACTACAACTTGTCCACTTTCCTAATCATCTTTTCAGTTATGTCAGCGTTATGTCTTGTATTTGCAATTCTTTGCATATGCATTGAGGTTGCAAGGGAGTACAGATAAGTGGTAAGATACTTGCTTAGTGTGAAGCCCTATCTTTAATTCCCATCATAAAAAAAAGAACAGCAAAGAAAAATAAGACAGAAAGAAAGGAAGAAACAAACTGGTTTTGTTGTTATTTAGTGTCTGTATGTCTAGTGACTTTAATAGCTCAAAAACCTTCCTGATGCGGCATTAATAGCCACTTTTGCTTTCCTCTTATGAACTTTTGAGTAATATATCTGTCCACTCCCAATCTTTCAGCCAGTCGTTACCATTACATTTGAAGTGAGTTTCTGGTAAACAGCATCATCAGCACAGTTGGATCATGTTTTCTGACCCACTCTGCCAATCTTTGTCTTTTGATTTACGCATTGAGATCGTTGACACTTAATGTAGTTATTAAATATTAAGACAAAATTTGTCATTGTATTTTTCTATTGTATTTGTACTTTTATCATTTTTACTTTTTGTTTACATTTATTCTTTTCCATGCTCTCCTCTAGTTACTTGAGCAAATACTTTTAGAATTCTGTTTTTAATCTATCTGTAGTGTTTTGAGAGTGTTGGTTTACAGATATTTTAGTTGTGTTCTGAGTATTACAGGCCA
The DNA here is from genome assembly GCA_004027205.1 of Ctenodactylus gundi. Lineage (NCBI taxonomy): Eukaryota > Metazoa > Chordata > Mammalia > Rodentia > Ctenodactylidae > Ctenodactylus > Ctenodactylus gundi. Next base: position 18,467 of record PVKB01003250.1, on the reverse strand, counting down.
ATAACTTATATAAACACACACACACACACACACACACACACACACACACACACACACACACACATATATATATATATATATATATATATATATATATATATATATATATAACTTGGATAAAATTGAATATGAAAACCTTACTTCTCCTTATGTCCATTCCCTCTCCCTAATTCATGACACAATTGTCCTAAAGACTTCCTCAACATTCTTCTAGAATCTCATCAGACAGTAACCTATTTTGAAACACTCAAAAAGAGAAGGAAATATTATTGCTTGAGTCATGTCCCGACTTATAACATTCACTTACGCCTTGTATTATTGGCCTCTAACATTACCTGCTTCAACGGTTTTTCCCCTCGGTTCCCTTTCCTGTCAATTTTTAGCACAATTTCAAAATGATTCTTTTGTCAGACGTCAGATGATGTCATCCTCTCGATCCACAGCTTTATGGTTCCTACATCCATGTATGTCTGACAGGAAATCAATAGCATCCAGAGTTTGGAATAGAATTCTGGAAGTGTGATTTGCCAAGATTTCTTTTTTTTTAATCATTTCCTTTCTAATTAAATCATTTCCTTTAGGTTTTTTGTTTATGTAGCTGGTTGGTTGGTCGGTTGGTTGGCTGGTTAGTTGAGTAGATACAGTGATGATGAAGTCTTACTTTTCTTGCATCTAAGAACTTTATTTCTTTCTTTCAAAGAATGTTTTCACTGGATGCAGGATTCTAGATTGGCTGTTTATTTATTTGTTTTCTTTTTCCTTTAGCACTGAAAAAATTCGTCCACTTCTCCATTGTCATTTTAATTATTTTCGCTTTATGATAAAACGTGACTTTCTTTTCTTTTTTAGCTTTTTGACTTTCATTCTCCATATGCTTAACTGAGAAGTGGATTTGTGTAGATTACTTTTGGCTTGTGTGTGCGTGCGTGTGTGTGTGTGTGTGTGTGTGTGTTCATCCTGTTGAGGATGCAGTCAGTGATCTGAATCTATAGGTTTGTGTCTCAACAAGCTTAGAAAGCTTCCAACCATGATTTTTTTCAGCATTTTTTCAGTTTCTTCTTTGTTATTTTCCTCTTAATAATCAAGTGGCCTGAATGGTAACTTCGCTTAGGCTTTCCAATATGTTTGTTATTGCTCATGGAAGCTTTTTTAATAATAGCTGTTCTGAAACTACTGCCAAGTAATTCTAACAGCATTTTCGTCTACTGAACACTTCTCCTATGTTTGATCTACAATCTTCCTGGTTTGTAATCTTATAGTGAATGCTCCATAGGATTCGAGTTTACATTACTTTGAATGGAGGACATTCTACTCTCATTTCTTCAAGTATTTTTCCTTTTTTTCCTCTCCGTAACTATTTGTGGGACTCTAGCAATTGTACATTACACTTGTTGAAACTGTTCAACAGTCCAAAGGTTCTTCTTTATTTCCTTTTTATTCATTTGTCTTTCCTGTTTTCCACATTAGATCATTTGTGTTCCTGTGTCTTCAAGTTTATCAATGGAATCAAATGCATAATCAATAAAAACCTAATAATATAAAACTTCTTAAAGAGTACATAAAGGAAAAATTCTATGAACTTAAGATAATCAAAGCTTTCTTAGGTTCCATAAGGCAAAATTCATAAAAAGAATGAATTGATAAGAGAAATTAAAGATTTGAAGAAAATGTTCTCAAAGAATACATTCATATATCCAGTAAATTATTCATATCAAGAGTATAAAAGAATGCTCTAAATTAAAAAAAAAACACAAATACTTTGATAGACATTTTGCCAAAGCAGATACAGAGCAGATGAGATTTCAGCACATGAAATATGCTCAAAGTCACAAGGTATTTGGGAAATTCAAATTAAATACAGAATAAAAGACTAATATATCTCTTCAAGAATTGTTATAAATTTAATGATTATTCCTTGTGATTCAAGGATATGAAAGAACTCAAAATTTCAGACTGTTGATGAAAATATAAAATATTGGAGAAAATCTTGGTGGCTTCTGGGAAAGTTAGACAAATACCAATTGTATTCCTTGGCCATTTTGCTCCTAGATATTTACTCGAGAGTAATGATAGCATGAACTCACACATTCACATATGCAAGCATTCAAGGCAACGTTAACTGTAATAAAAACTGAAAAGTAGGGCTGAGGGTGTAACTCAGTGATTAGAGCATCTTCCCAGCAAATGTGAGGTTCTATGTTTGACCCCTCAGAGCCACATGATAGCTGAGCATGGTGGCACATTCTTATAATCCCTGAGCATGGGAAACTGAGGCAGAAGGATTGCCATGAGGTCTAGTCCAGTCTAGATCCCATAGTGAGTTCAAGATCAGTCTGTACTATAAAGAAATAAAATTTAAAATTAAAATTATAAAATAAAAACTGGAAACTATTGAAGTATATACCAACAAAAAATGAGATATATATCCATATAAAACAATAATACATAACAATAAAAGTAATAAACTTGAAATCTATCTGTCTTTATGAAAGAGTAGTGCTCTACTGCATACATACACCACATTTTTTGTATCTACCGGTCTGTTGTTGAGGATTTTGTAAGTAAATAGATGCAAAACTTGAGACCATCATGCTCATTGAAGTGAGTCAAAGACAGAAGATTAAATATCACATGGTTTCTCTGAGAAACCCAGAACACAAGCATTTTGGAGAACTAAACGGATATGATAATGGGAATTGGGGGAATGGGCAAGAGTATGAGAGGGTCAAAATGGGGAGTCGCAGGAATTGTAATGTTGATGAGATACATATGTGCACAAAATACTCAAGCTCAATGTAAACATTTTGCATCACATATATATTAATAAAGATGGAAAATACTTGTGTAATCTTTTCTTTGATTATGCATAGAAAAAAGACATATTTAAAGAATACTTACATGTGATTGTCATCATATAAAATTCTGTGTTTGCCTGGGGTGAAGCACGAGAGGACAAGCAGGAAGGAAGGATGGAAAAGGAATGGGAGGAGCTATTGGAGATGACACCTTGCGACTGTGATGGGATTTTAAACATATTCTCATATTTTTCATTTTTTCAGATTGTACACTCTTTAAAGCAATGTGCTTATTATTCATTAATTATAGTTTTTTTTCCAAAGCTGTTTCAAAAAAAAAACATAAAGGTTTAAAAGCCAGTAATAGAGAAAAATATAAATTAAAATACAACATAATGCCTGGGTTGTGAAAGATGGACAGGAGGGATACAGAAATTCTGACTCTAGCACTTCAAACTTCAACACAGACCTCATAGTAATTTTTAGTCAATGACAAATTTCTTCATTGTTTACATAAAAAAAACAGTTCTAGAGTTTTCTCTTTTTTTATTTTAGTCCACAAATACTAATATAGTTTCTTGGGGGAGTGACATTTTATCTAGCACTTAAGTCTAAAGCTAAAGCCACAGTATCATTTGTTCCATCTCAGCCAAGTCAACCACACACAAGAGAAACACTTTCAGCCACCACGTTAAGAGTGGCTTAAGTTTTATCAAATACAATAAGCTAATTTTTAAGTTTATACTTTTGTACAGCCAGTAAATTATGTCATAAATATGCAAATGGCTCTTGGCAAAGAAAAGTTCCCCATCCCTATTCTAAAGGAAATACCTCTGAGTGGGTCTTCACCAAGAAAACATTAGTTGGATGTTGTGGGAAACACAGCCCATGATATTCCTAGAGCAGAGATGGTGATGGCCCCATATAAGCAACGCTCATAATCTTCCTCCCAGTGAAGGCCAGAAGACAGTCACCAAAACCCAACGCCACAACAGATGTAGGAGGAGCTGAGAAAATGTTTGTTGACTACAAAGCCCCTTACACTTCCGATCATGTCTAGTACAACTGAACATTTGGCTAAGACCCCGGGATGAAAACTACTTAACAATTAAAATTAATAATCCACTATTCTCAGTGCTTAACCTTTTGAAATGGTAATTATTAAATTTATGAAATATTTTAAAATAGAAATAAACCAAAATAGGGTATTATTTGTAAGCTAATGTTGAAGTGCTCCAGATTTTCCTTTTCATTACGCTTTCTGAGGCCATTGCCAGTGCCACGGGATGGTAGGCACCGAGTTCATCACCACTGAGTTCATCCAAAGAAGAGCTGGGGTAAATAATGCGCAACTTCAGGCTTTCTACTTTGTGATTTATTAGAAAGATTAATGCACTAGTAAATCCAGATCTGTAACAAAGCCTGTAATTTTATAATTCAATACTAATTCCATGAAACTCAAGAACAGGGATTTTAACAAATTACTTAAATGAAAACAGAAGGGGAGAATATGTTCTCCTTATTACCATGAAAATCATGAATACATTATATTTCCTTTATCAAAGTGAATACAGCAAGTTATATAAAATTACTACTGGTCTGTATTTTTATTTTTGTGGACGCAACATAATATATGCACAAATAGTCATGCATCTGAAAAATAGTTTCCTTAAAAGGATAGCATTAAGGAAAAGATTGTCTTATAAACTTTTACATTTTAACTTTAAGATCAACTTCATAAGGTTTTGTTTTGGTGATGTTTTATGTTGATATTCATATTTGCCTGTTACCAATATAGAAGTATACTATCCTCTTACAGTTCAGAACTTAGCTCTGAAATAGTGCCAGAAATTTAAATGAAAGTTCATATGAATATTGAATCAGCCCAGTTAGCAAATGTACCAAAGTTCATCTTCTAAAAATGTTATCTCCCAACACTACTCCCTTTGTACTTTACTTTCCAAAAATGAACAAATAAATAAAACTCAAATGCCTCCCATATACAATGTATCATGCCCTGTACATGCGTTCCTTTGTTGGGTAATTCTCTCCTCTTGGGCCTCTTTCATGTCCCATCCCACCCTCCAAGAATGAATCTCTGTTTCATCATGCTCAAGGGCTGTCTACTCTTCCCATCTCCCTGTGTCCCCAGAGCAATCACTGTTTTCCCGATATGTTTCCTGGCCTTGTAACTACTGTTTCTATAACCCAGTTTGTATTTCTTTTTTTTCAAATTATTTATTTAATCAATAAAACTGGCATTATTCATCACATATGTTATGTTTTAAAGTACATATGCATTGCAGAATGGCTAAATCTATTTAACATTGTCTTGCCTGCAAATCATTCTTGTAATGAAACACCAAATATTCAATTTCTTAGAACTGTTCCAGAACACAATCTATCTTTCTGAACTACAGTCACTCTGCTGTACAGTTGAACTCTTGAACTTGCCCCCTTCTACTGTGCCTGTTTTGTTCCTTTGACCAATGTCTCTCCAATCTCCCCACAGCTGTTTTAGTCTCCACTAACCACCTACTGTTACATTCTATGAGATCAACTTTTTAAGACTCTACTGAGTGACATCATGTCATACACGTGTCTGGATTGAGCTCATTTAATTTAAAATAATGATATCTAATTCCAACCATGTTGCTGTGTATTACAAGGTTTCGGGTATTTTTTGTGGCTAAATAACATTCTATTACCATTCCACTTTTCAATTATTTGTTAATGTTTCATTCTCTCTTGCTAGATGAAAATATCTTGTGAGCAATAAATTTACTGTATTTTCTTATTAGTTTTCTGTATTCTTGCTGAATATTTATCAAAAATTTGAAGATAAGCTTAGATTGAAACATAAAAGACATCCCAGTTTGCTTTGTACTGCTATAATAAAATTCTTAAAATTGAATAGTTTACAAAAGACAAAAATTTATTTCTCTCAGGTCCAAAGGCTGGAAAATTGAAGATCAAGGCACTAGAAGTTTTTTTTTTTTTTTTTTCCCTTGTGGAAACTGTTGTTTCCTATATAATGCAACTTCCAGATACAAAAAATACCACCGTACTCTTAAAAGACAGATGGAACAAGGTGGGAAGGAGAGGAAATAATTCATCCCATTAAGCCAATATATATAAGAGAACTATTCCTACTTATGAGATAAGGAGTCCATGAGGGCTCCTTATCGCTTAAAGCCCCCACCTCCAAATGTAATTACATTGGTCGTTAGGTTTGGATAACTAAATTTTGAAGAGTTTGAATTCTAATTATAGCAGAGAAAACAGAAGGAAAAAAAGCGATATTCTAAAGAAAGAGATAGGTTGCATACAAAAGTACAATTCATATTCAACAAAAAATAATTCCTCAATTTTTTACAAAAAGAGCTAAAGTAGAAATTTCAAAACTAATAGAAGTTGAAGTAATCAACTTAATAATAATTATCAAAATAATAGAAGTTGAAGTAATCAACTTAACAATAATAATTATCAAAATAATAGAAGTTGAAGTAGGACAAAAAGTCAAAAGCATGCAAAATAGAAGAAGAATAAAAAAATGTCCACAAAACCCAAATGTTAGACAGGAGTTCCACACAGAGAAAATAGAAAAAAAATTTTAAAGCAGTTAAATAAAATAGTCCCAATTTATATATTGTTATCATCTCATTTTAAACATCTGCCAAATGCCAAGAACAAAGGGAAAATGTACTATACATGACTCTCTATAACTCAAAACACAAAGGACAAAAAGTGATTCTGAAAACTTTCAGAGAAAGTAAAGAAATTAAGTGGCACTGGAGTTCTCAAAAACAACAATAACACATGTGAGACAACAGTGAAATGCTTCAATATCATAAGAAAAAATATTTCCCATCTTAGAAATCTATGCTAAGTTAATCTATGAAATGCCAAGGAAAATAGAGATATTTCACAAACATCTTCCTGTCGTAGTTTAGAGACGACAACACACACACACACACACACACACACACACACACACACACCATTATATATATATATATATATATATATATATATATATATATATATATATATATATATTATATCATCAATTAGAAAACAAACTGATTTTTATACTAGTTAAACTCTGAAAAGTGATATTTAAAGTGCCAAGATACACTAAATACCATAGATATGCATCTAGGTGTTTAGATTATATAATCATTTCAACTTTATAAGAATTTCTTAATATATATGTTTTTATTTACCTTTCAAAGGTGAGGAAACTAAGTTCTTAAGACAGATAGCCCGGTGGTGTTAGTTTTTCCATCCCTACGTCAAATAGTGAGATAATCCGTTTACAAAAAGAAGAGGTTTATTTTAGTTCACAGTTTTGCCTGTCACCGTCCGTCACCAACTGGCCCTGCTACCCTGACCTCTGGGCAGCGCATCATGGCACCAGAGTACAATGGAGGAAAAATAATTTACCTGATGTCTGGAAATGAAATTAAGGAAAAGGAAGACACTAGGATTCCATAATTCTCTTCAAGAAAACTCCTCCATTGAAGCAAGACCTCCCACAAAGCCCCATCTCTGAATGTTCCTAAGCTTCCCTACAGTTCAATGCTGGGGACCCAGCCATACAATGTGGTCCCTTGGGGAACCACCCACCTTCAAACCAGTAGTGGCAGAGGAAGACTTCAAACCAGGTCCACTAGATTCCAACATGTTCTTTTCATTACTAGTCAATCTACAAAGTAGTGATCTTCAGACTGGAAGAAATTTAGAATCAGTGTGTGTGGACTATTTTGAATAATTTTAAGGTAATGTTTATATTATTTAAAGCATGTAGGGAATTACAATTTAATTTATTATGGAACTGCGTAAACACTTAAATGGGAAGCAGATCCAGTGTCTGTAGAGAATTAGAGACCCATAAGTACGCAAAAACAACAAAAAGAACCTATCGCCTCTACAGTTTCTTGGCAAAAGGAATCTCTGTGATCCTCTAACACTCAACAGGGTATTGTTTTTTGTTTCAAATTATATCTTGTGAATATTATTGACTTCCCACCACAGCTGAAATACTCCATGAACCAGGTTTTGAATTATTCCTCCAGATGTCGGAAAACAAGTACAACAGCAGCTGTATACTTCATCCTATCAGAGACAAGTGTGACTGGTTTCTCAAGATCCTATAGCACCAAGTATATTTGTAAAGGTGTTGTGACTTCTTTACATGTATATTTCTGGCTGTGATAGAAGTGGTTACTGATGTATAATATAGCTCATGTACAAATTCATTCTTTTTGCCTGCTCTGTGATAACAAAATTGGTCTTTATAAAAATTTCAACTGTGCTGGATGGCATAATGGTAAGCTGTTTTGATGGAAGGCCCTGACAAAGACTCGCAGAGGAAAGTGTTTCTGCTTGGTTTTGGTGTGGCTCTCTTGCCAGATTCCAGCATAAAGGGTACTATTTTCCATGGCACTCCCCAGTTATGAGGTGTCCAACTTGTGGCCCATGGGCCACATGTAGCCCAGTATAGTTTTATGCATGATTCAATACAAAATGGTAAACTTACTTAAAACATTGCAACTTTTTTTGAGTATGATTTTTTTTTTAAATTCTATTATGCAGTTCTGGTGCATAAACTTTCTAGATAACGAATGGAATGGGATAATTAGGGTATGTTACCTTCACATATATCTGAGTTTTATCCATGATGCACATTATAATTGCAAACATCTCAGAAAGAAGAAATGAGAAACTACTAGAATTCACTAACAAAGAGGAAAAAGTAGTGCTACTCTGTGCCTCATGCTCTCAAGCATCCTTAGCTTCAGTTTTAAGGCAGGGTGTGGCTTCTGGGGTGGTACCTACCAAGCACAGGCAGAAGAATTGGCACCATCAGACTTTCTGTGTGCCTCTGGCAACTTGGCAAGTAGTAGCTGCTGGTGGTGCTACAGTACTGGTAATTTAAAGAGAATGACTTGTGAAATTAATGACGATGGCCCATTTTAAAGTATAAAACTCTCATTTGTTGAAGTATCATTGCACAGTGCACCAAGAAAATTTATGTACAAGAGCATTGAAAATAGAAAACATGCAAATTGTCATCAGGATTGTGAATTTCATGAGGACCTAGGAATTGAATCATCACCAATTCCAGGAATTCCTTGAAAATATAGATACTGACTACAATAACATCATGTATTTTTTAAGAGTGAGATAGATAAGTCAAGGCAAAATGTTGAAAAGATTTTATGCTTTGCAACATGAACTCAAGTCATTAAAATATGAAAGACAAAATTCCTGCCAGAGTTTGATGGAAAGTGGCTTAGAGACTTGCCATTTTCAGTGGATTTAATTTTTCATTTAAATGAGTTAAACATGTATCTTCAAGGTAAAGACAAATGTAACAATACAATGTTTTGAAACTAAAAGCATCCCAAATGAAACTGAAATTATGGCAAATTCTAAGGCAAATAAATTTGAGTATTTCGACATGAATAGACATTGTACTGTGAATGATGAAAATGCATAGCCTTATTTCTTGATTTGATACAAAAATTTGAGAACAGATTTTCAGGTTTCCAGAAAAATAGTCAATATTTTGAGATTGAAAATGAAACTCCATTTTCAGTCAACGTAAAAATGATACATGCGAATTTTCAGATGGAAGGCAAAAAGCTGCAGTCTGACATTTAACTTACGGTAAAAGTTGATTATAGATTTATAATTCACTTTCATAAGACCTATATTTCCAGAGACAGATATTTCTTGCTTTCTAATAACACCTTATCATGTTACCACTTTTTGGAAGGTCCTACATTTGTAAACTTTTATTTTCAATTATGAAGCTCATGAGGAATAAAATTAGAAACCAAATATTCAATGAACACCATGAGAACTCACTGAGATTTGTAACTGTTTCCATCAAACCAACATTAATTTTTTGTGAAACATTAATTTCACAAAAAATCCAAATTCTTGTTTTTTAAGAAAATTTTTATAAAGATGATGTTGGCTACTTATGTTCATTAACTATAGTAGGTATTTTATATGTGGTCCATGACAATTTTTCTTTATTTGATGTAGCCTAGGCAAGCCAAATGTTTGGACACCCGCTATTGTTTGGGCCTGAAGTGTCCTCCAAAAGCCTCCTAGGAATATCATGTACTGATAAGAGGTGGAACCTGGTTGGAAGGGGCAGAACACTGGAGCTTGATGCAACATGGACAGATTCCTGGGACAGGACCTGCAAGGGTGGCACTGCCCTTCCTCTCTCACTTGGCCTCCTGTCTGCTGTGTTCTGAGTCACTTTCCTCTGTCTGCCCTTCTGCCATGTGCTTCCACCGTTGCCAGCCACCAATGTATGGGCTATAACCTACTGAAATTGTAAACTAAAATAAAGTTTTCTTTACTTAAATTGTGGATCTTGGGTATTTTTGTCTCAATAATGAGAAAGTAACTAAGACAACACCCCTGCTTTCAGCGATTTTTCCCAAACTTTAGTAGCCAACAGGTTGTGCTAGTTTGCACTGCTATAACAGAGCATAGTATATGAGGTAGCTGAAATAACAGACATTTATTTATCACAGTTGGGGAAACTGGGAAGCCCAGGATTAAGATAATGACCAGATTGGCTCCTAGTGAGGCCTCTCTTCCTGGATTGCAGAAGGCCACCATCTCACTAGGTCTTCACCTGTGGAAAAGACACAAATGACTGTGATTGCTCTTTTCTTCCTATACGGACATTAATCTCATTGTAGGATACCTTTTCTCAACCTCTCAAACCTAATTACCTCCAGAAAGAAGCTTTGTCTCCTACGGCAATCACACCAGGCGTGAGGGCTTCAACATATGAATGTGGTAGAAACACAAACTCTCTCTCCATAACAGTTATAGAGAGAAATTAGATATTGTTCTATTGTTTTCTTAGTAATTTATCATTTTTATATAAAGACACTTTACTCTCTTGGGGCTAAAGTGGACAACTGAAGGTGATCTCTACTTTCTATTTCATACCAAAAGCTGACTCCTAATCTTAGTCCATTCCCTTCCTATTCCAATTTCTCTTTTAATAAAAATGCCAAGTATCAATAATTCAAAACCATATACATACACTAGCAGAGATGCATTATATGCATCCTATTTAGCTAGTTATTAAAGACATAGCTCTATGTATATATTACTACCAATAAGAGTGGCACCATAAACAAATATAGGCCACCAAACAATGTGTATATAAGCAACCCTTAGTAGTCTAGATCATAATTAGAAGACTAATAGACTAATTAGAACACTCAATATTTGGTTAGCACAAGCACATAGCTAATAAAAAATAAATATAAGTATAGACACAAATGTATGTCACATTACTTAAAAGGGTATAGTGGGTGAACCTAACAAGAGTAAGCAAAATCAAGATGTCTGGATTAGCCAAGATATGAAATATAGTCTATTATATTGACTGATTATATTATTATATTGATTATTTATATTATTGATATTGATAGTACATTTCAATTAGTCAACATTATATTTAATTAGACATACAGTTAATCTATATCACACTTATTAATGATGTGAGCAGAATAATTATATTGTCAAATTAGCCATTAGCTCTTCCAGTAAGTTGTTAATATTAGATAATATTGTAAATATAAACCTTTATTCACTAAAGTGTACATGTTGACATTGATAAGCTAACAAATATTTTGTCGCTGGACAATATATAGTTCTGTATTCTATTCCTTCTTTACAAAAGAGTGGAGGAGATTAAGATCTCAGCAGAAGGCTGGATATTGAGAATATTTTCACAATTAATAACTAAATCATTTGAAAAAAGTCATAAGTTCTAAAACTCGTACAACCTCACGGTAATGATTAATGCAGAAATAGTCTATTAGGCGGCTCTCTAGAATAGAGACAGAGACCATCTTTTTATGTCCTGTGCTTCAACTCACTGCAACAGAACTATGAGTAAACAGAGCAATAAATCACGTGCAAGAAGGCCTAATACCCCAGAATTCGATACCAGAAATCATGAAAGAGCAGAAACCACAGATAGCAAAGACAACAAAGACAAAAAAGAGGCTAATTTCTGGGCAGAGAAACTCACACAGGACATAAAACTGATGCACAAGGAGCTCAAAGTGGGCATATTTGAAGTAATAACAGCCATTAATAGGAAGTTAGAGGATCACAAAGAAGAAACAGATAATAAAGGCAATTCAAAAAATTAGGGAACAGTTAGACAGAAACATAAAAACCATAAAAGCTTAACTCCAAGATATGAAAAATTCACAAGAAAAAATAAGTAACCAGCTTGAACATTTTGAGAAAAGGTTATCAGATCTGGAGAATAAAATGAATAATCTGGAACATAAGGTCAGTGAATACCATCGAAAAAGAATAAGAAAGAGACTGATTACAACAGCTGAGGGGTGATGACTCAAAGAGAAATAACTTCAGAATTATGGTAGTGCAGGAAAAAACTAAAGACAAAATAAAAGGTTATGTTCAGTGAAATTATGAAAAAAATTCACAAATATCAGTAAAGAAATGAACATTGAACTACTACAGAAATTTAAAACTCCAAATAACTTTGACCAGAGAGAACCACCCTGCAACATATCATAATTAAAATCTTAGAGATCCAGCAACAACAAAAAAAGAATAATAAGAGGTGTAAAAGAAAAACACAGGGTGACTTACAAATACAAGCCCATCAGGATAATTGCAGTTTCTCAATGCAAACTCTAAAGGCCAGGAGATCATGGACTGATACTATTCAAGAGCTAAAATACCATAAATGCCAATCCAGATTGCTATATCCAGCAAAATAATCTCTCAAAACAGAGGGACAAGTTACAATTTCCATAGTATAGAAAACGAAGAAATTCACATCCACTAGACCAGCATTGCAGAAAATACTGAAAGCAATCTTAGACATAGAAATAGAGGCCAATAGCTCCAAAGACCTCAGAGAAAAAGAATCAACAGAAAGAGGAGAATGAATGGACAAAAGATTAGGTCAGAGTCAGCCAATTAACACTGGAGCATTGGTGTAATAATGACAGGATATTGCAAATATGCCACAATAATAACACTGAATGCCAATGGTCTCAATTTGCATATCAAAAGACACAGACTGGCTGACCAGATAAAAAACAAAAGCCCACAATTTGCTACCACAAAGGACACATTTTACCTATAAGAAAATACATTGACTGAAAAAAAAGGATAGAATTCAGTACTTCGTGCAACCAGACCCAGAAAACAAGCAAGGGTAGTTATAGTATTCTCAAACATGGCAGACTTCAAAAACAAACAAATCAGGAGAGACAAAAATGGACACTATATAGTGGTTAAGGGAACAATACAATAGGAAGAAATTACAAGTTTCAATATGTATGCTCCCAACTCTGGGACACTATCTTACATAAAACAAAAATTATTGGATTGAAAGACCATGTAGATCCCAACACAATTATAGTAGGGGACTTTAAGACTTCACTATCACAGAAAGATAGGTCAACTAGACAAAAAAAAAATCAACAGAGATATACAACAGTTAAACAACACTAAGGAAAACCTGTACTTAACAAGTATCTACAGAGTGTTCCACCCAACATCAACAGAACACATACTTTTTCTCAGCATTACATGAAAAATTTTGTTAAATAAAACATATTATAAGCCATAAAATATGCTGAAATGAGTACAAAGCAATCAAAATAATTCTTTGCGTATTGTCAGACCATAGTGGAATAAAACTGGAAATCAACAGTAAAAGAAACAGCAGATAATTTGGATATATAGAGACTATATAACCTACAACTGAACAAAAAGTAGGTCACAGAAGAAATCAGGGAAGAAATCAAAAACTTTCTAGAGTTAAATGATGAAGGAAGCATGTCATATGATAATCTATGGGACACAATGAAAACAATCCTAAGAGGGAAATTCACAGTCATAAATGTACACATCAAAAGAACAGAGCAATATTAAATAAATTAATTAATACTGCACTTAAAGATCATAAAGAAAAAAGAACAACCTAAATCAAAAAGTAGTAGAAGAAAAGAAATTATAAAGATCAAAGCAGAAATCAATGAAATTGAAACTAAAAAAGATACAAAATAACAAATCAAAGAACTGGTTCTTTGACAGAATAAACAAGATTGACAAACCTCTAGCTAAACTAACCAAAAGTAGAAGAGAAAAAAACTCATATCAATGCAATTAGAAATGAAAAGAATGAAATTACAATGGACACTGGAAATTCAGAGAATTATAAAGAACTATTTTGAAAATCTATACACTAACAAATTGCAGAACTTAGAAGAAATAGATGGTTTTTAAACACATACAGAATACCAAAATTGAACCAAGAAGACATAAAAACTTTTAATAGACCCATAACACACACGGAAATTGAGGCAATAATAAAGTCTCTACCCACAAAGGAAAGTCCAGGACCAGATGGATTCACAGCAGAATTTTGTCAGTACTTCAGAGAAGAGCTAACTCCAATGTTTCTCAAGCTGTTCCATGAAGTGGAAAGAGAAGGAGCAGTAACAAACCCATTTCTGGAGGCTAGCACCACCGCAGTGGGAAAAGCAGAGAAAGACTTAACCAGGAAAGAAAACTAGACCAGTCTCCCTAGTGAATGCCAATGCAAAAACACCTCAGTAAGATTCCAGTAAATAGAATCCAGCAAGTAATCAGATTCTGGTAAACAGAATCCAGCGAGTAATGATGATCAAATGATCTTCATTCCTGTGATGCAAGGCTGGTTCAAATTATGTAAATCAATAAATGCAGTATGCCACATCAACAAAAGAAATAACGAAAACCACATAATCTTCTCAATTGATGCAGAAAAAGCCTCTGACAAAAAAATCTAAATCCATTTATGGTAAGAACTCTGAGGAAAATAGGTATAGAAGGGCCATACCTCAAACTGGCAGAAGCCATATATATATGCCAAACCTCCTGCAAATATGATGGTAAATGGGGAGAAGCTGAAAGCATTTCTCCTTAAATTAGGAAGATGACAAAGCTGTCTAATTTCACCACTCCTATTCAACATAGTCCTTGAAGGACTGGAGGAATGGCCCAACAGTTAAAATGCTTGCCTAGCAAGTGCTCAGGCAAAGTACCTGAGTTTGATTCCCCACCATCACATGCTGGGCATGGTGGCGCATGCCTCTAATCCCAGCACTCAGTAGGCTGAGACAGGAGGACTGTCGTGAGTCCAAGGCCAGTCTGGGCTCCATATTGAGTTCAGGATCAGCCTGGACTATAGAGCAAGACCCTGTTTCAAAAAAGAAAAACATAGTCCTTGAAACCCTACCCAGAGCAATTAGTCAAGAGGCTGAAATAAAGGGAATATATATTGGAAAGAAGAAAGTCAGATTATCCTTATTTGCAGACAATGTGATTATCTACATAGAAGACCCCCAAAACGCCACCATGAAACTCTTAGAAATAATAAACAAATACAGCCAAGTTTCAGGATATAAAATTAATACTAAAAAATCAATAGCATTCCTCTATATCAACAATGAGCTTACTAAAAGCTCAGAAGAATAATTCCATTCTCAATAGCCCATCACAAAATTAAATACCTAGGAGAAAAACTAACCAAGGAAGTGAAGGACATCTATAGAGAAAAGTATATTATACTGGAGAAATAAATTGAAGAAGACATTAGAAAATGAAAAGACATGCCCTGTTCTTTAATAGGCAGGATTAATATAGTCAAAATAACTTTACTCCCCAGACTGATATACAGATTCAATACAATCTGTATCAAAATGCCAACAAATTTTCTCACTTGAAAAACAATCCTTTAAACCATATGGAACCAAAGAAGGCCTAAAACAGCCAAAGCAATACTGACGGAGGCAGGAGGCATTAGGATTTCAGATTTCAAGATATATTACAAAGCAACAGTCTTATGAAAAAAATATATGATACTGGCACCAAAACAGACAGGTTGACCAATGGAACTGAACTGAGAATGTAGAGACAAGCTCAAATACTCTCAACTACCTGATCTTTCATAAGGGAGCCAAAGTATACACTGGAAAAAAGATAGTATCTTCAACAAATGGTGCCGGAAACATTGGATATCCGCATGCAGAAGAATGAATCTAGACACACATCTGTCACCATGCACCAAAATGAAATCAAAGTGTATCAAAGACCTAGATTCTAAAACTAAAACACCAAACTTTCTGGAAGACAAATAAGGCAAAAATTGAAAGGATCTAGGTGTAAGCAAAGACTTTCTTAATAAGACAACCAATGCAAAAGAAATAGCTCCCAGAATCTATTAATGGGTTTATATTAAATTAAAAATTTAGGCATGGCAAAGAATGTTATCAACAGAGTGCAGAGAGACCAAACAGAATGTGAAAACATTTTCACCACCATAATCTCAAACAGGAATTTAATAACTAGTACATAAAAATAACTGAAGAAAAGCAGACCCCTCAAATTCAAAGACCTAATTAAAATATGGGCAATGGAAATGAATGGGTAATTCTCAGAGGAAGAAGTTCAAATGGCCAGTAAATACATGAAAAGATGTTCAACATCCTTAGCCATTGCAAGACAATGCAAATCAAAACATCACTAAGATACTGTCTAACCCCAGAGAGAATGGCTTATATCAAGAACAGAAACAGCCATCAATGCTGATGAGGCTGTGGGGGAAAAAAAACTCTCTTATACTGCTGGTGGGGTTGTAAACTGGTACAACCACTGTGGAGGGCAGTGTGGAAATTCCTCAAGACACTGAAAACAAACATTCCCTTTGATCCAGCAATGCTTCTCTGGGTATTTTTTTCAAAAGAGGTAAAAGCACCATATGACAGAGACACATGTATACCCATTTTCACAGTAGCACAACTAACAATAGCTAAAATGTGGAAGACACCAAAATTCTAACCAATATCAATAGACCTTTGGTATATGCACACAATGGAATATTACTCATCAATAAAGGCAGGTAGGCTTGAGGCTCTTGTAGGTAAATGGATGCAACTTGAGACCATCATGCTCAGTGAAGTGAGTCAGAAGATCTAATATTAAATAGTTTCTCTAAAATGAGAAATTCGGATTATAGCCATTTCATAGAATTAAAGGGGGGGATGGGAGCTAGTGGGGAGGATGTGTGAGGGTCAAAAAAGGAGAGGGAATGGGTGTGCAATTTTAACATGATGTATATGCACAAAATACAGTCAATGAAAACATTATGTATTATGCATATATCAATAAAATTGGGGGAAGGAAAAATTCCTTGGGACCCAACGCATTTCAAAAATCTGAGGAAATAATAGCTAATACTAGTACTTATTATTGGCCAAGTGTGTGCTAAAGGGGAAAAAGCCAGCATTAGTTGAATCAACATGAGCTACAATGTACAACAAATGCATTATTTTTATCCAAATTCTGCTACAATGGAGGCAGACACAGTGAGATTAAATAATTTTCTGAGATTAAACAAATAATAAATGAAGAAGCCTCTCTGAAACCCAGAGTAGCTTAGCTCTGAAGTGCTTGGTTTTCTGCCACTAATTTATGAAACATGGTCCACACGTGGGTCTTTCTCATATTAGCCATTGATGGGCATAAGGTAAGGAGCACTGTGTATCAGAGTATGCTTATGAAGATAGTGCTACCTGCTAGACCAAGGAGGCAAGTGAAGGCTGGAGGAATGGCTCAATGGATAAAACCCTTGCCTAGCAAGCACACAATCAAGCACTAAGGACCAAGTTCGATTCCTCAGCACCACATAAGCCAGGCATGCTGGCGCACACCTGTAATGCCAGTCTCAGGAGGCTCAGATAGGATTGCCTGTGTCCAAGGCCAACCTGAGCTCCATCATGAGTTCAGGATCAGGCTGTGATACAGAGTGAGACCCTGCCTCAAAAAAAAAAAAAAAAAGGCAAGTGAGAGTGAGCTGGCTGATATAATACAGACATTACATATCACTACTGTTCAGTAGCCTATCCTGGGCCAAAGACATATGTAAATTGAATATGTGAATTGAATTGAATATGTGAATTGAATTGAATTGAATTGAATTGAATTGAATTGAATTGAATTGAATTGAATTGAATTGAATTTGGACAAATGACTCATCCATAAACCTGCATACAGCCTTCCAGAATGAGGACTTGCTGTGGCACAAAAAGAGGAGGAAATTATATCAGAAGCAGGGCTGAGCATGCACTTACTGTGGCTTAAGAGTAGGAAAACTAGATCTAAGTGGCTGCAAAATGAGGCTGTGTTCTAGAGCCCTCAGGAATGGCCATGGTGACTATGCCCTGTGAAGTAAAGACAGAGAAAAGCCTTAGAACATGAGACTGAAAGGATGGAGGAAAGATACTTCTCATCTCTAGGTTATCTTAATGTTGTTTTGAAAAGAAAAAAGAATTTACAAGAAATGAAAACACTTCTTTCCACAATCTGGTTATTAGGAATTAGAGCAGCCAGGGCTTTTTCAAATCTGTTCAGATTTTATACATTATCAGTAAAGCTGTTCCCTGACTTGAATGCAGCTCGAACCCACGTGAGGAGACTAAAATATGTTCCAAGACACCCTGGGGAAGGACTTGAGAGTCACAATAGAAGCCCTGTGGAACACTAAGTGAGTCCTTTGGTTAAGCAGTTCCCTGCAGAGCAGCTTAC